>MU105641.1:287145-593711 GCA_012274485.2 Sinapis alba | reverse complement strand
CCTCTCTTTCAGCCGAAAAAGCCGACTCCTCCAGCCAGAACCGCTACAAACCACCATTTTACGACTCCAGAGCATGACGAGACTCCACCCCCGACGACAACCTTGCACATTGTGCCTGAACGACAGAGACACTTAAGACCAGAGACTGGAACAAGACAATGACAGAGAGGAAATAACCGGGAAGCAAAACAAAAACAGAAGGGAGAAGAGTGAAGAGTGAAACCTCCGGCGGCCGGACGCTCACGGACGCGCCAGACAACGCCTGAGCAAACCATAGCTTTTATTTTATGTGATGAGAGGATAAGGAAAGGAAAGAGAAAGTCTCGTTATCTCACTTCTCGATGCCTGATTTACTTGCTAATCGTAAAAACAAAATAAAATATTTTTAAAAAAATAAAAGATTTCATGTGAAGGTCAACAAAACTGCACTATATATTGATTGATTGCACCATATATTGAGATATTCTATTCAAAATTTTATGGGTTAGTAAAAGAATGTTTATTTTATAATTTTCTGTCAGAAAGGAAATATATGACCTTATGCTTGACCTTTAGACAGATTTCATCACGAATCACGGTTTGATTTACTTGCTAATCGTAAAAATAAAATAAAATATTTTAAAAAGAAATAAAAGATTTCATGTGAAACCTTCACGCGATGTATTTTTTTTTTATCTACGCGGTTTCTGCCGCTTAAATACTTGCATTTATTTATGACACATAAACGCTTCTGTACTAAACAGAGTTTGTGCGTTTTCATCATTTTCAAATTCAGTTTCCTTCACTTCTTATTTCTTCAGTTGTTTCTCAGTTAGGAGCAACCTATCTTTCTCTAAAATGGCCGAACGAGTCTATCCCGCGGATTCACCTCCAGTGAGCGGTCAATTCTCCGACAATTTTAGCTCCGGCGAGTTTCCAAGAAAACCAGCGACCTACGTCATCCAAGTCCCCAAGGATCAGATCTACCATGTTCCTCCCCCAGAAAACGCACACCGCTTCCAACACCTCTCTCAGAAGAAAGCCCATCGAAGTCGCTGCAGGTGCTGCTTCTGCTCCGTCCTCGCCTCCATTTTCATTCTCATTGTCCTCGCCGGAATTTCCCTCGCCGTTATCTACCTTGTCTTCCGTCCCGAAGCTCCCAAATACTCTGTCGAAGGATTCTCAGTCTTAGGCATCAACCTGTTGTCGCCGTCTCCAAATTCACCCAAATTCAACGTCACCGTTATGTCACGTAACGGTAACGGAAAAACCGGGATCTACTATGAGAAAGGAAGTACGGTGGATGTTTTCTACGAAGATGTGGATCTCTGTAACGGTGCCTTGCCGGTGTTTTATCAGCCAGCTAAGAATGTAACGGTGGTTAAGACGGTGTTGACGGGATCGAAAATTCAGTTGACTAGTGGTATACGAAACGAGATGCGAAACGATCTGAGCAACAAAAATTTGACGTTTAAACTGAAGATTAGAGCGCCTCTGAAGATTAAGATTGGTTCCGTTAAGACGTGGACGATAACCGTTAATGTTAACTGCGATGTTACGGTTGATAAATTGACGGCGGCATCCAGAATTGTGTCGAGCAAGTGTAGCCATGACGTGGACCTTTGGTGATTTATAAAACCAAAAGAATACAGAGGCCATTTTGGATCGTAGGATTATATGTATTTTTAAATCTTTTTGGTTATTGATCATTTGCGTTTTTTGGGAAATTTTTAATCTATAAAATCATACACTGTAAATTTGTGATTGGATGGCACGTATTTGTGAAATGAAGAAAATTCCAGTTTGAAACTTATGTGATGATATCTTCTTTTTCTTTACCGAACTTATTTGATAATATGTTTTTTTTTTTTTATTTGATAATATGTTGAAAACTTCTTTTTGTATGTTTCAAGTTTGAGATACATTATAAAACGCAGTTCATCAATAAAACCAACCAGGGAAGCTCCCATGTCAAACGGCTGCCAGCTCAAACATCTATATTATATATATTAAACGTTCGATTTCGTAATATCTATATTATATATTAAAACAAGTTTCATTATATTTGAAGTGTTTTCTTCTCATATATCTCGAAATGGCATGCTTGTGTATGGATGGTGGTACATTGCTGGATTTCTGGATAGTGGAAATGGAAAAGTTCTTGAAGCATGGACTGTATAGAGATGAAGAGCAACTAGTCTCGCTTATTTGAACCTAGAAAGAGTGGTGTTGAAATGGCTTGATTCAGTTCTGGAGAATATAGCTTTGGTTCAGCATGATCTTAAGGCCCCAAAGAGTGAGAAAACAACTCCAAAACCCTTGGACACCACACTTGTGGATAGTGTTGCAGACATGGCTTTCAATCTGAAAAGTGTTATTATTTAAATTAATGGCTGTAATGTTTTATATGAATCATTGCAATTGTTTCTATGAACAATTGCAACTATATAAATGAAACCTTGCAATTATTATTGGTGTTTGCAACCTTTGGTAATAACCATATTGATAATTACAACATTTGGTGATTAACCATTATATCTCTTTACTAACCTTTGCAACTCTTTATTAACCTTTAAAACTTTTGGTTTAACCATTACAACTATTGGTTGCAACTCTTCACTCTCTATATAAGGAGGTGTAGGCATTGGCAAATGGAGATTAAAAAAATCAGAAATTAAGAGTAGAAACAAATAGTTAGTTAGAGAAAGAAAGAAAGAAAGAAATATTCATTGTTCAAAGATCATCAAAGATCTTTGAAAACACATATAAGCACTAAATCTCTTTTTGTTTCTCTTGTATCTTAGCCTAAAATAAGAGTGAGACTTTGATTGTCTTATCCTACAAAGGGATTTCGTGTAACCCAAGGCTTGAAATAAGGTTGAAATACTCTTTAAGGAAAGTGATCTCGTATGCGATTCAATCATTATCCAAGTATATAATTCACAATTTTTTGGGTTACAACACATATAACCAACAATCTTAAAGAGTATTTCCTTGTGAATTATGGTTTGTGCATATGTGCGAGAGATGATATTGAAGTTTGGAAATTTAGACAAGTTTGAGGGAGTAGACTTTAGAAGATAGCAACAGAAGATGAATTTTCTCCTCACAAATCTGAATGTAGTGTATGTTCTAAGCATGCCTATGCCTACTGTAACGGAGGATGCTGAGAACGGGTCTTTAGATGAGACAAGGAAGCAACTTAAATGGGAAAACGATGATTACATATGTTGTGGACATATTCTCAACGGTATGTCAGATCCTCTCTTTGATGTTTATCAGAATGTCGAATCCGCATAAGAGTTGTGGGATGCTTTAAAAATCAAAGTACATGTCTGAGGATGCTTCTAGTAAGAAGTTCCTTGTTTATAATTTTAATAATTACAAGATGTCTGATTCTAGGCTAGTTATGGAGCAATACAATAAATTGCTTTGTATACTAGGTCAATTTGCACAACACAACATGAAGATGGACGAATCCATCTCCGTATCGAGTATATGAAAGATTTAAAACACATGTTAAAACATAAAAAGGAAGAATTGTCACTTGTACAACTTGGAATCCATTTACACATAAAGGAATCTCTAAGGGCGCAAGAGGGAGAAAAACCCAAAAATAATGAAGCTGGTACTTCTTCCATCAATATGATGGAGGAAGGTGTGAGTTCTAAGAATAAGAATAAGAAGAAACGCTCCTTTAATAACAACACTTACAATGGATCTAACAAAAAGTTTAAGAGCATTTGATGGAATTGTAACAAGCCGGGTCACTTAAGTCGTGATTGCTGAGCATAAAAGGATTAAGAATAAAACGGGACAACCATTTGAGACAAGGTTCTAAGGACCAAGGTCTATCTACTCAACAAGGATGATGAAGTGGCATGGTGGATTGACTCGGGTGCAACAACACATGTTTGCAGGGATAGTGAATAATTCATTACGTATTAGTAAGTTCAAGATGGATCCGTACTCCATATGGGAAACGAGTCAACTGCCAATATCCTAGGTCGTGGAAAAGTGATGTTAGAATTTAGTTTTGGAAAAACCCTTGATCTCAAGGATGTACTTCATGTACCCGGAATTAAGAAAAACTTAGTCTCTAGTAGTATTTTAAATAAATATGGTTTTTAACAAGTGTATGAATCTGATAAGTATATATTATCCAAGTGTGGTGTATTTGTTGGATTTGGATATTTCTGTAATGGAATGTTTATGCTTAATATTAATAAAGTTGTCAATTATGTTTATATGACAAGTTCTATGAAGAATAATACTTCTCTGTGGCATGCTAGATTAGGTCATGTACATTAAAATCATATGATTAATATGTCTAAGCAAGAGTTGATTCTTACTTTTGATATAAATTTAGAAAAATGTAATACTTGCATGTTAACAAATATAATTAGGAAACCATTTAAAAGCATTGAAATAAATTCCATAGTGCGAGGACTTATACATAATGATCTATGTGATTTGCATGCTACCCCATCTTTAAGAAACAATAAGTATTTTTTATGAAATTACTTTCATAGATGATTATTCTCGTTTCTGTTATGTGTATTTATTACATGCCAAAGATGAGGCCCTAGATAAATTTAAAGTTTATAAAACTGAGGTTGAATTGGAACAAAATGGTTTAATTAAGAAGTTACGCACCGATAGAGGTGGAGAGTATTATAATCCTATATACTTTCAGTTCTAGGCATTATTCATGAAACTACAGCTCTTACACACCACAACAAAATGGTGTATTAGAAAGAAAAAAAATGGTTAGTTCCATGTTATCTTACTCGAGATTAAATGATAGATTTTGGGGTGAAGCCATGTTAACGGCTTGCTATTTATTAAATAGAGTTCCTAACAAAAGGAACAAACTTACCTCTTATGAACTTTGGTATATATAAAAAAAAAACTTGAATTATATTCGAGCTTGGGGATGTAGGGATGTTGTAAGACTACCCCAACCCAAGATTAAAACTTTGGGAGAGATTGTATATATTGCATTTTTATTGGATATATGCAAAGCATTCCAAGGCTTGTAAGTTTTATGTAATAAAATCTAACGATTCAATAGCATTTCACATTGTAATTGAATTAAGAGATGCAGTATTTGATGAAAATCATTTTTCATATATACATATCCCAAAGGATTTGATTCCAAGTCCAAGTGGAACTAACAAAGGAGATGAAACTTTTGTGTCTCCTAACATGTCACCTATGCTTCATAGAAGCAAGCGAGAAAGGATTGAAAATTAATTTGGTCTTGATTTTCAGATATATTTAGTTGATGGATCAAGAGATGAGATTGTTTTCCAACACTCATATTGTTATCATATTGATAATGATCCAATAAATTATATTGAAGTTATGAACTCTCAGGATGTAGCTTTTTGGAAAGAAGCAATAAATGATAAGATGGACTCCATCATATGAAATAAAACTTGGATCTTGTCGGATCTCCCACCTGGTTGGAAGCCTTTAGGCTGTAAATGGATTTTCAAAAGGAAGATGAAAGTTGATGGAATAATAAACAAGTATAAAGCTCGATTGGTTATTCAAGCCTTTAAATAAAGAGAATGTATTGATTATTTCGATACATATGTTTCAGTTGCTAGGATCTCTTCTATAAGATTATTAATTGCTTTGGCAGCAATTAATAACCTTGTGATTTACCAAATAGATGTTAAGACAGTGTTCTTAAATGGTATTTTGGAAGAAGAGGTGTATATGAAGCAACCTGAAAGTTTTATTATGCATGGTAATGAGCATAAGGTGTGTAAGTTGATCAAGTCATTGTATGGGCTAAATCAAGCACCTAAGCAGTGGCATCAAAGATTTGATGAGTTGTCTTAACAAATGGTTTCAAGTTAAACCAATCGGATAATTGTTTATATAGCAAATTTGATGAATCTGGAAATGGAGTAATCATTTGCTTCTATGTTGATGACATATTGATCTTTGGTACTGACCTTAGACAAGTAGAGCTTACAAAAGAATTTTTATCATCAAATTTTCAATGAAAGACATAGGAGAGGCGAATGTGATTCTTGGAATTAGAATCGAACGTGAAAACGAAGAACAATCTCTAACTATCAAACGTGGAATTACAAATAAAAAGTTGTCATCAAATTTTCTAATGAAAAACATGGGAGATGCGGATGTGATTCTTGGAATTAGAATCAAATGTGAAAACGAAGGACTATCTTTGACACAATCTCATTATATTGAGAAAGTTCTTAAGAAGTTCAATTGTGAGTATTGTTTTCCAATAAACACTCTTATAGATCCGAGTGTGAAGATTATGCCTAATACATAACAAGCAATATCACAGCTCGAGTATTCTCAAGTGATTGGCTACTTAATGTATGCCATGACGAGCACTAGGCCGGATATAGCTTACGATGTAGGCAGGTTGAATAGATATACTAGTAATCCTAAAACTCAACATTGGCAAGCTTTACAAAGAGTGCTCAAGTATTTGAAAGGAACCATTAATTATGGTTTGTCATATGTCGGATTTCCTTCGGTGCTAGAAGGATATTCAGATGTAAGTTGGATTACCAACATAGAAGATCATTCTCCTACAAGTGGTTGGATGTTTTTGCTTGAGGGAGGTGTTATTGCATGGGCTTCTAAGAAACAAAATTGCATTACAAGTTCGACTATGGAGTCGAAATTCGTAGCATTAGCAGCTGCTGGTAAAGAAGTATAGCGGCTAAGAAACTTAGTGTACGAGATTCCATTGTGGACGAAACCAGTATCACCAATCTCTATCCATTTTGATAGTCAAGCTACCTTGTCTAAGGCCTATAGCCAAGTGTATAAGAGTAAGTCTAGACACATGGGCGTTAGACATAGCGTATTACATGAGCTGATCACTCGCGGGGTGATTACAGTAGAGTTTGTCTGGTGTCAACAAAATTTAGCTGATCATTCGACAAAAGGATTAGCTCGGGACTAAGTGATTAAGTCGGTTAAAGGGATGGGTTTAAAGTCCATTTGAAATCTTTAATTGTGGGATATCCAATTCCCCTCTAATACGACGTTAGATGTTGAATTCAATGTGGAAAGCTTACTCTTAAAGATTGAAGCACATTTTTTATCATCTCAAGGTATGTGCTTGAACCTGCAAAAAAGTGCACTTGCAGGTGTATGACTGAAAGTATTTACCTATATGAGTATGAAGTTATGACGCTTTAATAAGATGAGACTTGGCTTTGTATGCACTCATGAATGGATATGGACACATGACTTATAATAATGTTAACTATAAACACTTAAAGTAGTATGGAAACACATGTATACTATCTTCATGTGCTCAAAATGGGTTGAAGGATTCAATCTGTAGGACACCTGATTCTCGGGCATTTGGAATGTGTAATACACTAAGATGAAAATTCAATTCTTCGAACATTTTCATTTATGCATGAGTTTGATATATGTATTATTTATTTGATAAATCTATAATTACACTTAAATGGGAGAAGATTGTTATATATTTAAGTGAATGTGTGTAATGTTTTATATGAACCATTGCAATTGTTTCTATGAACAATTGCAACTATGAAACCTTGTAACTATTGGTGTTTGTAACCTTTGGTAATAACCATATTGATAGTTGCAGTCTTTGGTAATTAACCATTTTTTCTCTTTACTAATTCTTGCAACTCTTTATTAACCTTTGCAACTATTGGTTGTAACTCTTCACTCTCTATATAAGGAGGTGTAGGCATTGTCCATTGAAGATAAAAAAAAATCAGTACATTATCACATTTCACATAATCATCCTCATTATCATTCTTATTCTTATTAAACATTAACTCAATTACTAGACGCCACCCGTTTTCGGTGTCTTCACTCAGGTCACTTCACATCCATACATAACACTCATCTTTCATTCACACCTGATACCAATTGTAATATTCACTATCACCCTAGGCGTGCATTTCTTTCTACCAACCTAGCTTATCATCACAATGATCACATTGAATCATAGCAACCAATCACACAAGTAAGTAAACATTCATCATCATTCATCACAACAACACAAGACAGTCCATTAAGTCCTTTAAAACAGGGTGAAGGTTCTTATGCATCATGATCCATTCATCTAGCAACCTAACATCCATTATGATCTATCAACCTAACTTTTAAATATGTCTTACCATATCCTAATTCCAACAAGAAGGAGTATATAGTACATGAGAGCAGATCTGGGTTCAAATCACCTCACCTTAGGTTTAGATCTGGATCTAGATCTGGAGAACAAGAGAGAAGAGAGACGAGATCTGGTCACAACCACACCACGCGGCCACCACCACCACCACCACTTGTGGCTACTCGGCAAGGAGAGAGAAGGCGGATGGCAAAGGGAGAGAGAGAGAGAGAGAGAGAGAGAGAGAGAGAGAGAGAGAGAGAGAGAGAGAGAGAGAGAGAGAGAGAGAGAGAGAGAGAGAGAGAGAGAGAGAGAGGGAGAGAGAGAGAGAGAGACGACGTGAGGGAGAGAGAGTCTCAACGGCTAGGGCTTCTGATCTCTGGAGCTTTCTCTTCAGAGCTTTCTCTTCAGAGCTTCGCTTCAAGTTTCTGATGAAGAAAAAAGAGGGGGCGTGAGCTGTATTTATAGGAAAAGAAAAGGGAAAACCTAGGCTTTGACAAGTGGGCCGTAGACAAGCCTGTTTGTCTTAGAAAACTTTTGGGACAGGTTTCGTACCATTACATAAACTATTATGGACTATTATGGACGAGATAGGAGATGGATGCAAATACATTATTTTATCTCAGCCTGAGGGTGTTTTGTAAGTGAGTGAACTTCTCTCATATAGTCATATGTAACATTACTGATTCTCATATTTCAATCAGAAGAACGCTGGGAAAAAAGGAAGGTGGTGGAAGTGGAGCAGCAGCTTCGAAAGAGGCGAAGAAGAGAAAACAGGAAGGAGCATCAGCGCAAAAGGGTGTGAGGAAAGAAAAAATGATGAGGGAGATAACAAGAATGAGGATGAAAACACAGCAGAAATGTGAATGATGAGGATGTTAATAACGAAGATAGCGGGAATGGTAAAGAGTGATGGGAATGGGAATGAGGAAAACAGTATGGAAGAAGAGTGGTGAAGATGAAGAATAAGATAATGAACTCGTTTCTTTCGTATTTTTCTGGAAAAAATCATGTCTTAATGTTATTTTCTCACTATAAACTTGATTGATTAGCTTGTTAGCTTGAGAAGCAGTGGTTGTGGGCATGAGCATATAGTAGACTCATGTAGAATTGTTTTTCCCTTTTATGACTCTATAGTCAACAGATATGCAAGTGAAAGTTTGAAGAATGGACGTCTTATCTATAGACTAATAATAATGCCTTTTTCCATACTTGTCACGTTCTTTTGATCTATGTTTCTGCCCTTCACTTGTCATCCAAATGAAACTCATTTTGCATGAATTCCTTAAACATTGCCTAATAGCCATCTGGAGATCTGGATTTATCACAATTGGCTTTATACAACATCCTAATGTAGATTTCAATGCGGACTCGGCTATCTTCTTCCAATTATAGGATCCCTAGTAGTCGATTATCCTACATACCTACTCATGATTGCATTGGTCTACTTCAAGAAACAAGGAGTAGTCTATTACATTTGTGCTCAACCATTATTATTTTTATTTATTAACGACAATTTCTTTAGTTAGAAACTGAAAAATAAATTAATTCTAATATGAAAAGGAATAAAAACTTATACTGAGAAACTGGGTGTCATTCCGAAGAGCTACTTCAAAGCTGATCTTAGAGTTAGGGATGATTACATATGCTAAAGTCTTCATGTTCTTGATGAATTTTTCAATGAGTAACATGTCCGATGTGATTGGATCTAAGCAACTGTTTGAACTTCTTTATAGATCGTATTGCGTTTCAATGCTCCGATTGAGATTTAGGTTTTCCATCACCATCAGAAATTTTGGTCCGCTTATAGTCGTCACCTGCAAAGTATATGTTCAATTTAATTAAATAACCATCCCTTACAGAGAAGCATTATCCTTTACAGAGAAGCATTACAAAACTACAGTAATGAAGAAAAAAACACTTGATAATTTCCAAAGATCTTGACTATATAAGCAAGTCTTCTTATTTGAGTTGAAGTGTTCGAAGTACTTCTCTCCGACTGTTGAAAATGAGTCAAGTTCATCAACATTTTATCTCTACTACCACCTTTGACGTCCCACTTATATCGCATATACTCAGAGATGCGATGTACTCTGCTTCCGCATAGTTGCAGTTTGTCCGCAGCTCACTGAAAGACGCTTCATGAAGAGAGAAGTCGTAGTTACTTCATGAAGGACAAAGGCTCTATAGCTAGTGATTCTTCCCATAAAAGTTACTTCACTCAACATACTTGCTTTCAGCCGAGAAAACTTGAAAGGTGGCAAAGTGACCAAAAAGACGTTGGTTACGGTTAAATGTGCTATGTTATTAAACTGATATTCAATATTATTAAATGTGTTATTGGATAATTTTGTTTTCTCCTTTTTATTAACACCATCATAATTTTTTCTCATGCATTAACTTATAATAGAATTAGTACTATTAAATTTACAAATAAAAACAATCACAAACTACCATTTTCATTTTTATTATGCTAATCATGTGTTAAATGTTTTCATGTAAATTAGGCTGAAAATAGATAAAATATTGTGTTAAAATTGGTCACAAAAAAATAATTATTTAGATTTAAAATTAAGTTAAATATAATATAAATGCAAGAATCATATACACATAAAAATGAAATTCAACAAATTCAAAATTAATAATCCACCCGTAACACGGAGAATAATCTAAAGAAAATACTTACTTTCCTGATAATAAATTCCATAATAATCATAATAGATAAAAGAAAATAGCCAACTAAACATACTAACCAAATCCAAATTAGTTGGACAAATACGCATTAAACAAAGAACTAACCGTCATTATCCATAAGCAAAAACAAAGCTCATTATTTGCTTGTTTTAAACATGACATGTTAAAATAGCCGTTCGTCGTTGGAAAAAAACAGGCACATGCAGAAACAATGACCACATGACAAATATCAGTTTCATCTCATAAAGAAAACTATATTATAGATTGATAATTGTAAAACTTGCATTTTGGGACAATTAAGCAACAATTTTCCATAAACTACAGAGCATATGTAATCGAAAATATGAATTGTAATACTTTTTGATTTTATATTCTGATTTACACTTTTGATTTACAGGTAAGCTAATACTTAATTCCTTATCAGCGACACAATTTTATTTGGACAATACAATCAAAATCATCAAAGGTTTCAAAGGTAGGATAAGAGTTAACTGAAGTATATGAGTAATACATCTCCTCTGCAACTCAGAATAAGGTCAGCAATAAACTTAAAAACACTTTCAATTTCTTATAAACTATTTATGTATTTCGACAGCGGATTTGTTACTCTTACAAACAACTGAAAAATATTTTTATTACACTACAAAATAAATTTGCAATATATCTCTCAACATAAAAACTCATTTCAAGCATTTTCTACTATATTTAAAATGTATAGGACTTTATAATCATTGAGACTTATTTGAATCCGGTCATATCCTATATTATAAATTTATTTGTGAGAGCTTTTACTTAGATAATGTCTGTTAAATAAAAACTCAGTCTTCCTATTTTGGCAAACTACTAAAATTATAATATAACAAAAACATGTATGAAAATAAAACTATATACAACATTAAAAGAACAAAAATCAGAGATACTCTCCCTTTTTACACTATAAATTACAATTTAATTAGTTCAAAAGCACAAATATTTTCTATAACTTGATACTGATAAAGAAAATTCAAAAATAAAATATAAAAAATAATTATGTATGCATAGAGTCCTTTTAAAATTGTAATTATGAACTTTTTTTTTTGGAAAAAGTTTTTAAGTAATTATGAACTTTTTTCTATTTTTTAGGGAAATGAAACTGCTAAAGTAGTCCACATCTAAACATTCTCAAACAATATGCAACTATATAAGACATTTCACATCCCATCTTCTTCAACAATTACAATTCTTTTATTTTCTTTTTTACCAATTTTTTTTTTTTAAGATTGTTCTCTAGATTTATCTTGTTCCTACTCTCACCTCTTGTGGTGTATCTTCTTTTCAGGCCCTACTCCTACGATGACACTTATTAGTTCATAAATACTTCCACAATTTCATAATACTTGATGTTTGCACAAAATTTAAGAAATTTCTATTTTTTAGAAAAATATTTAAAGATATAATTTTAAAATCAATTAATCAATTATAAGAAAATTATAAAATTTAATTGGTTAAACAGTTTCCAATAAAATTCAAATTAATCTTAAAATGTCAAAATTTCATGTAAATTGAAACAAAATACTCATTCTAAAACATCGATATTGAAACCGTTTAGAAATTCTGACCCCCCCCCCCCCCCCCCCAAAAAAAAAAAAAAAAAANAGTTTATAACCAACTACCTTCACATTCATGCTCGAAGCAATCTTCTTATAATAGATACCTCTCTCGCATTTACAAATGTTTAACCCAATTTGTCCCTTCAAAACTTAGACCTGTCACAGACTCCATTCGTACCAGAAAATGAAAAACAAAAAATAGATCTTAGTTACCCTGGGAATAAGCTTTCATATGCTCGTACTTATCCTTGGCTTCTTGGATTCCCTGCTTAAGTTCCTCATACATTTTCACTGACAATTCTGCAAACTGATTGAGTTGGCCAGCAAATCCTTCCAAACTTGTCCTAAACCGATCAAATCCCGGACCACAGTCTTCCAATGTCTCATCTTGCAACATGTGATCTTCGCCAGACCGATGTTTCTTGTTGCGATTCTTCTCCTGACGTGGCAAGAACCTGGCGACATCAGAAGCAAGCGCTTTGATGGAGCTCGAAACCTCTTTGGTAGGCAAAGCTTCGAGCCTCTCTAGCCAGATTCCACATGTTGCGTAAATGGGAGGACCATAGTTTCTCGGAGATATTTCTGGCACGCGTCTTTTCCGCTTGGAGGATCTTTGTGGTAAGGTGACACATTTCTCCAGCCATTCGTTTATCGCTTTAAGATACGATCTTTGACCTGTGATCCATTTTGTGAAGCTTGAGGCTAACCCCCTGAGTTCATCTTCTAGGTGAGATGTTACTTGTCTGTGCAACTCCGACTGCATGTTGAGTTTCATGTTTCCACTTCTGTGACACGCTGAGATTAGCCTAAACTGAACCTTGTGGCATTCCAACATCACTTCCCACATTCGACTCAACCTATTCACATCCAATAAATGGTAAAATATATAACAAGGCTCAGGTCAGTTTTGAAACCAAATGAACTAAGACCATACCCTTCAATGAGTTCTTCGAGTTGAGGCTGGAGCTCTTTGTCACGGAGCTCTTCAATCCGTCTTGATATTGAGTCGATCCTATGAATAGCCACTCTGATTCTGGAGTGAAGGTCCTTGACAACTGCACGTGTCTTGTCTATTCTTTTTGAACCTGTACCTTCTGATTCAAGTTCTCTTAAAACTCTGCACTTTTCGTCATACTCTCTCCGCACAGTTTGACTCCCCTGAAGCAGAAAACAAATACACATTACATACTTTGATTGCAATTTTCTTGAATAATGTATAAGGAACTCTCAAGTACCTTAACTTCATCGTAGAGCTTCCGTTCCCATGCATACAGTCTGTCTAGGGTCGAGGCATGGCTTCCAGCAATCATGCAAATGTTTTCAAAGAGATTGCTATTGAGCTCTTCTACATCATCACTATTCATTCCTCCGAGAGGATTCATAGAAGATGAGGATCGAGAAGATTCAGTCCTATGCCAGGTCAAGTATTTCACTGAGTCCTGAGCAGGCTCTGCACAGACAGCTCAGATTGTATAACCCACTCCATCAAAATAAAACAAAACAGCTAAATCCAATATGTAAATAAGCAAAACTATTACCTTCTGGTACATCCTTGGGGTCTTCCCCACAAGACAGACAGGTTTTGAACAGTGATGATGCACTGGTGCCACCTGCAAGAAGCAGATACATGTGGTTAACCGATTGTTTGTTCTTCAAATATGAACCCCAAACAGAAAGCAATTTAAAAGCAGGGAAACAGTTTCACAAAAGCCTTCAAGAGATGAGAACAATTACTTTGTTTTGATGGAACTATTGGACGGAAATGCAATTTATTGGCTTCAAGCATCCTAGGAACTTCTTTTCCAGTCTCTGAAGCTTTAACAAAGAGCATCTCTATCTCTTTCATGATTGACAAGAAGTCCCTTGGAGGAAGCTTGTTCTCGGTGTGATCTCCCTTACTTGGTGTTTTGTTCACTGGAGTAGCAGCTGCTGATGGCGTCACTGGAGGTGATAGCTCGGGAGTTTTGCTTTTCTCAGCGTCGCTTTCCACTCCCTCTCTTTGAGGCAAAGCAGAGTGATCACGACGCACTCTATTGAAGTTTTGAAAGCTTCGTACAAGTGTATCACTTGTGGGCTCATCATCAAACTCATCATCATCAGAATCTCTGGACTCTTCCCTTTCTTGAAAAGAGAAGTTGTCACCATCTTCATCCACCTGTGTAGTTTCATCTTTTCCCATGACATGAGGAGACGAAAACTGGTTGTCAATCGGATGAGAAAGACCAAAATAATCCCAAGGAGGAGTTTCAGATGGCATGGAAGAAGATTCTTCAAATGGGGTTGATTCCATATTTTCCATAGATCTGCTGCTCTGTGGGATACTAGACGAGGTGACAGTGGCCACAACAGAAACCGGTGGTTTCTCTTCCACTTTTTTGGAAGAAAACCCTCTGAATTTCATATGATTGACCTGGAATGGACTGGAGGAATTAGGAGGAGAAGGAGAATATGTGTCATTGTGGTAATGTGAGGCAGGTGGAGGAGAGTAAGACAAATGAGATCCTGATTTCTCGGTTAAAGCAAGAGCTTGTTCTGGTGTTGCACTAGTGGACGTGTACAGGGAAGATTCAACTGGAACTTCAGTCTCTGCAAATTTCCTGAGGGCAGTTCCGGTACTCTTAAGAGACTGGACGTATGAAACGTGAGCAGCTGCTAACAAACATCTTCCATCAAGTGCTTGCTGGACGAATTTTTTTCTTTCCCGACATAACTGTAAGGCTTTATCTTCATCTATTCTAGATGTTGTTGCACCCATTGTTTCCAATCCTACATACATAAAAAAAAAAGAAGTTAGAGAATTAGATTTACAACCTGCAGATATGAGACTATCATAACACCAATAAATAACATAAAATTCATAGAAATACAGAATGTATCCTGGGCATCAATGCAGTGACCCTGGCAAGATCAGGTGGGAAAGAATGACTAAAAGAGAAAGAGAGTTTCAATATAATGTCAAAGGTGGCACAAAATCATTGGATTCATGCTGAATTTGAAAGTAAGAAACACTGATAAGAGAGATGAACCTATGCATTGAAAGATAGATACTATTAAGTTGATATCATTTTCTCAAAACTCAATCCTCCGCACATAAAAAAAAAAAAAAAACACTAAGTAAAACCTAAGCAAAACGCAAATGGAATACATAAACCCAAGGCAACGAACAAACAACGCAGAGAGAAGAGCATTAATAATCTAATACTAAGAAACAAGCTTAAATTACTCAAGCAAGACACAAACACAAGTAGACATAAGATCAACAAAAGAAGACAATCAAAGAATCCAGCTCCATCATATAATACCAAATCGCTAAAAGTGGCAAATCAGAACGCAGTCTGGCTTATTCCTGATGAAAAGGGTAAAACTTTTCACAGAAACCGCATATCAGAACTCAGTTCCAGTTGCATAATGAGAAACAATCAAAATCACACACCAAAAAAGACAAACCTTTTTTCTGCTAATCTAACATAAACAATCCAGTTCTTGTCATACCGTACCGAAGTAATTGAACAAAAACCAAGGGGGGGTTTGTCAGCAAAATCGAGCATAAGAAGCTTGTGAAAACTGAACAGCAAAAAGGAGAGTTTTTTTATAGAAAACCCAACTGAAATTGGGGCATTAGAGTAGAAGAATACCTAGAATCTAGTGGCTGTCTCACGCAAGTAGGGGAGTAAACAAAGGCCCAAGAAGCAGCGGAAAATGGAGAAAAAGCGGTATTACCTAAAGACTGCGAATTGAAGAGAGGAAGAGGTAGTTGGGCTTTGAGTTACACGAGAAGATCAAACAAAGGCGTCTTACAGTAGAGGAGCCGAAGAGAAGAGAGAGAGAAAGCGAATAAGACGGGCAGGGAGGAATCTTATGCGGAGGAGAAAAAGGTCAAGAAGTGTGACACATCACACATGCAATAAAGCATCTGTTATTGTATAACATAACTTTGTATAACATAACTTTGTATAACATAACTTTGTAAATATTTTGTATAAAATATCATTAAATTATACCCTAATATATTTTAGATGTAAAAAAGTTATGTTATACATTTGTTTTTTTTCAGTATCTGATTGTTCAACCTATTCATTAGAGAATGGTAGACAACCTTATATTTTATAAATGTAGAAATGTTTTGTTTTTTGAAAAAGGGCTTTACTCTATAAATCCTTAAATCCGTAAGCTATAATTTATTTTAAGTTGTGTAAAATTTTAAATTTGTTTTTTTATTTATTGATTACTGAATAAGTTTACCACTATAAATACTTTTATTAGAGAGTAAGATGGAAGCATTAGCTGTGGTGCACTAAATAAAAGTATTATAGTTACATTAAGTGCATCACACAAATGTTTATATATATGTTTATATTCATTGTTGATTTAAGATTTTAAAAAATTATTTTAAATTGGAGTTAAAAAAGCCAGAAGAAAAATAAAAAATTCTTAAAATTTGAAGAACCTTATAAAAATTCTTTGACTGGAATGTTTTAATATAAAGTTAAACTATTCAATTTTACTTGGTATACCATCAGAAGAAAAGATGAAAATACAACGTATCATAATATTGCCAGACTGGAGTTTCCACCTAAAAAAAAAAACTAAAAAGAAAAAATGATCTTTGTAACATGACTTTTTGGGCATAATCAGAAACCATAATAACATATATTAAACCTTATTTTGGTTTTGTCCAAAAAAAAACACCTTATTTTGGTAAATGGTATATGATAATTTGTTCCCATGGTTCAATGCCACAAACCACAATGTTCAATTCATTTATATGTAAGATAATGTTCTAAAAATTCATAAGTGAAACAACTTTTATAGTAAACCAGCTATAAAACAAAATTAACTATAAAATTTGGGTCTTTGATGAAAACATTTTTTCTCCGTTATATGAACCAACACAAAGGAAAAAGAACGAAAATAGTCTTGCAGATCATAAAGAGGCAAAGGTTGTTACTTGAACTTTGATGCTACACCATCTGCCATTATTTCAAATATATTTTAAAAAAAAAACTTTTGAATCAAATTATCATTAAAAAAAAGTGCAAAAAAGTAGATGGAAACATGAAAAGATGATGTTTTACCTTTAACCTTTGAAGTTCTCTGTTTTCTTCTTCCAGGCTTGAACACATATTCTCTAATTCATGAGTCTAAGCCCGTCCATCACACAGATATTGCATTTTGTAAGACTAATCACAAACAAGCAGATGTTAAACACAAAAGTTTGTTTATGCCTCTCCATCATTCTAACCATATTTCCTAGCTCGTCAACGTGCTGACAGATTCTCTGTTATTTCATCGGCCTCTTATGTGTTCTAGCTAAGATCTTTCTCCACAATATCTCATCCTGATGGAGCCCTTTTGGTCTTCCCATAGACTTGTTCTGTATTGCGGACACCAGTTGTTGCATCTCAAAAACCAGATATAGATAAACCATTGATGTTGCTGATGTGGATGTGGATGTTGATACTGAACTCAATCCCCATATGAGGCTGTAATAAAACATTTGGAGGGACTATTGTTTCAGTCACTACAAAATCTGCAATTGTGATTTCACTGAAAGAAGGGTACTTACTATTATTATTGGTATCTCTCCTCTCGCCATGATGATTAATATTGCTTCCTTTCTAATTTTGTTGAATGTTTCTCCAAAGCTCATCAGCTCTTTTTGGTGAGATGTCAAGGCAATGTTGACATTCCACACACATACTCACTGCAGAAAACTTGATTACCAATTAGTTTATCGTTAGCAAAAACATAAAACTCATCAAAGTTGGCTTAAGACTTCCAAAATTAACAACAGATTTTCAAATAACACAAAATTTGCTGATCTATGAAGGCATATATAATAACTTGGATAATCAAGTAAAAGAAAGATTCTCACTTACCTTATGTCTTTCAGTCTTTTATGAGCCCACCATCTTCACATCACAGCTTCTCCTCTAATTTTGTGAATACTTACAATCAGACAAAGAAATATGATAAAACAGAGTGTACTATGTAATCTCATGGTAATCTAAATATCTTAAAAGTATCTAGTCAGACACGAAGTAAATGAGAAAGTCAGAGCTCCAACTATTTACTCCCATATATGGCACTATTATAAAGGGTGAAAAGGATTAACACAATCTTTTTCTCGGAAACTTAGTAATAGAGACTACAGTTAATGGACTTGTCCTAAAAAAAAAAGACTACAGTTAATGGACAGGGAAACACAAGGTATCAAGAACACCTTATGTAAAAACACTCGAGTCCTTGTACAAAGTTGCTAAGATTCCATATGGTAAATAAATAGAAGATCTTTCTACTTTCAGTAGTGTTTTCCTTCATATACCTGCAATGTATAACCTTTTTTGCGAAATAGTTTGAAAATAGAATCTTAGATATGGCTGATCTGCATCAACTATAATCGTTGAGGTCAGCCGATTGACAGTGTGAAGTGCAACTGAAGTTTCATCATGCACACCACCGTGAGAATGAGAAGAGAATCATCGATTAGCAGGCCAAGACTGTTTTCTGAAGTCATGATCATCCTATGGAAAACATACCGACTTCCATTCAGCTCTCAACATTGACGACAGACGTTTACAACCACAATGTAAAACTGCACCGTCCTTGTTAGTTGTTAACCTTCGTATACTGCCTCCTAAAATTTTTTAGAAATCTAAACATGCAAATGACTCAGTGTGGTTTGTAATATACAAATATAAATTGAAGTAATATTGTAATAATACAAAACATTTATATCAATGTTTTCACCTCCATCTTTCTAAGCTCTTATGATTCCTACTTTCCCAGTCATTTTTGTCCATCATTGTTCCTTTTTCTTGTTTCTTCTTCTCAAAGTAGTGTTTGAAATACACACATGTATTTTTGATCTCAAAATATCAGGTATTAGAGACTTCCAAAGAAAAAAGAAACGCTATGTCTTAAAGAAGTTTTTTTCAGAGGATATAGGGAGAAAACAAAATTTACCTAGAGTTTTATGACCAGCTGGCTGTCTAAAAGGACACGTGAGGGTGGGTCTCCATTGCTGTAGATTCTTCGGACTTAGTATCTCCTTCTTTGCAAGTCGGCTGTAATAAAGTGGCTCTACATATCACTAACACTGCATAAACTAAGATGGCACCATGATCAAGAGTATTAATGATATTATCCTGACAGCAGTGAAAAACAAAATTAAATAGGGTGTGATGCGATTAAGAAAAAGAAAACAAAAGTAAATAAAGAGGCTCAATCAAATCACCAAAACAACACGAATCAAGAGAAGAAATCTAAAATTAATCAGTACTTACCAATTGATCTGCAAGCATTAAAACAGATTGCCAAGCAAACTTCCGATTGCAACATTTTATTTGTTGCAGTAGTTGAACAAATCTTCTTGATTAAACTCAATCTTGTAATAATTAAAGACATTTCTTTTCTGTGTGATCAGGTGATTCTTCACCTGTGAGAAATTTTTTGAGTGGGTCTACAAAGACATATATTTATAGAGATATTTATAGAGTTTGAATGCTTTATGACTGATGATAGTGGGGGAAGAGACTTTAAAGTTGAGAATCTGAACAGATAACAATGGTTTTGTTCCGGTTTGAAGAACTACTTTGAAGGTGAGAAGGCGTTGGATAGAGGTTATGTTTTATAATTTAACTAGGTGTTTCGCCCGCACATGCGGGCATAAATATTTGCAGGCATAAATATTTTATAATTACTTATTAACAATTTTATTACTAATTAAAATATTATAATAATAAACTATTGGTTATGTTTTTTTTTAAATTTTGTATGTATTATGAATTTTTTAATATATATATATATTCACTATTAATAAATAAATCTTAGAAATCACTCGATATTATCTTTTTAATTTTATTAAATTAATGATTTTACTTATTAATATTTAGTTATATATTTTCTGTGTTTTAAATTTAAATTTTTTTATTAAAAAATATATTTTGGATAACAACACAATATCTATAAGGATTATCTTTTTTTTTTAAATATATTTTTTAGATTTTTGATAATTATTAGTATTTTTTATTATTAATTTTAATCACTTATCTAATAAATATTATATAAATTCGTTTCTATTTTAAAGCTACTTTATATATTTTATTTTTAAGGGTATAAACGATATTAACCGCTCTAACTTTTAACGTGAGAGCTCGAATGCGAAAAATCACTTCGCAAATAATAGTATAGATTGGGCTGGACTACTTAACAATAGCAAGTGATTTTTTTTTTTGATCAAAACAATAGTAAGTGAATAAATTAGAAAATGACCGTATGATAAAGCCTGATATGTTGGTTTTTAATGAGTTTTTGTTGGAAAAATAATATCATTAACTTAAATGACATGTAAAAACCCTCTTTTATGATTGGTTAATTTTTTAATCTGAGGTAGACATCCTCTCCTTCGAGTATATCCCCTTTTAGTATAGTAAAATGTGATTATTTTTTTAAATTTTGCTGACATGTCATCTTTATAAAGATCTATACTATTATTTGCGAAGTGATTTTTCGCAACAGAACTCTCACGTTAAAAGTTAGAGTGGTTAATATCGTTTATACCCTTAATGAATTTTATATATAATTAATTATATAATTAAAACAAATTTTTATTAATTATATTATTTTTATAAGATAACTCTTATATATTGTGTTGTTATCTTAAAACATATCTTTTAATTTTAAAAATAAAAAATATATAAAACAATTTATAATAATTAAATGGTTAAAATCAATGTTACCGATAATAAATTTTATATATAATTAATTATAAATTAAAAACGAATTTTTATTAATAATATTAGAATTTTATTAAATAAAATAATTTTTATATATTTTGTTATTCTTAAAAATTATTTTCTTAATTATAAAAGTTAGGAAATAACATATAACAATTTATAGTTAAAACAAAATTTATTAATAATATTATAATTTTATTAAATAAGATAGTTCTTATTTATTATGTTTTAAATAAAAATGTATATAATAGTTTGTTAAAAATGTAAATAATTTATCATTATAATTTTGTAATTTTTAATTAGTAATGATTATATTAATAAATATTTCTAAAATGATTAAGTCCGCATGTGCGGGCAAAACACCTAGTTCTCACAAAAATAAGATGACATTGCATATTTAAAATACGACATGGCTCATGTTTAAATATTACTTGATATTTTTCTTTTAAAAAAATAATTAATTTTCTGCATTAAAAATGCTAAACAGTAATAGGAATGAAAAAAATATTGAGAATATACTATTTGAAGTATAAAATCATGTGAATACATATCGACAATGTTGTATATATATCATTTATATTTTCTGTTGACTATATTTTGAAGTTGCTTATTTCCTTTGAAGCTTTATTCAATGTGGATCGCTACTAAAAACACTTTCCTCTGTTCTTTGGATGAAAGATAATGAAAATATCAAAATAAGTAGGTAATTTTGCTTATTTATCATATTCTTATAATTTGCATTGATGAATTTTCTATTTAATTAATATTATTATTTGAATTTTATAAAATAAATAGAAATAAGAATTATGACTTATTTATCATAAATAATAAAATACATAACTTATTTATCATAAATAATATTTAAATGATTCATTCCACGATAATGTGGAAAGTCATCTAGTTTTGTAATATCTAAACTTGTAATATTAAATTATATTTACTTAGTTATTTTTTTTATAAATTATTTAAATATTTTAGTCATTTATAAGATCATGATTATCCCTAAAATTCTTAGAGTTTTTTTTTATTATTTATTTATTTTTGGTCTAATTTAAAAAAATTAAAAATCGTACAAATCGCTGACTGCCACGTGTTAGTGGGGCTTGTAAACAGTGCAAGAAACCCTCCAAAATTAATTCTTAATTCATAATTTCTGAAATTGTTTTTTGTACAATTCACGAGTCTTATATGTTAGTGAGATCGGCCCCAAGTATTAGTTGAACCCACAAATAGTGTAAGAAACTCTAGTGAGTTTTATTGTTTGAAAACATAGATATAAACCGTACTTATAATAATATATATTTTTTTTAATATGGTGACGGATATGGGCTTGTGAGTAAGGCCGAGTTGATTAGATTAACTTTCTTCCTCTCGAATGTAACAGTGCGACCCGTAAAACAGAGAGAGGCTTTGGAGTGTATCTTGTCGTAAAATAAACTGAACGAGTTTAGGGTTCCGATCTTCTTCTCCTAATGGCCGATTTGACTCAGCCTCCGACCGATTCCGTCGACATCCTTCTCCCGGTGAAGACCAACTCTTTGTCACCACCTCCTCCACAGCCGCAGCAGGAACAGCAAGAGCAGCAGCCCCCTCACCGCCGTGAGAGTGATTCCCGCGACGACAGAGAGCTAGAACGTCCGCCCAATCGCCCTGATCGTTCTCCGGTCCCACCGCCCCGGAGAGATTACAAGAGGCGGCCTAGCGGTAGCCCTCCGCCACCGCACGGAGACAGGCGGTACTCTCCTCCTCCTCAAAAGCGCCACCGGAGGGACGATACTGGCTATGATGGTCGCCGTGGTGGCTATGGCCCTTCCGATAGAAGGTACTCTACTGTTTTCTGGAATGAGAAGTTTCAATCGCATCATGTAAAAAGAAGCTAATAAACAAGTGCATCAGTTAGAAGATCAAACTACGTTTCTCACACTTTTATTGTCCTCTCGTGACAGCGATTGCTTTTCTAACTGATACGCAATTGTGTGTTTCGAATTGATAGATTTGGAAATGACTATGGTGGTGGATATGACCGTGAAATGGGTGGCAGGCCGGGTTTTGGTGATGAAAGGCCTCATGGCCGCTTTGCAGGACGCTTTCAGGGTCAGACAGCTGTTTAGAGAATCACTTTTGCATCTGACATGTTTATGATGACTGTCACTGGGCCTTTCATATAAATTTTGAACTTCTGGGTTCATTTGACTAGCATCGTTCCTAGCCTTAGCTTGGTATTTGCAATGGATTGGAAACAATCTGAATAAATAACTCGCAATTCTATGTCTCTTGGCAGACTGGGAGGGAGGTCGTGGAGGTTATGGTGATGCTTCCAGTAGTGGAAGTACTCAAAGGTTAAGGTTCCTTCATAGTTATATTTAATTATTTATTCTGGTCAATATAACTAAGGGTTATGGACTATCTTATGATGTTCAAATGTTAAGGTTCTGTAGAATGTTCCTTCTCCAATTGGGTATATATGCATTCTTCCTTATAGCTCTGGAAAGTTAGAGTGAATGTTTGAAGCACACGATTAAATCATTTCTCAAACATGTGATGTTAAAGTCTATTATCTCTATCCCATTATTGCTCTCGAGTAAGATAGCGTCACACAACTAGTTCTGTTGCATCTAATACTAATTATCATTGTATTTCCTATATCCAGGGACGGATTATTGTCATATAAACAGTTTATCCAGGAATTGGAAGATGATATATTGCCATCAGAAGCTGAACAAAGGTATGGTTATAACTGCTACTAAGTGCTAGTGCTTAGCAGTTGTTTCGTAAAGCTGCAGGGGTAATAACTTTTCTCCTGATGCAGATATCAAGAATATAAGTCAGAGTATATCACAACACAAAAACGCGTCTTCTTTAACACACACAAAGAGGAAGAATGGTGATCTCCACTATCTGTTCCAATCTTTTCCTTTTTCAGGGAGATTCTGCTAATGTTACGCTTACCTATTAACATGCTTATCTGGGTTACGTTTCCAGGTTGAAAGATAAGTATCATCCCACAAACTTGCTAACTGTCATAGAAAGGTTAGTTCAAGAGCCATTTGCAGCAGTTTTGTTCAGTGTTAGCCTGTTTGGCGTAATATATCTTGTTGTCTTGGTATTACAGTTTTTATATATTCCTTTGAAATTTACAGGAGGAATGAACTTGCACGGAAGGTAGCGAAGGATTTCTTACTTGATTTACAGAGCGGGAATCTAGATTTGTAAGATTATATCCTTGGTCTCTACTCTGCATTTATGATTTTGTTGATTCTGTCATCTCTAAAGCTCAAATTATTTCCTCGATCTGTTCCAGAGGTCCTGCAGTGACAGCACTGAATAAAACCAGTGAGCGCAATTCTGAGGGTGAAGCAACTGGTGGTAGTAAAAGAAGAAGACCTGTTAAGGGGGAAGGTAAAGAGACTGAATTTTCGGCAGCACCAAAAGCACCCAGCTTCACTTCTGATATCAAGAGAATCCGTACTGACATTGAACAAGCACAAGCCCTTGTGCGTAAGCTAGACTCTGAGAAAGGAATTGTGGAGAACGTTTTATCAGGTTCAGAAACTGAAACGTCGGGTAGAGATAAGTTGCACAGTGGTTCGACTGGTCCAGTTATAATCATTAGAGGCTTGACATCTGTGAAAGGCCTTGAGGGTGTTGAATTGCTTGACACTCTTATCACGTATCTCTGGCGTGTTCATGGTGTGGACTATTACGGAAAGCTTGAAACAAGTGAAGCTAAGGGTCTGCGGCATGTGAGAGGAGAAGGAAAAGGTTCTGATGCAAAAGGAGACCAAAGTGAAGATAAATTCGACTCTCACTGGCAAGAGAGGTTGAAAGGTCAAGATCCTCTGGAAGTGATGGCTGCCAAAGAGAAGCTAGATGCTGCTGCCATTGAAGGGTTAGATCCACATGTCCGAAAGATTAGGGATGAGAAGTATGGTTGGAAATATGGTTGTGGAGCTAAAGGCTGCACGAAACTGTTTCATGCTGCTGAATTTGTGCACAAGCATCTCAAGCTGAAACACACTGAGCTCGTGGTGGACCAGACTGCCAAAGTGCGGGAAGAGCTATATTTTCAGAACTATATGAAGTATGCATGTTCTTTCTCGTAGATTCATTTTCTGTCATGCCTGTTGGGTTCGTAATGTAAAAATTGTGTGCCCATTTGCAGTGATCCTAAAGCCCCGGGAGGACAACCAGCCACACAGCAACCTGGCCCGGTAAATGGTCTTTTTTATCAGTTGATGGAAATGTTGACTAGTCTGTAATTTTGGGTTTTAACTTGTGTAGCTTCGTTTTGTGTTTTACTTACGTGGGTGAAATATACGTTTGACAGAGAGATAGACCTATGATGAGGCGTAAACCAAGCATGGAGAGCAGATTGAGAGATGATCGAGGTGGACGCAGAGAGCGTTACGGAAGGGCTAATGGAAATGACAGAATTGATCGGTCGGAGGATCAACAGAGAGGTGATGGTAACGGTCTTAATGGCGCGAATCCCGAGGAAGGTGGTGGTGGTGGTTACGATGCATTTGATGGACAAGGCGGTGTTCACGTTCCTTCCTACTCGTCAGATATAAACCCACCACCAGTACTGATGCCTGTTCCTGGTGCCGGGTAGGTTTTAGTGACTACTAACTCTCTCATTATCTTTGTCATAAGTGCAAAACAAAGAGTTGATGAGTGATCTGTAATGCTGTCTGAATGTTGATGTGGGCAGGCCACTAGGACCATTTGTACCAGCACCAGCTGATGTGGCAATGCAGATGTTCAGGGACCCGAGTGGACCCCCCAACCCTGCTTTTGAAGGTGGCAGCAGAGGTGGACCGGCACCTTTTCTTTTGTCTCCAGTCTTTAGACAGGATCCTAGACGGCTACGCAGGTAATAAGATTCAATCTCTATTGCTGTGAGTACCATCATCAGATATTGCTTTCATCTTTCCGCCAAACATGGCTCAACTTAGAGTTAGTTACCAAATGAACAAGAGTGCCGGTGTCTCTAAGAAACTAATGTAATGAGAAAATGATGACAGTTATCAAGACCTAGATGCTCCAGATGAAGAAGTGACCGTCATTGATTACAGGAGCTTGTAGACACATGAGAGAGAGAGAGAGCTCCAGAGAAAGAGATGACGGAGTCTACCCCTTCGGGTTGAAGGAATCAGTGTTAGAGGGATTGGCAATTTACTTTGTCCGTTGATGTATGTATTATTTATTGTTTTGGCATAAGACGCGGACTCGCTATTTGCTTAGTTGTCTGTTGGTATGATGTAAATGTGTATGAGAATTATTGTCCCCATACTGCGTGCGTCTCATCAAACACCACATATTACTTGATCTGCCCTTATTTTGTCCCCTCAATGCAGCTTTTTTTCTTTCTTTTTTTAATGTTGATTCACTGTGACCATCAATCAAATCTAACGTTGCACTTAAGCGGATATATATATACAATTCAAAGCCTGGCCTGAATCAAGACTCAATGCCCAACCTGTTTTTCCACACTTGCACATATTACACATGAGACATTGTATCGTACAACATCAATCACAAAGATTGAACAGACGAATCCTAATGAGGAATCTTCCTTCCTACGTTTAAAAAGTTCAAAAAAAAAGAGTTCCGTGGTTGCTTCTCTGTTTCAATATCACTTACGTTGCTTCTTCCCTTGTGGTTCTGTCTGTAGCTCTCCCTGTAAATGCAAAGTTACAGTTTAGAGTTTTTATAAGTAGCAATATGGCTTTGTTTGCAAGTAAATAAAAGGGAGTGTGTGCTTACAACAATAGAGAGCTGCTCACGGATGTAGGCCATTGATCTCAACATGGCCCCCAGTGTATCCCGGGACACCTGAAATTTGACCTCTGATTCTCCTGTTGTTGTCTCAGTGTCTTGCAGCTGGAGTAAGATAAACAAAAAGGTCTTTTTTTCACACAGATGAAACTCTTTATTTCAATCAAGTCTCAATAACTACCAAAGAGAGAGAGAGACTTAAACATAAGGAATTCCGTTTTCCCATGAATAAAGCATCATGAAAGAAGATGACTACTACAGCCTTTCATGAACATGTCCCCCTATGCAGTGGTGAAACAAATTCTCCAGCTGTTTCTGTTGTTGCTTAAACTCAAGTGGGTTCCAAAAGAACACTTTTACATATGCATACATGAAATTTCATATTCAAGTCTTTGTTGAAGACCGGCCCTTTACATGAAAGCGTGACATACAGATAGTGCAAGTGAAGCCTAAATGAGGAGCTACCTAGAGTATAAGAAGCATACCTTCAAATTGATGACAGCTACTCTATTCGCTGGAGCGGAGAGTTGTTCGCTGATGTAAGCCATAGACCTTAACATAGGTTCAAGTGTAACACTAGACAGCTGAAACTTGACCTCCATATCTGCTGAGGGAAACTTTCTGTAATCGTGCAACTGAAAACACATGATGAAAAAGAGATCCTCACTAATTACGATTTTGCAGGAAGCAACTGTTCAAATCTTCAGCATCATGATGCTTACAGATATTTAATAATCTTTTCATCAAAAAATAATGAACCCAAAAACCATACAGAAAACGTTTCTGGTTCGTATAATGCACACCTTTAAATTGATAACTGCAACTCTACCACCCGGCATAGTATTCTTACTCTCCATCCCCCAAGTCATTGACTTAAGACAAGGAAGAGCAACCTGCAAGACAAAGCAAGTCAAATTATCACCCAGCACCGACAGAGAAAAAACAAATGACTCTGTGAAAGGTTTCCTCTGGGTACCATATTCTCAGGAGCACCATCATCTCGGTGAAGGGATATTGGTGCCATACGCGGAAGATTCAAATCAGCAACAGATTGCGCTCTGGCCCCACCATCGTTAAGATTAAATCTGCGTGTCATTTCATCCTGACGCGGCCACAGCAGAGGGGTTGAGTCAGATGCTGATAGTGAGGTCTTTGCATCAACACTGTTTCCACCACCGTGTGAGCTAGGAGGAGCAGCTCTACCAACACTTTTCCTGACAGCTGAAACCTTCTTTCCACCTTCTCTGAGTGCTGCAAAAGCAATATTATACGTCTCAGGTGTAACCGCCCCTTCCTCAGCATACCTGATGGCCTCACGACATAAGTGGTTGTAGCGGTGTAACAAGCCATCACTAACATGCTCATCCATCTCAACGACGCTCTTGGCATTTCTAGTCCACCTTCCCAGAATATATTGTGGTGGCAAGGTGAGTATATTTGTGACAGTAAACACTGTCAGAACGTGTCGGCAGAGTATGCCAGAATGCTCAAACATTTGGCAGCTGCAGTTTGCTCTCATCTCGGGGTAGCAAAACGACACCATATAAGCTTTGTTGTCATTTTCAAATTTTGCAACCCTAAATGTGGTGGTAGTACCATCATCATCAATTCTGTTTGCAGTGTAAGCAAATGTCTCCACCAACTCTGCCTGAAACTTTTCAAAGATTCTCCGTGTATACAGATTTGCAGCTTGACTCTCCATGGGTGATGGAGTCTTCAAGATTGGAGGCGTGTTGACAGTGTCAAGATCCGCTTCAACCTCCATCTCAAACCAGCTCTCCATAGCCCTTTCGTAGAGCCTAAAGAACATCGGAAGTGTTGTCTGCTGATTCACATACCCATCAAAAAAAGAACCTTGGTTAGGGAACACTGCAGCAAAAAAGGAATCCCGAAAATAAACAGGTACCCACTGAGCTCGAGCGTCATATATAGAAGAAAGCCATTCATGTCTTCCTAAGTCATACTTTCCAATGATGGAACTCCAAGATGATTCAAACTCCTCTATGGTTTCGGTGAAGTTGATACAATTATATAGCTCAACCTGAAAACTAGGATACGCGAGACAGGCATGAGCCAGCTTTTCCTGACCTTCTCTAAGCACATCCCACTTATTAATACAGTGACGAGCACCTGGAAAGACCTGAGCAGCAGCAATCTGTATGGCTCTGTCTTGATCAGTCACCAAAGAGACAGGGGGATGATCTTTCATGGCGGTTAGAAAAGTCTTGAAGAGCCAGATAAAGGAAGCCTCTGACTCGTCAAGAATCAGGGCACAGCCGAAAAGGATAGACTGACCATGATGATTCACACCAGTAAAGGGCGCAAAAGGAACAAGAAACTGACTGCACCTGTACCTTGTATCTAGCGTAACCGTGTCGCCAAAGCGTGTGTAAGCAATCCTAGACCTCGAATCAGCCCAGAAAACGTTAGTCATCTGATTATTATCATCATCAAGCTGAAGGGCGTAGAAGAAACCAGGGTTCTCCGCCTGCATCCTCTTGAAATATTCCAAGAGGTTATGCGCATCACGCCCGAGGGTTCTCTTGGAATCCTTAGAAGAAACTACTCTAGCTCGACTCCCATCCATGGAAACATACATCATACCACTAGGCACATTAGATTTGTCAGAACTCGCGAAATGCCTGCGAGGGCGAAGACAGTGGAGCGTGTTGGGACTTGCTAATCCATGGCTATGCTCTTTGACGAACTTGGTGACAACCCATTTGTTATTAGGACCCTCCTGACCCTTGAGCTCTATCCTAAGCATTGCATCGCAGATTTCAGCAGTCCTACGTCTCGACCTTTTGCTGCTACTACTACTAGTGCATACGAATTCACGAGCAGAAGAATCTGAAACCGTAAGGAGCTTGGAAGTGAAAGAGAGCTGCCTAGCGTACTCGTCATAGAAAGATTTGGCTTCTTTCTCAGAGTCGAACTCCATGCCAACACATGGCTCTGCAACTCCTATCTCGTCTTCAACTCCCAATGAATTCTCCATTGGGTCAACCAAATGAATATCATCCATCTTCTTACTGATTCGTTTCCGACAAAATTAGTTCTAGGATGGAACTAGGGTTTATCAATCTGTCTTTGAGATCGACGGCAAAACCTACAAAAGGCAGAAACTTTTGAAGTTTAGAGATGAAATCACACAAAATGCGAATAAAGGAGAATGGAAATCGAACAAGGTTTTACCTTAATGAGTTTAGTCTGATCAAAGAGACAAAACTCGGCTCTGTGTTGCGCCGAAGGGGAACGAAAAAAAAAAAAAAAAGAACATTAATTGCCGGCGTCAGTTGGGGTAAAATATAATGATATTTTGCATAATCATCCATAAATTTACTAGTTGCAATGCTAACAACAAATATACTTTAGACTTGCAAACCTGTATAGTTTACTTGTACTAAATATTTCCTTTTTATATAAAAAATATCATTCAAAATTTTAATAAACATATTAAACTACATATATTTAACCTTAAATAAAGTTATAGAAATATTTTAATTTTTGAACAATATTTGCTTATTATAGTGACTATCGACTACATTAAACAGACAAAGTTGTCACATAAATACTGAAATTTACATATTTTTGCCAAAAAAATCAGAATCTTTCAATAATCCAGAAAATATATGAACTTATGTTTATGTTGACCAAACCAAATTAGGTGAAAAAATTAGTCAATTTTAACTTTCACTTAACCAACGTTTGTCTGTTTCCATGTTTGTCTGTTTAATAGAAATCAAAACAAATTTTACCATTAAAATACTTAACTTATACAGTTTTGCTAAAAACATGAACAATTCATTTATCCGAAAAAATATAACCTTATTTGGTTAACAAAAATTAGATATGAACCAAGAAACCAAGATCCGAACCGAAAAAAAAATGAATAAGTACCCGATCCGAGATGTAAAATAACATGAATGAAACTTGTAGAATTGTATAAAGCATATCCAAATCCAAAATAATATTAACTGAATCCGAAAACATAACCAAAAATTCTGAAAATCAAAAACCCAACATTCAAAAATCTGATTAACTACTTTAATCAAAGTTAATTTTAACTTAACAATCAGTTACTTTTAACGAGATTATAATAACATATAGGCAGCCTTTTGTTCGGATCGAGGTTTCAGGGATTTGGATTTTCGGATTCAGCCTTTTAAGTTCAATTTGGGTATTAATATATGGTTCGGTCACTTCGGATTCAGATATGTTTTATATTATTCTACAATATTCATTCATGTGATGGATCGGGTACTGATTCATTTTTTTGTTCTATTTGAATCTTGGATTATTGGTTTATATCTAATTTATCTCAATCAAAACAAGTTTATATTTTGGGATCAATGAAGTGTTCATATTTTTATAGAAAAATTGTGTAAGTTCGGTATTTTTATGGTGATTTTTTTTTAGCAAAATAACGTTGTTTTGATTTTAGTTTGGTTAAGTAAAGTTAAAGTTGACTAAATTTATATCTAATTTAGCTCGGTCAACAGAAATTCATATGTTTTGGGATTAATGAAGAGTTCTAGCTTTTTGGCGGAAGTCTGTAAATTTAGTATTTATTTGACCGTTTTCTCCATTAAAATTCTAAATGAAACCAATTATTAAAAATATATTTTTATATGAAAATAAATAAATGTAACTATTAGGGGTATAAATGATTCTTAATCAATTTTTAATTAATGTGAATAATGTCAAGATATTTTTCTGTAAACTTGAAAGAGTATGTATATATAATTCGACTAAAATGTATATATATTAGAATATATCTCACATATATACATCAATATGAGAGTTTTTTTTTAACGTAAAATCGCATAAATATTTTCAAACTATTAACCTTTTACATTTTAAACTTCAATTATTTTTTCTAAGACTTTAAATTTATTAATGTACTATGCGGCATCTTTTGATTTGAGAGAACAATCGACCATGTTAATAGGGGTATCAAAATGAGTTATAGCTCATGAGTTGGCTCAACTCAACTCTATTTTTCATGAGCATGAGTTGTGTTTTTTAGGCTCATTTAATAAATGAGCTTAATGATCGAACTTAAATTAGATCATGAGTTATATAAGAGATTTTTAATGAACATGTGCTAACTCATGAGCTTGGATGACTTCTATTGTTCTTATGTAAGAAAATATAATTTCTATTTTAATAATATTTGTCTTCTAAATTGAAATGTAAAACCATTTAAATATATATTTAAATGCAAAAGAATACTGATATCATCCTCATATCATATATCTTTAGCGTTAAAATGTAAAAAAAAAAATTCTATGACTTTCACGCTGAATATATATCTTTATGATTTGAATAGATAAAGATTTTGAAAATGAATCATCCCAAGGGCAAGAAAACCGAACGTGGAACATTTATGAGCCGTTGGGTGTATTGGATACACTAAAACGGACATGGTTCACTTGAAGAAGCTCGATGATTGATCTCGGTTCTTGGTACACTTAGGCACAGAACCTGGTTCCAAAGCTTCTAGATTGTATGATCCAACTCATCGTAAAATTGTCGTGTCTCGAGACGTTGTCTTTGACAAGAGAAATACATGGAAGTGGAATGTATCAGATGCTAATACCGAAAGCTCGCCATGAATGTTCACAATCACTATAGGAGACTTCGGAAATTAAGGAATAAGAAACGATGAGCAAACTGAAGAAATTGAAGAACATGTGAACGGGGACGCAAAAGAAGAGGATGACACGCCTGACTCACCCATTGATGAAACATCAAGTGATGAAGGAGACTAACTAAACCAGCAACCAGAAACAAGAAGGTCAACAAGAGTAAGCAAGAGGCCAAGCTATCTAAGTGACTACTTGTATTTGGCAGAAGCAGAAGGAGAATGGTTACTGCTACTCTTCAATTAACAACCTTATGACTTCAACAAAGCCATGGAGCAAGAAGTGTGGCGAGATGCATGCAAAGAAGAGATAAATTCCATTGTTGAAAACAATACATGGGATCTAGCGGACTTACCTGCAGGCGCAAAATCTATAGGATTAAAATGGATCTTTAAAATCAAGCAAAACTCAGATGGGAGCATAAACAAACACAAATAAAGGCTTGTGGCAAAATATTATATACAGAGACACATAATTGATTTCGAAGAAGTATTTGCACTTGTAGCTCGTATTGAGACCATCAGGTTCATCATTGCATCAACAGCATCACACGGCTGGCAAATACATCATCTTGACGTTAAGGCGGCTTTTCTCCAAGGTGATTTAAAGGGAAACAGTGTATGTATCTCAACCAGAAGGTTTCATAGTTCCAGTAAGTGAAAATAAGGTGTATAAGCTAAACAAATCTTCATATGGTTAGAAGCAAGCTCCAAGAGCATGGAACGAGAAACTAAACAAATTCCTTGGTGAATTGAAGTTTATAAAGTGTTCGAAAGAAGCTTCACTATATCGAAAACATGAGAAGGAACATGTTCTCTTGGTGGCAGTTTATGTAGATGACTTGCTTATCACCGGATCGAGTGTCGATATGATAAACAAGTTGAAGAAATGAATGTCCACAAAGTTCAAAATGAGTGATTTTGGTTTGTTAACATACTATCTAGGGATCGAAGTATGCCAATTCAAAGGGGGTATAATGTTAAAACAAGAGCGGTACGCAAGGAAAATTCTAGAGGAAGCCGGGATGGAGGATTGCAATTTGGTCCTTACCCCTATGGAGTTGGGTCTGCAACTTTCAAGTGCTCCAAAGGAAAAATCAGTCAATGAAAAGGACTTTAGGAGGAGCATTGGATGTCTGCGATATCTTATTCATACACGTCCAGTCCTAGCTTTTTCAGTTGGTGTCCTAAGCAGATTTATGCATGAAACAAAGTCATCTCATGTGGCAGCACTTAAGCAAGTTATGCGATATCTAAAGGGAATTTGAAGCTCGGGCTTTTGTACATGCGATCTACTACTCGAGAACTAGTAGGGTATAGTGATAGTGGGCATAACATAGACGCAAATGATGGAAGGAGTAGAACTGGACACATTTTCTATCTCAACAGCTGCCCCATAACGTGGTGCTCTAAAAAACATGAGACTATAACTCTTTCATCATGTGAAGCAGAGTTTATGGCTGCTACTGAGACAGCAAAACAGGATATATTGTTGCAAGAACTACTAGAAGAGATCACCGAGCAAGACTGCAAAAAGACTACAATCCACATTGACAATAAATCAGTCATAGCCCTTACAAAGAATCTGGTATTTTGTGGGCGTAGTAAGCATATACACAAGAGCTACCACTTCATAAGGAAATGTGTCGAGAATGAACTGATTGAAGTCCAACACATTTCAGACAACGAGCAAAAGGTGGACATACTTACTAAAGCACTTGGAAGGATAAGTTTAAAGAGATGAGAAAACTCATTGGAATAAATGAAGTTAACTCATTGGAAGAATGTTGAAAATAAGCTTGAAGATAATTTGGAAACTAAGTAATACTAATCCTTATAGAGATATGATTAGGAAAATCGGAAATATAAAGTGAGATTAAAAAATTTATAGATTTATATAAGGAGATGTCAACTTATCACATAACTTATGATTTATGAGAGATCTTTGTGAGAGGTTAAGTTTTTGAGTTGGTTTTCTTAAGTTAATAAGAGAGTTTCTAATTGATCTATTGAGTTTATACTTTGTGGTTAAAACAATACTCTGATCTCTTTCTCAAACTACTAACCTAACTCTCGTGAGGTATGCTTCATTATATATCGAAGAATATTTCTAGTTCCTTCGAATGTACTCTTTCATTTGTGTTCAGTGCCACGTCACTTGTAGAAATGACAATTTCTTCAACTGACTTGCAAAACAAGTAATCTTCATTGTGCGCTCCAATCTTCTCGAACTTATAGATTTCAGGTTCTGACAAGAATAAGATCTTTAAACTCCCTTCTGTTGGACTTGTTCGTGATTTTTTCTTCATTCCGAGCATTCATATATGTACTAGGTGATGCAGCATACATGTAACCCTCTGTGATTCATTGTAAGAATCGCATGTGTGTTTCTTGTAGAACTTCCGTTCTGTAATAATTTTATAATATTTTAGTGAATTTGAGTTCTGGATTCTATAAAGAGATTAACCAGTGATTAGAATCTGTTAAAGAGAAGTTTTATTACAGTCAGAAAATCTATTCTCAACAAAAATACTACTGTCTCGTACCCCTGTTGTTAATATCTTGTGAAGCCTTCTTTCTCCCTTGTTACGCTCTTGAGACTTAATTTGCAACTGTCTGCGTCGAAATCTTCAGTTCGAAGCCTATCTCACACAACATCGAGTACAAAATACTTGTAATGCAACTTGAGTTGCTAACTATTCTACATAGCTTTGCATCATCCATCATCCTTCTAACTTTCTCCACTCCCTCCCACTTTCCATCAATAGCATATACATACGATAGTAAAACATATGGTCCCACTTCGCTTGGTTTTAATCTCATGAGCCGCTTCGCCAAGATTTCTCCAATGTCGAGATGCGAGATTGTCCAAATAACAGACTGAGTCTCCTTTCCTTTAAGCTCTTCTGAGTCTTTGGTCAAACCTGCTAGAGCAAGGAGATTAACCAAGCAGCCATGGTGCTCCACTTTAGGTTCCACGTTATAGATTCTGGTTAATCGATCATAAACCCACCATCCTTCTAAAACCATCCCTGCATTTACACAAGCAGACAAAACGCAAACTAAAGTAGCACCATTGGGTTCAATGTTTCCATACTTTTCCAAATCTAGAACCATCTCTGCAGCTTTCTCTCCATCCCCACTCATGCCATATCCCATGATCATAGAGTTCCACGACACAATGCTTCTCTCTCTCATCCCATCAAAGACCTCTCTAGCCATATCCATAACACCACATTTAGCATACATTGTAAGCAGAGCAGTCGAGAGAAGCATATCAGATTTAATACTGTTGCTGGTTACATATAAATGTATCCTCTTCCCTATATCAATCCGGCCTAACTTTCCACAAGCTGTCAAGACGCTTGTAATAGACGCTTTGTTTGGCTTAAATCCATCTCCTTTATCCACCATCTCCTCGTAAAGTCTAAGACATTCCGTATAGTTCTTGTTCCTCACATAAAGAGCCAAAATAGTATTCCAAGAAACAACGTTTCTTCTGGGCATTCTATCGAAAAACACACGCGCCATTACAACATCCCCTGCTGCTGCATAACCATCAATCATACAGTTCCAAGAAACAGCATCTGGAGCAGGCATAGCCTCAAACAAATACAGAGCTTCCTCCATGTCTTTAACTTTCGCGTAACCGCAAAGCATAGAGTTCCACGTGAAAACATCTCTTTCAGGCATTTCATCGAACAGCTTGCGTGCAATATCTACTCGACCTTTCTTCACATACCCATCGACCATCAAATTCCAACTAACCAAATCCAACATATACCCACCATCGAACACCTTGTGTGCATCTCGTATCCGTCCAAAAACAGAGTACATATGAATCAAAGAGTTCCTCACAAACAAATCTAAATCAAACCCTTGCTTCGAAACCAAAGCATGAATCTTTTCCCCATCTTTTACAAACCCAATCTCCGCACACACCTTTGCTATTAACGGAAACGTGTAATGGTTCTGCAAAACGCATCTCGCCACCATTTTCTCGTAGTAAAACCTCAACGCACCCAACGGTTGAATTGAATTCAGTAAACACCTTAGAATAGTGTTACCCAAAAACGCGTCAGGTTCATCGACGGAATCGAAAACTGAAGCAGCTCGTGGAACCGAGTTAAAACAAGTGCAGAGCTTTTTGATCACTCGTCCTGAGACAAGAGAGTGTTGAAGGAGTCCGGAGACTACAATCTGGGCATAGACTTGATCAAAATCGTTCAGGGATCGTAAAGATTCAAGCTTCTGGAGCAACGGATGATGAATTTCCACAATGGGTTCTCCTGTTTCCTCAAGATGCGTTGTTTGAGGTCGAGGATCGTGTGGCCAGAGTCTTGGTGATGGTTTTGAAAGGTTTTTCCTGCATTCAATGAATTTATCAAGAGAAATCGAGTTCCCTCGTCCTCTTGATCTAGATAATCCTAGACTCATACTGATATGGGTTGTTTCTCAGTAGTTTGGCGGCAAAAAAGACCAGAGAAATTAAGTTTTAAGTAAAGCTGTTATGAACTTAATGATTATGCACACTGTTTTGAAACCAATACTGACCCAGATAACTTTCTGGGTTCTGGGTTAGGTAGATTGCAATCAAACCACGAATTAATAAATTACTAGGATAAGATAAGTTTGCATGGAGTGAAGTTTAATTTTTTTTTTTTAAACATATAGTTTTGGCATATATAAAAATAATATATTGGTCGGTTTGTTATATATTAATATATAAAAATATAAATTTTATAGTATTTATATAATTATTTATAAATTATGGAAAAATAAATTGTAATTGAGATCGTAATCTTTTTTTTTATATATTTTTATTGGCTGGTTTTATTTATATGTTAAAGTAATACAAATAAAATTTTGTTTCATTTTAGTTTAGTTTTGCAATTAAACAAAATTTAAAAGTTAATTATTGTTATGAGAAGTTTACGTTTACGTGTCAATCATATCTATTTTCAATATTTTTTTTTGTGTCACTTTTTTTTAGTTATTGCTTGATATAAATATTGATTTTTGAATTTATTCTCTGTTCTTTTGTTTTGGCCTGAGATTTAGAAAATGTTTAAGATTTAAAATTATTAAATAAATACATATTTATGTTAAAATGCGCGCTTTACGCATAATAAATATTTTATATTTATTTCTTATTTTATGTTTTCTGCATATTATGAAATAATAAAATAATAATTATATATTAAATAACTATAAATCAGTTACTATCATTTAATAAATTGGCGTGCACATTATAAATCAAACGACCTCTCTTATTTATTCGCAATCATTTTAAGATAAATAAATCAAAACAATCAATTTCATCTATCGTATATGTATATAATTAAATTTTAATAATTTTAACACATACAAATAGTATACTTTTCTTATGAATATTTATTAAATGAGGCTTCTATTCATATGATTTTATGATTATTTGTATATGTGTAACAAAAATGTTATACCAACATTTTTTTTTAATGTGGAATGTTTAGTGATTTCAATAATTTATAATCATTTAAAAAAGAACAATTAAAATTTAAAAATTAAAATATTAACTTTTCATTATATGTTCAATGCAAATATCAAAATATAAGTATGTATTTTCATATGATGTATAATTTAATTTAAACAATATTATATATATATATATATATATATATTAACATAAACACCTATTAAAATAAAAATAGTTATTCATATGATTTTATAATCATTGTATCTTATTATTGGAAAAAAATTAAATTTGATCACTAAAGTTTATGTGAGACTTTTAACAGTTTTAGTAATTTATATTCATTTTGAAAATTCCAAATACAACATATACAAAAAATATAAATTTTTATTATATGATTAATGTATTTGTGTAGTTTATTTTCATAGTAAAGAATTAAACAAAAATGATAGAAAATATACATACTGTTAGCAAATCTTAATCACATAAGGTAATTTCATAGAATTTATTTTAGGAAAAAATATATAATAAATTTCAATTTGATAAATGAGTGGTTCATAATAGATATACTATATAATATAACATTTCGTAGCAATTTAATTGTAAGATTTTTTAATAGTATTAATTAATAAGATCTCACACTTGCTGAAATAATCAATTGTTTCTTAATTAATTAATATATATATGAAATTAGAATAATCACATAAATCAAAAGTACATCTAATTTATTTATAATATTTTTTATGATAACTAAGTAAAAATAAATTATTTTATTTATTTTATATGGGGTTTTTGACATCATTTATTTTATATGATATATAATTAAATTTTAACGATGACATAGATATATAATATATTTCAATATAAATATTTATGGGTTTTTTTCAAAAGTGACTCAAAACTTGAAGTCAATTGCAAAACAACTCATGATTTTTTTGAAACTTCCACTTTCCCTTTTCACCCTAGATTTTCGGATAATTCACGAAAATGCCATTACTTCTTTTTTTTTTTTAAATGATTGTATTACCATATCATCCTAATCTTCATCAAATATTTATAACATTGCCATTGGTTTCAATACACCAACGACCATGAACAACCAATTTGAAGCTTTTAATGCTTCTAAAATCAACATCTACATCTTTATATTCTTATTTCTTACACACACAAACTATTTTTCTTTCACTTTCTCTCTTATTCCTTCCCAAAATCCTAAATTTTTGATTTTTAAATTTATAACTTATTAATGTTACTAAAGTTCATGATTCTTGGTCAAGAACAAGTATGTAACTTTGACTAAGAAATGATATGTACTTGGAGAAGTTAAACATGAATCTCACCAAATTTAAGAAGAATTTTTATTTTTTTCAGATCTGGTTCGTGGAGAAAACTAAACTGAAAGTCTTCTCCACCGAGAAGACTTACATGGAAGTCTTCTAGGAAGTCTTCTAGGAAGTCTTCTAGCAGAAGACTTCCCTGTAAGTCTTCTACCTTTATTTTTTTGTGATTTTAGTCTTCTGTCGGAAGTCCTCTGTCGAGAAGACTTCCTGGAAGTCTTCCACAGAAAGTCAAATTTCTGACACAATTTGGTCAATTGCAAAACTAACCTATTTTTCGAGAAGACTTACATGGAAGTCTTCTCATTTTTCTCGAGAAGACTTACATGGAAGTCTGCTCTGGAAGTCTTCCTTTCTAAATTTATAATTGCAAAAATGACCTTTCCGGAAAACTTCCTACCAGAAGAAGACTTTCGTGGAAGTCTTCTCAGGGAAGATTTACATGAAAGTCTTCTAGTATATTATATGCTAGAAGACTTCCATAAAGTCTTCTATTACATTATATGTTACAAGACTTTCCAAAAACTTACAGAAGATTTTCAAATTTTTTTAAAAATTATTATGAAAATTCTTAGAAAACTTCAAGTGAAAGTTTATATTTTGTGAATTTGATTAAGTTTTCTTAAAATTCTCTTTCTTTTAATTTTAGTAAATTTAACTAAGTTTTTGTGTTGGTATGTTATGTTATAAGTGTTAGATAATGTTGTAGACATTATGTTGTAGACATGAACATATTTACCAAAACAAATTCATTGACATCTATTCAAATTTACAAAACAATCCACAAATAAAAGATTACACATACAAATCATAAAATAAATCATAAATAAAATTATTACACATGTACATTATGTTAGAAGACTTTCAAAAAGTCTTCTTGTACATTATGTTAGAAGACTTTCAGAAAGTCTTTTGACAAAGTCTTCTAACATATAATGCACTGGAAGACTTTCTGGAAGTCTTCCCACAGAGAACAAAGTCTTCTCAAAAGTCTTTTCAAAAGTCTTCTAAAAAGTCTTCTAAAATCTGACCCAGATCTGAAAAACCTTCATATCCTAAAATATTCAAATATCCTAAAATATTCAAATATCCTCAAAACAAAGAAAAAGAGTAGAATATGAGATATATCTACCTTTGTAAAATATACAAAAATACATATCTATCATATATATATATATATACTTTTAAAGGAGTAGAAGATGAGAACCAAAAAATCTGCAAAATATGATAATTTAGTGAGAAGACATGAGATAAGTCATACATGAAAACTTACTAAAACACTCAAATATGTTATGAAGGAGGAGACATGGGAGAAGATTTCGTCAGAAAGTCTTCCAAATCTGAAAACCTGCAAATCCAAAGAGTAGAAGATGAGAACTATATAATAAAAACTTGCAAAAAACAAAATAAATCAGTGAGAAAGCATGAGATAAAAATGAAAAATTGATATAAAATTTGATATTTTCAAGTTAAAAGAGATTAGAGAGAGGTTTGAGAGTTTTAGAGTGAGAAACATTACATTTTCTTGCAGCAATTTGAGAGGAAGAGAGTGAATGTGTAAATTTTCTTTATATAGGGGGAGACAAAAATTGTAATTAGGTTAAATATTTTCGATTCAGAAGACTTTTCAGGTAAGTCTTCTGAAAAGACTTTGAGGTAAGTCTTCTGAGAAGACAGAAGACTTTCTGGGAAGTCTTCTGAGAAGACAGAAGACTTTCTGGGAAGTCTCAAAAGACTTCTCTGAAAGTCTTCTACCCCTTGAATTTACTATTCGCCCAGAAGACTTACATGTAAGTCTTCTAGCGTAATATCTTCTAGTAGACTTAAGTCTTCTAATACCTTAAACTAAATAACAAACTAAATATCAATAAACACTTCACTAAACTTAAAATCAACTCCAAAACTATTTAATATACACAAAACTAAACAAATATATGTAAAAAAATAATTTTTCAAAAAAATTGGTTAAGCTTCCAAAATCTAACCCTAAAGATACATACAATACTATGACATATGTTTCCAAACCCTAGACCAAAGAATATCATAAGATGATACATTCACTCATCTATGTTGAGAACAATTCAATTTTACTAGATTTTAATTTATATCATTTACAAATGTTTATTATTACATGATGAAGATTTTTTTCCCATAAAAATATTTTTATATAATTTATAAATTATTTTTAAGATTTACTAAACGAGAAGACTTACTAAGAAAACTTACAAAATCACAGAAGACTTAAAAAGACAGAAGACTTAAATAGGCGATAAAGATAAAAACGCATATAATTTTTTTTTTGGTCATAATGGGCATGTTGTAATTTTACTACCCTTTTAGTTTACTTTTGCATTTGATTGATGTTTGGGTACACTTTTGCATTTGAATTCAAGTTTTAGGTTGGTTTTGGCAATTTTCCCAATATTTATTATCATATGGTTTTATTAACATTTGTTTATTTAATGTAACAAAAAATTTAAACCATTAATTCCAAGCTTTTTGATGTGATAGTTTTCAATGCAAATTTTAAAATTAACATATTTATGTATTTTTATATTGTATATCTTTTAATTTAAACGATATTAATATATATCCTATATATTTATTTAATATGAATATATATATATTTAATAATAATTCATATTCATACGATTTTATGATCATTTGTATCTTGTTATAACAAAAAAATCATTAACTAATCACAAATTTTTGAAAGTGGATTTTCAACACTTTTAGTAATTTATAGTCATTTAAAAAATTCAAAATATAACATGTAAGAAAAAAATTAAATTTTTTATTATATGGTTGATGTGATTATTTAATATATTTTAATAATATAAATTTTAACAAAAATGAGGGAGGATACAAAAAATTGTTATCAAATCTTTTTATTCATAATCATTAATTGTAATATATACGTTAATCATATTAGGTAATTTCGTAGATTTATTTAAGGAAAGAATTTAGAATATTCTTTAAAACCATAAGTTTGACGTAATATGCATATTTTTAATCAATCATAGAAAAATCATTAGATAACCTTTGCACCAATTATTTTTTTTAATTGAATATGGAGATGCCACATCATCAAAATTGCTATGTTTATTAATTGACACGTAGGATAAACACTTTTTAATTTTTTTACAAACTTGAAGTTACATCTTTTCAAATGTTTCTCTATTAATATATAGGAGATTTTATTAATAATAATATTTCAGCTTTTAAAAATATAATATATATTTTACGTTTTTGAAAAAAATTAGAAAATATATATTTTAGTTTTTTAATTTTAGTTTTATTTTCATTGATACATAATCATATCAAAATAATTAGATCATTTTAAACATTTTTGTAACAAATTATGAGTTAAGACATCTAATAACAAAATATCAATAATTTAAAATTCATAAATATTTAAATGGTCTAATGTGAATAATAAGAATAAATTTTAAATCCAAAATAAACCAAAAATAAAACATCAAAATGTAATAGATTGTCAACAACAAAATATAAACTAATACCAAATCATATCAACTATTTTGGTTTTCTTTATTTTTGTTCACCTATTTTCTTCAAGTGGTATTAACGAAATCTTCAATACAATCTAAAAATTATAAATAAAATATTATAATCATATTATATATGATAAAAATAAGTAAATATTACTTACTAGGTCAACCAGTGATTCAAAATATAGCCAAGTTTTGGGTTTTAATAATTTTATTATGAGTTTTATTAAGTTTTTAAATAATGGATTTTTCTAAAACCAAAATTGGATTATATGTCAGACCATTATGTTTATCTATTCGACCACATGTCCAAACCGGATTTCAAAACACTGATTATGCAGAAAATATCAAAAAGATTAAAATGTAAAGATGTCTGAAATTAAAAAGTCCTTGACGATAAACAAACAAGATAAACATTGCTTAGCGGGCCATTTCTTTTTCTTTTTTAGTGGCCAATTTTTATAAAGTCTCAATCTCTCAAATGCTACAAGATTTATGCTAAAAATTTAGTTTATTTTTATAATACTTTTAAATTAGAATATAAATGATTTCTATGAAATTTTATTTTAAATATGATTTTATATTTTTAATATTTATATTTATTAATAAAATTTTATTCATCAGAATAATTATTTCTTAGTTATTTTGATTGTTTGATGCATGTAAACTGTCAATATACTCTAATAAGTTTTGTACATTATATTTAATCTTTTACTCAGATTTTTTTTCAATAAATGTGTGATTGTTTTATATATAGACTAGATTTTTGCCCGCACAACAGCGCGGATTGGCTAATTTTTTAGACATATTGCAAAAAAATCAAATACTCTTTATTAGAAAAAATCAATAAGTACATATAATTTAATATGTTTTTGAGTAAAATGTACTAAACAATTTTAGTGAAGCGTTACTTTTTGAAATTATGTTGAGCAAATAAGAGATAATAAATAATTGGTTTCAAATAAATTATAATCAACTCAATGAGATAAAATAATAGGAATGGAATAAATAGCATTCAATCAATCAATCAGCACCAATATGCCAATTTCAGGTTCCTCTGTGGTAAGGTTACCTAGTCTATTATTTGACCGTTATAAACCAAAACACTTCTTGCTGGAAAAACTAAAAAAAAAACATTGGAAGTTTCCATGTTTAACTGAAAGAAACGTGTCAAAATATGTACATTTACATTTCTTAAGGTTTGATGTCTTAAATAATCTTTTGTTCATTTGTTTCCTAAGAATAAGCTATTGAAAAGAAGATAGGGCAATTGCGCTCGGTATACAAGAAAAATAAAATAATTAGCTAACTGGTATATGCTCCTTGTAGTCACTGTTCTATTTTCGTAATTCCTCTGCTGTCCATATATCCTAGCCACTCATAAAACCTACCACTATCTCATAATCTATAGTATAATATATCAGTATGGAAAACAAATATGACTTTTTCTCTCTGTGTTCAACACCGGAGATGTGTTTGCATTTCATCTGAGACAATGAATGATCTATATTATAAGGTCTAATTTTACATAATACAGTTTAATACTACATAATATTATTTATTATTTTCAGATAATATTTGAGTTTATGATTTATATTTGGTTTATGATTTAGTAATTAAGATTTAGGGTTTACTATTTTTAGATTTTGATATTTGAATTTAGAGTTTATATTTGAGTTTATGATTAAATTGATTAAGGTTAAATGTTTAGTATTTAGAATGTGAGTGAGATTGTAGTCAACATTAACTTCTTACATGTAATTATATATATTTAATAATTTTATCAATGTGTATTATATTATTTATTTTGTTCTATTCTGTTTGGGTTTAAGAATTAGTAATTTGGATTTTAGGTTTAGTTATTAGGGTTTAGAATTTAATAAATGGATTAAAAATTTAAAATTTAAGATTTAGGGTTTTGAGTTTAGAATTAAAATAATGATTGAATCTTATATATGTGTGCGAGTTTTTTTTAAGTTCACCCCCTAAGGTGAACCTCTAGGTTCACCATTCAATCAAAATTTGACATGTCATATTATATTCTCTTAAAAGAAAAAAAATAAAAAATAGAAAATAATGAAAATTACAAAAAAAAAAATTTAACGTTGGTAACACCGTTAGTAAAACCCTAAATCCTAAACACTAGACTCTAAACCCTAAACAAAACAAACCTAAACCCTAAAAAACCTAAATCCTAAATACTAGACTTTAAATCCTAAACTATTGGGTAAACCCTAAATATTTGGGTAAACACTAAACCCTTAGATAAATCCTAAACCCTTGGGTAAATTCTAAATCATTGGGTAAATCCTAAATCTTAAAGTAAACCCTACTACTATTATTTATGGTTTATCCAAAGATTTAAGATTTACTGAAGGGTTTAAGATTTACCCAAGAATTTATGGTTTATCCAAGGGTTTAGGGTTTACCCAAGGATTTATGGTTTATTCAAGGGTTTAGTGTTTAGGGTTTAGAGTTTATTATTTATGATTTATGGTTTTACCGACAATGTTAACAACGTAATTTTTTTTTAATTTATGCTGTTTTTTTATTTATTTTTATTTTTTTAATTAAAAAATATATTATAATGTGACAAATTTTAATTGGGTGATGAACCTATAGACTTACCCTAGAGGATGAACCCAAGAATAACTCTATGTGTGCATCTACCTTTAATCCATTTATTTAGTTTTTTCATTATGCTATTGACAATCTTAGTTACTAACATGCAAATTCTTAAAGATCTCCTTTATTCGTATATAATCCTCAAGCCAAAGCTTTCAAATCATATAAATATACAGTAAATTATATATGATAACAACATCATACGTGTAACTCACGCGCACATCACTAGGAGGACAATCTGGTAACTTCACTCTAAACCATTTATCCAACTAGCTAATTAACTAAATTTTTACATGAACTCCCAATTATCTTTTCATTCGTGTATTTCCAGCCAAATTGGCCAAGAAGATAAGACAGGTTTGTATAATGGAAAAGAGTAAGAGAATAATTATATAATGGAGTCCTATATAGTTATTATTACCTCAGTACTCTATTTAGCAGTGGCTGCATTCAAACAAAGAGTTTGAAAATTAACATATATACATACATTTCTTAAAATATTACGTTTGATCTATTCATTTTTTTTGTATTTTTTGTAAATAAGTCTTCTTTAAAATAGACGCTCCTTAGATTTTTTTCACTTTCCACTTTGTTATTTGCTATAAATTAATACCTGAAAATAAGAAAAAAATATATAAATAAAAATGTAGTTTAAATAAGAAAAGCATTATATGCATCTTCAAAGATAGGATACAAAATTCTATTAATTGTTCATGTATCTTCCTAACTGGTTGAACATTTGATTTTGTTTTAGAAAAAAATCAGATTAAACAATTCTTTTCTACTGAAGTTATTTTCATATTTGCTCATTTTCTTTTCTTTGTTATTACTATTGAATTCCATCCAATCTTGAAATTGTGAAGATTGATTTGCCTTCTTTTCTGAAATATTGTTTTTTTTTTGTTCAACAATTCTGAAACATTGTCAAAATCATCATCCTCATATGTAGCTTCTTTGTCATCTTTTTCATATTTGTTCTCTCCATTTTTCTATATGCAAAAAAAATCTCTTGAAATATAATATACAAAACATATAAATTTTAATATCTAGGTTTATATTAATAAGCTATAGAAAAGGTAATATCAGATTATGATGTACATGGGTAAATGTTTAAATTGATGATGCAGGAATATAACTTGTGAGCTTTATATTATCTACAAAAAGACACATGTATCATCCACTACCGGTTGGACGAATATTATATGCATTAGATAGGTACTAAATGTTTGTAGATAGATATACTGTCAATCACACATTTCAGAAATCTTACCCTTGAATATAGGTAGGTAGTTGTCGATGAAGATGAGTATATGTGGGAGATGGATTATACCCCAAACAAGGTCCATAAGAAAGAAGAGTCCGGTCCAGCATAGCGAGATATAACTGGATGGTTGATCGGCTTGGCGGCTCGGCGGCTCGGCTCTGGACTACTTTTAATTGATAAAGCGCGGGAAGGCTCGGCGCGAGAAGACAACTTATTGTTCCTTTTACTCGGTCCAACAAAGAAACGGTCCATTATGGTTGCCGAACTAAGGCGAAAGGGACGGAGGCGACTATAAAAGGGCAACCAAGGTATAGGAAGAGGGGGGATACAGAACGGCAAGACTTAGATTCGAGAACTTTAAGATCTTGTTGTAATATATAGGAGGATAATATTCTAGATATATACGAAAGTATATTAGATAATGATTAGTTAGTTGTAGGAGTTATCTCCTAGAGTCGGTGAACATTGTAATATATAAACAAACGTACACATATGAATAAAGCACACCTTTTACATTATATTTACATGGTATCAGAGCAGAGATCTGCATAAAAACGTGTGATTCAACAAATTTTTGTCATGGGAGATAAAGATGATTCAAAACAAATCGTAGCAAAACAGGGAGAAACAATGGTGTCTTCTCCGTACTCTTTGTTTTCGTCTGACAACCCAGGTGCGTTGATCACATCGGTTCAGTTGAAAGGAGATAACTATAATGAGTGGGCTTTGGAGATGAAGAATGCTCTCCGAGCAAAGAAGAAAACAGGTTTCATAGATGGAACCTTGGTGAAGCCGACCGAGACTAGAGTCCGATCAACTGTGACTTTTATCACAGAAGCACACAAATTATGGGAAAACCTGAAGAAAAGATTCGAAGTCGGGAATAAGGTGTGTATTTATCAGCTGATGGAGCAGCTGGCGTCTTGCAGACAAAACGGACAGGCTGTGATCGACTATTATGGTCGACTTGCGGTGATGTGGGAAGAGTTGCAAACATACAGACCACCGCCTGCTTGCAGTTGTTCAGCAGCTGCAACGTATGAGAAAGAACGAGAAGATGAGCGAGTTCATCAGTTCATAATGGGCTTGGATGAATCAAGATTTGGCAATGTAGTTACTGCAATTATTAAAGCGGATGATACGCCAGACTTGGGAAAGGTGTACGCTAAGGTAATAAGGGAAGAAGCTCGATTAAATTCAGCAAAATCACGTGAAGTTGTGTCACAAGAAGCTATTGGATTTGTGTCACGACGAGAAGGACAGATTGAGGACTTTGCAGTAAAGAGAGAGACACGGGAGAATAATGGTTATACGGAAAAAGCTGAGAATAACAGTCCTGGATTTGGAAGCAGAGCAAGGGACCGAATTTGTTCAAACTGTGGTAAAACAGGACATGAAAAGAACAATTGTTGGCAAATTATTGGTTATCCGGAGTGGATGAATGACAGACGAGGAAGAGGTATAGGAAGAGGAGGTCGTAGTGGTTCCAATGGAGGATTTGGAAGAGGTGGAGGTCGTGGTACATCACATACTGCACAAGCAACCAACTCGTATGTCTCTGGAGGGTCAGACCTCACACCTGAGCAGTGGAAGGCAATTACTGCGATCATAAACGATGGAAAGACGAGCAACCAGTCTGAGAAATTGTCTGGTAAGCCACTAGGTGATGTCATAATAGATTCGGGAGCTTCACATCACATGACAGGAGATATACGACAACTTGTCAACGTGAAGAAAAATCCGCCATGTATTGTTGGCTTTGCAGATGGTGGAACATCGACGTCTTGTCAAATGGGTGACATGATTCTTACGGATCGCATATCACTCATAGATGTTTTATTTGTGCCTAAATTGGATTGTACCCTGATCTCGGTTTCAAAGCTGTTAAAGCATAGTAACTGTTTTGCCTTGTTTACTGACACTATTTGTGTTCTGCAGGATCGTTCTTCGAAGACTCTGATTGGAGCCGGTGAAGAACGTGGTGGGGTGTACTACTTTAAAGATGTGAGAGTGGTACGAGCTAACAGAGCAGATAGCAGGAATGATCAGCTTCTGTGGCATCGGCGACTTGGCCATCCTGCATTTGGAGTTTTTAGTTCTTTGTCTGAGCTTTCTGGTGTTGAAAATAAAGCTTTCTCTAGTCCTTGTGACGTGTGTTTTAGAGCAAAGCAAACAAGAGATGTTTTTAACGATAGCATTAATAAAACAAGCAAGTGTTTTGAGCTCATTCATGTAGACGTATGGGGACCTTATCGTGTTCCTGCTTCGTGTGGAGCTAATTACTTTCTCACACTCGTAGATGATTTTTCACGAGCCGTGTGGACCTATCTTCTACTAGCAAAATCGGAGGTTAAGAAAGTGTTGCAACGATTCTGTGGGTACGCAGAAACACAGTTTGGTCTCACTGTCCAAACAGTTCGAAGTGACAATGGAATGGAGTTCATGTGCTTAAGAGAGTTCTTTCAAGACAGGGGGATAATACATCAAACGTCTTGTGTTGACACACCGCAACAAAACGGGCCGGTGGAGAGAAAGCACAGACATATTCTGAATCTAGCAAGGGCTCTGTTGTTTCAATCAAACATGCCAGTCAAGTTCTGGGGAGAAGCGATTTCAACTGCTACCCACGTAATCAACATGACACCATCGAAAGTGTTGAAAGGGAGCTCGCCATATGAAAGATTATTTGGTGCCAAGCCTTCGTACGACTCACTGCGAACATTTGGTTCTCTGTGCTATGTACACAGACGTGATCGAGATAAGAATAAACTCGGAGAAAGGAGTAGACGTTGTGTTTTTGTGGGGTATCCTTTCGGAAAGAAAGCATGGCGAGTGTATGATGTGGAAAAGAATGAATTTCTGGTGTCAAGAGATGTTAGTTTCTTTGAAAGTGTATTTCCATTCCGTGAGAAACATCTTGTGTCTGATGAACAACGAAATTACTCTGGTACACCAGATGACAATTGGGTTCTGAATATAGCTGATGACGACATGGGGAGTACTCCGCCATCGAATGTAGAGTTAACTGAAATTACAGTGCCTGAAGTTACTAATACGGTTAATGCAGAAACAGTACCTGGTGGTGGAGAACAGCAAAGTGATAATGTTGAAACAGAGGATACTGTTGTGGCAACGACAGAAGTGGCATCAGAAATGGGAAGAGGCTGCAGAGAAAAAGTGCCTTCAGTCAAGTTACGTGACTATGTGAGCTACAATGCTCAGTATTTGCAAACACCCCATCACGATCATACGGCTCCGCCCCCCAAATCAGAGTCCTCGTCGACAGTCCAAGGTAACACTCCATACCCCCTTGATCATTATATCTCTGATGAACGTTTTTCTACAGCTCATAAGGCATTCTTGGCTGCTATAACTTGTGGGAATGAGCCAAGAAATTATAAAGAAGCAGTACAACAAGAAATATGGCGTAATTCTATGAAAAAGGAGATGACTGCTTTTGAGGAGAATAAAACGTTTAGTGTGGTTGATCTACCACCCGGGAAGAAGGCCATTGGTAACATGTGGATATACAAATTCAAGTACAATTCAGATGGTACCATAGAAAGGCCTAAGTCTAGACTCGTGGCCTTAGGGAACAAGCAAATTAAAGGTCGTGATTTTAAAGAAACCTTTGCACCAGTGGCAAAGATGACTACTGTGAGGAGCTTGTTGCGTGTTGTTGCAGCAAAAGGGTGGATTGTACATCAAATGGATGTGCACAATGCTTTCCTGCATGGAGATCTTAAGGAGGAAGTGTACATGAAACTTCCACAAGGCTTCCAACACTCTGATCCGAATAAGGTTTGTCAACTGCACAAGGCAGTGTATGGTCTTCGCCAGGCGCCTAGATGCTGGTTCTCCAAGCTTACTGATGCACTGAAGAAGTATGGGTTCAAGCATTCCTATGCTGATTACTCACTATTTGTATACTCGAGAAGAGGAATGGAGCTCAAAGTACTCATTTACGTGGATGATTTGCTGGTTTGTGGGAATGACATGAGGTTTGTGAGCAAATTCAAAGACTATTTGAGCAAGTGTTTTCACATGAAGGACTTAGGAAAGTTAAAATACTTTCTTGGTATAGAAGTTGGACGTGGAGAAGAAGGATTTATGCTAACTCAGCGTAAGTATGCTTTGGATCTTATATCGGATGCAGGTTTACTTGGATCAAAACCAGTAGCTACTCCCATGGAGCAGCATCACAAGTTAGGTTTGGACACAAGTCCAGTATTGACCGATGTTGAGAAGTACAGAAGACTGGTGGGGCGCTTAATCTACTTGTCTATTACTCGACCGGACATCTCATATCCGGTGCATATACTATCTCAGTTCATGAAGGCGCCTAGACAGTTGCAATGGGAGGCTGCATTGCGTGTAGTTCGATATCTTAAAGGAACGGCTGGACAAGGAATTTTACTCAGCTCGCAGGCTGATCTCAACTTGTCGGTTTACTGTGACGCAGACTGGTCAGCATGTCCAGTCACAAGGAGGTCGTTGAGTGCATATGTGGCTCTGGTTGGAAATTCACCAGTGTCTTGGAAAACAAAGAAGCAGAAGGTGGTGTGTCATTCCTCAGCTGAAGCTGAGTATAGGTCAATGGCTCAAGCAACAAGGGAAATAAAATGGCTGCGTAGATTGTTGTATGATTTGGGAGCAAGACAGTTGAAGTCTTCTGAGTTGTTTTGTGATAGTAAGTCTGCCATTTACATAGCGGCAAATCCAGTGTTACACGAGAGAACTAAACATATCGAGTCGGACTGCCATCAAGTGAGAGATGCAATACAGGAGGGGACGCTGAAGACAGTACACGTTCGAACAACAGAACAAGTAGCGGATGTGTTAACAAAAGCTCTTGGAAGAGCTCAGTTCGAGAACTTGTTGTTCAAGTTGGGAATGAGAAACTTTCATCTTCCCAACTTGAGGGGGAGTATAGGAGGATAATATTCTATATATATACGAAAGTATATTAGATAATGATTAGTTAGTTGTAGGAGTTATCTCCTAGAGTCGGTGAACATTGTAATATATAAACAAATGTACACATATGAATAAAGCACACCTTTACATTATATTTACATAATATTCTTCTGAGATACCTACTTTGTAAGGGTATTTTCATACCCATTTTTGTAATCGATAAAAGAAAATAAAAACGTTTCTCCAAAATAGCCCACCGACAAGTTCCGACTACTCCTTAGCCCATTTTGACAGAACTCGGATCAAACAATTGATGTCCACCATGGGGCAAATCGGAAAAACACCCCAATATGAGTCATTCAAGCTCCCCTTCCGGCGATGAACCAGAACCGTCGCCGCCTTCCGCGCCCCTAGCCCTGACAGAGTTCATGGACACCGTCATTGCACGTCTTGCGCAGCAGGAGGAAGTTCAGAAGGCGACGAACATACAACTCGCCACACTCGTAGCCGCTCTCGGCGCTACTACTGGAGCCACAAGCAACCCAATCTCCGCTCGTCGACACTTATTCCGGACAAACCCTACAACCGACATTGAAGAACCGATCTCAGATCTTCCAGATCTACCGTTCAACAGTGCGACGCAAGAGTAGACCGGACTGGGTCCGACCATAACTCAAGAGCAAGGCGGGGGGGATGTGATGATAGTCCGCGAGATTGCCGCTCTCAAACTCTCCCTCCAGGAGATGGCATCTCAAATCCACCATGTCACCAGCTCAGCCCCTCAAATAGACCGGGTCCTCGCTGACACTTCACGAACACCGTTCTCACGACAAATAAGAGAAGTAAAGCTGCGTTCGACGGAAAAACTCCGCCTCCCATCCTATTCCAGCGGTTCTAATCCAACGGACCATATGACGGTGTTTAACATCGCACTGGGATGAGCAAACTTCACAGACGAAGAGAAAGAAGCTGGCTATTGCCAGCTGTTCGTCGAAAGTCTAGCAGAACTGGCCCTCACTTGGTTCTTGCGACTTCCGGAGAACTCAGTCCATAGCTTTCGTGATTTATCAGCAGCCTTCTTGAAACATTACATCATGTTCACACACCAAGGCGTGAAGGCTTCCAACTTGTGGCAGATGTCTCAGGCGTCGAACCAAAGTCTTCGCGACTACATGGAGAAATTCAAGGTCATTGTCTCGACGGTCAACATCCCAGACAACATCGATGTTGATGCCCTAATGAATACACTGTGGGTCCACTCCAAGTTCCGAGATGACTTATATCGCCACCCGACATCCTTCCTCCAAGATGCAATCGCTCGATCGCATAACTTCATCCGCATGGAAGAGGACACACGAGCCATCTTACAAAAGCAGAACGCTTCGAAACAAGACCAAGCTAAACCGGCCGACACAAGGCAAGAACCCAGACAACATTCAACTTCCGACAAAGGCGACCGAAAGAAAGTCTTTGTCTATGTCGTAGATAAAGACGACATACCAGCCTCAGCGGTAGTTGTGTGAGAGAAAGGCTGGAACACCTGGGAGAGAGAGCCCGAACCAAAAACGGATGCATCACCAAAACCCTCTAGCACTATAGATCTCAGAAAGTACTGTGAGTATCATAAAACTCACGGCCACGAGACAAAGGAGTGCAAACAACTTCACGAAGCTCTGCTAGCATCGTTCAGTAGCGGCGATGCGAAGGTCCAGCCACCAAAACCTAAGCCGCAAAGGAACAACCAGAGCTGGACCAAAAATAACGCTAAGAAAGGGAAGCAGGCTATGGAAGGTAAACCTAAAGGAGAACAATGAGGCAAAGGCAAGGCTATCACCACAAACAAGAGCGAAAAAGAGGACGAGCACGCAGACACCTCAGCAGAGGAAGACCAATCGCATAACCGTCGGCACGTCGAGGTCATTTTGGCTCAGCAAAAAACATTCCCCGACGAAAAAACAGCCCATGGCTTCGATCTACGCAAGCAGATGACGCGTCGACTCGCAAACAACTCCTGCCAAATAGTAAGTTCAACGAAACGAAGACACATCGCTCCCATTACTCGCTCAACCGATGAACCTGATCTTCGAGACCTGTTCAACACAATGAAGACCGAAGAACTAGAAAGTTCACAACCCCCGAGTATCGACCTCTGGAAAAAACTCAACGCCAGGGTTGATGATCTACGCTTCACCCTCAACCGTCGGAAGGCCTCAAACTTGAGGCGACATCTCGACAAGCAAAAGAAGTCCAGGAACTCGAAGCAGTCCGCAACGCAAGAATATGTGGATACACCTAGTGACTTACGGACCAAAATCAAATCGAGGAAAGCCCAATGACAACCGCAGATCAACGTAATCATGGGCGGTTCACCAGATTGCGGCGACTCGGTCCGTGCGGTTATGGACTACCAACGACAAGCGGCCACATCCCAGAAGTGGCTTACGAGGACCGAGAGTGATCTACAAATCGTTTTCTCGGCCGACGACACCATCAGTGTTTACTCACCACATAATAATCCGCTCCTTGTAGAGCTGGGAACCGAAAGTTGCGACATCACCAAATTCTTAATCGATACAGCAGTTTTGTCGATCTTATCTTCCGTGATACCATGTATAAGATGGGCATCGATCTGCACGACATGAAGCCTTCGACTCGATCATTGACCAGGTTCAATGTCTCTTCCGAGACAATGCTCAGGATCATCCGCCTCCCAGTCTACAACTGTGGTGTTACACGCACGGTCAAGTTCTCCGTAATAAGCACTAAGGCCCATTACAACGTCATCCTGGGTACACCCTGGATACATTCTATGAAGGCGGTTGCATCGACCTACCATCAGTGTTTTAAGTTCCCAGGCCCCGAAGGAAAAATCCAGACCCCGCGAGGAGATCAAACAAGCCACACGAGATCTTTTAATCGCCATAGTTAAACTTCAACAAGCGACAGCCCACATCAACGCGATCGCTAAGCCGATTGAGCGGGTCTACCCCCAAAAGGACGAAGTCATCGAGGTGCCCATCGATCAAGCGGACCTGAGTAAGATGGTGCAAGTCGGAGCTCACTTAACTGCCGAGATGCAAACAAACATTGTTAATTTCCTACGGATGAACGCATCAACCTTCACATGGACAACCGCAAACATGAAAGGAATCGACCCTGCCATCATCTCGCACGAACTAAATGTGGATCCAACTTACAAACCAATCCGTCAAAAAGGCAGAAACTCGGTCCTGCGATCGAAAGCCGTAAATGATGAAGTGGAACGATTACTCGCAGACGGATCAATAACCAAAGTGAAGTACCCGGAATGACTCGCCAATCCGGTCGTAGTAAAGAAGAAAAATGGGAAGTGGCGCGTATGCGTCGACTTCACCCATTTGAATAAGGCGTGTCCAAAGGATAGTTTCCCGCTCCCCCATATCGACCGGTTAGTCGAGTCGACAATAGGGAACGAGTTATTAACCTTCATGGACGCATTCTCCGGTTTATTGCTCCTTTTACTCTGCCCAACAAAGAAAAGGCCCATTAGGGTTGCCGACCTAGGGCGAAAGGGACAGAGGAGACTATAAAAGGGCAACCAAGGTATAGGAAGAGGGGTCACACAAAACGGCAAGACTTAGATTCGAGAAGTTTAAGATCTTGTTGTAATATTCTTCCGAGATACCGACTTTGTAAGGGTATTTTCATACCCATTTTTGTAACCGAGAAAAAGAAATAAAAACGCTTCTCCGAAATAGTCGACCGACGAGTTCCGACTACTCCTTAGCCCATTTAGACAGAACACGGATCGAACAGTATATGAGATTTAGAAAGGGGAAGAATTATCTTGTTTTGGCTAATTTACATAGAGGATGAAGAACATATGGCAAAATATATAAGCTAACGTAAATTATTTAATCTTAGAAAAATAGGAAGTGAGTAGTTGAATATTTTGACTGCAGAAAAAAAAAAAAAAAATAATAATTCAATTATTTTTTTAATTTTTTTTGCCATGTATTAAATTATGATTCGCCAGGTGACTTGTGTTTTAGTATATAAATGATATACATAGTTTTTCCCTAAAACCAAAATTGAATTATATATCGAATCATCAGGTTATCGATTTGACCATATGTCAATACCGGGTTTCAAAACATTGATTGTGCAGAAACATATCGAAAAGATTAAGATGTAAGGATGTTTAAAATTTAAAAAGCCTTGCCGACAAACAACTAAAATAAACTTTGCTTAGCGGCCCATTGATTTTTTATTTTATTTTTTATCTATTAATTTCTATAAAGTTTCAATCTTTTAAATACTCCAAGATAGCAAATTATATCCACTAAAATTATATCCACTAAAATCATATATATATATCTGTGTGTGTGATAGTATAATATTTAAATTCAAAATTTAATCATAATAAATATTTAATGAACTATAATTAATATTAAATCAAATTTTAGATAATATAAAATTAAAATAAATTTAAGTAATCTTAATAAATATTAAGTAGCGTTTATTTATTGAGAAATAATATAGAAAATTTTGAGTCATATTTTCTTCTACTTGATCAAAATAATTATTTTTATTATATTTAATTTTGTATGATTGTTTAATGCATTGTTATATATCATAATTTATATTTTGTATAATAATATTTTATATGGTATGGTAAATAATGTCTGTTTATTTTCCAGTTTTACATGAATATTGTAACATTTTTGAGAACTATTACATAATTTGATAAAAAAATTCATAGTTTCTAACTGCAAATTCTGAGATCTTAGATCTCTTAGATAGCATATTTGTTGTATCTCGAGATTTCTTTTCTAAACATTAGAAGTTTTTTAAAATTTTATTTTTTTACTTTGTTAACTAGCATCTTTAGATAGTGTATTACCGAATTCATAAATGCATATTCAATATTTTCTACCACTGTTTTATGTTATCTGTCAAACTAATTATTGTTAGTCTTCTTTATATATTTGTTAGTCTTCTTTATATATTTTTATTAGAAATTTCAATAATTTATAGATATAGTTCTTTATGTTCTTTATTTTCATCTATGTTATAAATTTTGTTCTCTAAATATCTTTATTCGACATAACTCATTTGAAAATTTTAAAGATTTAGGATAATTTATAACTTTATCTATGAATGAGATTAAAGATTTAGAGGATTCATCATGTAGTTTGCTTAAGTGACCATAATTTTTTGCTTTGTAGATTACACTCATACTAGATTTATTTTATTATTACATATTTGATTTTTTTTATGAAAGTTGTGAATGTAACTGACTAAAAAATTGTGTCAAAACATAAGATAACAATATTGTTTAAAGTTTTAATCTTAATGAATAAATAAACTAGTTACTTTCTTTTGATTGATCATTTTTTTTATGAAACTAATAAAATAACTACAAGTGACTTACTCTTATCAGTCACTCTTTTACAATAATTGTTTTTTGTAAATTCGTAGAAAATAAAATAATAAAGTGATTAACCATGAATTGAAATTAACCAATATTTTAGTTTGTTTAAAAATTCCTGCAACATATTATAAATTTAGATGATTCACTACAAAAAAACATGCTATATTCCGACAGACGTTCCGACAGACGTTCCGACGGACGTTCCGACGGATATCAAAATCGTCGGACACTTTTGACGGTTTTCCGACAGAATTCCGACGAAAATAAAAAATACAAGGTCTTCGGAAATTCGTCGGAATATACCGACAACTTTCTGACACAAAGTGGTTCGTCGGAATATACCGACGAAATTCCAACAATCTTCCGATAAAATATATAACCGTTGATGTCGTTGGAAATTCGTCGGTATATTCCGACGCAATTCCGATGATATTCCGATTACGTATATAACCGTTATAGTCATCAGAATTTTATCGGTATATTCCGACAAAATTCCGATGATCATTTTGACCGTAAAACAAGTCTGTCAGTATTCTGTCACTATATACCGACGACATTGTGACAAACTGTGGTTTCATTCAAAGTGGACAAGTTCCTCGGAATATACCGACGACCTTCTGACGAACTAAGAAAGTTCGTCAGAATGTCCTTAGTATATGCCGAGGACTTTCCGAGGACTTATGTTTTTAAAAAATTTCATATCAAAAAATATATAAATTTGAATACCGAAACTATGAAAATAACACATATTAAGTATTTAGTATAATATTATATCGCAACCATTCAAATATAACAACTCATTAAAATATTTATGTATGTATATCATTGTTTTCATAACATCTCATCTTAACACTCATATATTTATACAATCATATTTATCTAATCTTACACTACAAAAATATTTTTGTGTAAAATCATGTTATGAAAACATTTTTATAGTTAAATCATTATGCAAATACTATAGGTTCGTCGAAATATACTGACGAACCAATGTCGTCGGAATATACCGACGAACAGTTTCCTCGGAATATTCTGACGATCAATGTTTGTCGGTATATTCCAACGAACTCGTGTTCGTCGGTATATTCCGACGAACCAGTGTTTTGTCGGAAAGTCGTCGGAAACTTTGACGAAATTCCGACAAATATTTTTTCCCGACCAAATGATACCGACGACCACTTTCGTCATAAATTCGTCAAAATATGTTTATTACGATAAAATTCTGAAGATTTTGTCCGTTAGTATCCGCCTGTTTTCTTGTAGTGATTTTATAGTATATACGAATAATTTAAAAATTAAAAAATTATATAATAAACTTCATATTATTTTTTTGTTATGGTAGAGATTTAGATTAATTTTGTATTATATTTTGATATATATGATACTTGTATGTTCTACCATTATTAATCTCTTTAATGTTAACTTTTCAAAAAGTGAGCATATGTATCAAGTTAATTAATTCTTGTTTGGAGCTACATATTATTGATTTTTATTTTATTTTGAAGGAATATTTTTTGGAAAACTTAATATCTTAAAATATAAAATTAAATGTGATTTGATTTATTTTATTAATTTTTTAAATTCTTCACATGGATTTTCAATATTATGTAGCTTCAAATTTTAAAATCCTATGTGATTTAACTCATTATAGCTTTTATTCTTAAAAAACGTTATGTATTCTTTAAAAAAATTGTTTGTTAATTTTCCAAAATAGTATATGTCACATTGATTTTTTTAAAAAACTATTTTTGTTTTAGTTGATTTTGTTTTTTACGAAATTTTAAAAGCATTTATTATTTAAATTATTATAGAATTTTTTTAATTGTATTATTTTTAAAACAAATATTATTTAACCTTATATTTATTTTTCAAAAATATTATTATATCAATTTGATTATTTTTATGATTTGGCTTTGTTTGTTTACCTTATTTAGTAGGAAATATTATTTTATTTTTCAAAAATACTTTTTCAAATATTAGTATTTTAAAGAGATGCATAATCAAAAGATTAAAAAAAATATAAAAAGATAGGAAAAAAATCCTTAAACACGAGCAAGGTTCAAAAGAATTGAAGTTCAAAAACACGAGAAATCTAAAGAAAATTAAAGAGAAAATATCCTTAGGTAACGTTTTCATCCCTTAAAATACTCATTTATATGCTTTAAAAACAACCGGGCCGAACCAACAACCATTTGTCGACCAAGAAAATTTGGGTAAAATACTGGTCAAATGGCTAAGCAACATAAATTTACATTTTTTTCTAAGTGTTGTAGAGAAATCACAAGTCGATGCGAGTGGCATTTACCAAATCTGTTGGGTTCACAATGGCCTCATCAAGCCGCTGCATGTGGCGGCTATAACACTTAGATCCTCAGTTTGTTGCTCCAATTCATGTAAGGTCAATTATTCACCTCTTCTGCATCCAAATAGCCGCTAACACTTGTAAAAAGATCAAGTAGCCACTCCAACACCTACAATATTCAAATAAATATGTAAATACAATATATACTCCTAAATGCAATTAAAATGAACATAAATATTAATGAAAATTAATGCTAAAAAGAGAAAAAATGAAAGACATCAACTCTTAAAAACTTATCATTTACTTGTCCACAAGTAAAACAATTAAGAAAAGCTAGAGGAAGATTTTGAAAGTGGGAACTAAATTCCTAGAATACAACAAAAGTGTTCAACTTAATGTCCATCAAAATAGTTGTAAAGTGCACAAATGAACTCTACTCCAAAAGAGTTTTGCATGCTCATCAATCATGAAATGTCGTAGAGCCAAACTTTCAATGTATTAGCAAGCAACCAATACAACTCAACTCCTTAACACTCATTAAGTGTCTAGTGAACTATCTACATGGAACTTGAATGAAAAAACAATGGGATATTTCTCAAGAAGGCTAGGATGGGTTTCAAAGTGAGTTTGTTCAAATTCATTCAAGAGATTCACTCAAAACAAATGCACAAGCTAATTACAAAAGTTAGAACAAGAACAATTCATGCATACAAGTATTTACTTTCATTTTCTAATATTACCTAGTTACATTTCTACAAACCCTAAGTCATTAATATTAAACCAAAACTAGATTTTAACCTATGTTTTAAATGCGCGGGATTGTTATTATTTTAAAATGTAAAATGTAAGTATTTATATAAATTTTGTGTTTGTTTATAATACATTTTTTTGTTTTTATTTATTTTTAACAAATGTTTTTTTATGTTTACAAAATAGTAATAGAATTTTAGAATGGTTTAAAACGTGGTATATTTCTCTTAAATAGTATTAAATATGCAGTATTTATATAGTAATAAATTTTATTATATTTAGATTTTAATTAGTGAAACTAATATATTTAAAAATTGAATAGAGGTTTGTTTTTTCATTATACATATTTAAGTTTTTGTTGAAACTAAAACTTATATACAAATTTGAATCAAATAATGGAACTAAAAAAATAAAATGCAATTGGTGTAACAAATTGAGCTTGTATTATATCTGAAGAAAAATGTTACATTATGGATTAGGTTTCCAGCTGGACAACAAATCATGATTTATTTCGGTCCAAATGGCCCAATATATTAAAATTTGTAGAGAAATGATAAACTAATGTTTGGGTTTCGATAAGGATAAATCTATTATTAAACTCGGTCCAGTTAGTTCAATCTATTTGTACCCATAAAATTTCTTATGACCGTTCTGTTTTATTTTAAAAACAAAAATAGAAAAGGAAAGAAAAAAAAATGTTGCTCTCAAAGTTTCCATCCAAGAATGTTGATTACGATGGAGATTCCAGGAATCAAAGCTTCAAATCTGTTGTTCTCAAAGGTGCATAGTTCTGAAGCGGTTCAAGATCGTATCTGGAGGGGTTTGATTTCTTTTCCTCTGTGTGGTAATACTGATTTGCGTAATAGAAGTCATCATTTTTCTTGTTTTTTCTTTGATAGAGTAGTGAATTTAGGTCGATAGTCTCTGCTTACATTTATAGGAGAAAGCATATAATTTTTTTTTGGAAAACAAATACTTATTGTTAGGAATATCTTTGTTTAGTTTAGGAACCTCCAAATATATTGTGTAATCTAATGTTGTTTAAAATTGTTTGAGGAGTTAAGATAGTAGATATGTAATAATGAACTATATATAGTTAGGAAGATCTCCGTACAGCTTAGGAAAATCAGAATATCTCAACAATAGTTTAGGAATAGTGAATCTTTCGATAATATATATATATATTGTTGTCCATGTTAATGTTATTACTATTGTTAATTTGTCACAATATATTAAAGCAAATGATCCCTGTAACCCTATTTGGGTTTTTTAGTGACTTGTTTAATAATAAAAATTAGTTAAGAAATTTAGTTAAGAAATCCATAGATTTTGTGCTCCACTGTAGTTTCTTAATCAAGGGTTCTTAAAAAAAATATTAAACATTGTTTTTTAAAAGAAAAAAATTATTTAATAAATAAAACATATTAAAAGATAATATTTTAAACATAATTGTTTTTTTAAAAAAACATAAAAACAAAGATTAGTAAAAAAACAAGAATAATTTGAAAGAAACATCCGAGTTCTGTTGTTGTCTTCATCACGTCCAAATTTACGCCATATATGTTCAACCAAATCAACTTTCAGTTGTTGTTGCATTTGTTTATCACGAATTCTAGTTCAAACACCCATTATATTGACAATATTTGTAGGGATATTTGTAAAGTACGTGAGATCCATATATGAACTTCCATTGTCTTCTCCTTCTTGGAACTCTGAAACATCAAATTGAGTATATCCATCTCGTTCGTCTTCTACTATTATATTATGGAGTATGATACATTTTCTCATAATCTTTCTAATTTTGACTTTATCCCAAAAAGTGCTGGATTTTTAACAATGGCAAAGCGAGCTTGCAAGACTCCAAAAGCACGCTCGACATTTTTTCGGACAGCTTCTCGATGTTGAGCAAATTAAACCGGTTTTGGCCCTTGTGGTACTAGAATAGATTGGATAAATTTTTTCCATTTTGGATAAATACCGTCGATGAGATAGTAAGCCAAATGATACTCTCTTCCATTGACAGAGAAAGTGACTTGCGGAGCTTGACCTTTTATTATGTCATCAAAAACAGGTGAGCGATCAAGAACATTGATATCATTTAAGGTACCTGGAGGTCCAAAAAATGCATGACATATCTATAGATCATATGAAGAAACCACCTCTAAAACGATTGTGGGTTTACCCAACCCATGTGAATATTGACCTTTCCATGCGGTGGGACAATTCTTCCACTCCCAATGCATACAATCAATGCTTCCTATCATTCCGGGAAATCCATGATGCTCACCAATATCAAATAGAGGTTGAAGATCAACCGGTGTTGGTCTTCTTAGGTACTCGTCGCCGAATAAATATATTATTTCTTCCACAAAATGTTCCAAACATGACCGAGTAGTAATTGCACCGAGTCGGAGGTATTCGTCAACAACATCAGCCGCAGAACCATATGCCAAGACACGAATGGTTGCTATATACTTTTGAAGTGGAGAGAGACTAAGCCTTCCAAGACAATCTTTCTTTTGTCGAAAGAATTCAACTTCATTGGAGAGTCGATCAACAATATGCATGAACAATCGCTTGTTCATTTTAAATCTTCGTCGGAAAAGATTTTCAGGGGTATGTTGGAGTTTGACTGAAATAATCATATCCATAAACGTACATCGTCTTCTTCACGATTTCTTTCGATATGAACTCGTTTTTTCCTTTTTTTTTTCCTTTCTTATTCTTGATCACCATAATGAATGGAAAAAATCTCAAATGTTTGATCAAAATATTGATCAAAAATTTTCATCATCTACTCTCTCAAAAGTGTTATGCTGAGAAGACATGTATCTAACATATTTATTACCTAGCACACAGTCCTAATGTAACACTAAACCAACCATTCATCACAAGCATTCAACACCCAGCATTCATCACACGCATATTCACTAACCATATAATAACTCTAACAAGCATTTATTAACCTAACTACTATCCAGACGAACGCAATTACGAAAAAAATAAAGGAAGTTTTCCATAATTACCTCACCGACAATCTCAAGTAAAGATACAGGAGGAGGACCTTCAGTCAGGAGCTCAAAGAGTGTAACTTGAATTGAGTTCTTCACGATTGATAATCGTCCCTGTCATAATTAACAACACAACCAAAATTTAAGAATATTGGGTTACTATATCTGAACTAGCTAAAAGAACTTTAAAAACATTGATTAAGAAGAATGAAATTGAAAGCAGAAGGATGAGGTGAGAAAGTAAAATACTTGGGAAGTGATCTCCAAATTGAAGAGATCGTGAGCGAGAGATGAAAGACCGACTGAGGCGACGCCATGAGGACCGAGAGAGTCGTCGCCGTGGTGGGTTGCATGGTCCTTCAGATGGAGAAGACGAGAATCGACGGTGGAGACGCCGTGAGGACCGAGAGAGTCATCATCTGTGGTGGGTTTGCATGGTCCTTCAGACGGAGAAAACAAGAACCCATGGAGGCCACGCCGTAAGGACCGACAGATTCGTCGTCGGTGGTGGGTTTCGATGCCTCTTCTGACGGAGAAGACGAGAGAAGGCGGAGGAGACGCCCTGAGGACTGAGAGAGTCCATGTCCGTGGTGGGTTTTGATGCTTCTTCTGGCGGAGAAGACGAGAGAAGCCGGAGGAGACGCCGCGAGTATCGTCGTCCGTCGTGGGTTTGGATCCTTTCTCTATCGTAGAAAACAAGAAGACGAGAAGACGAGAAGAGGAGAGAAAAGAAAAGAAAGAGAGAGAAAGAAAAGTATACATACCATCTTCTGCTGACACGTGGTTAAAAAACTACGCTAAAACGGTTCCCAAAATCACCGATTAAAGATCGGTAATCTTCTTTTTATTTAGTTTACATTTAATTAAATCACCCATTTGCTTTGAAAACCCATTTAAGAAACGCTGATAATCATGGTCTTATGTTATGGAAGGTGGTACTTATGTTGACCCTTGTCCAAAGAGTACTTAATATATTGACCCTCGCCCAAGACATTATTATGTAACAGAAATGAATAAAATGGAAGTTAATATATAAGTTCCTATAATCTAGGTATGATATATTCGTAGTAGTTAAAGATTTTAGTGTTCTCCAAGGTATATGCCTCCTGTTTAATATTTACTAGGTGGTTGCCCGCGAATTCGCGGATAAAAATAGTTTTAAAATTTAATATATATAATATTTGTTATGTTTTGACATGCTATAATATATTTTATTTTCAAAATTGAATGTGACTTTTATTTGTTATATATTTTCTAAATAAACAGATTTATATTTTTTTGTTTATTTTAGTTCTTTATTGTTCTTAAAATATAAATATATTTTTTTAATATTTTATAAAATTACATATATATATATATATAGTTAATATGGTATTTAAGTCAAGTTTATATGATTATTCTGACGTTTGTATACTATTTTTATAAGATACAGTTAAACATACCACATATATATAAACAAAAGCTGTTAATTATTAATTTTATTATATAAGTAGTCATTTATATAAAATTCAATAAAAAACTTTAAAGATTTTTCTTAAACATTGTATTTGTAGAAATGTATAAAATAATTTATATGTTTTAAAAAAAAAAAAGATAATAAAGTTTTGTATAAAATTTTAATGTCATTATATTGGTTCCTATAAATTATTATTTTTAAAAGTTGTACAAGTTTTATAAATACTTTGATTGCTAGAAAAGAATTTATGAGAAATTATATACACTTTCTTTAATTTTATAAGTAGTTACTATAAGTCATTTTGTGTTAGATGTTTAGTAAGTATTATTTATTGGTTATTAAATTACTTTATTTCTTGATTAAAATAATTAAAAATGAAAAAAAATCGTCCAATCAAATTAAAACAATTTTTTGAAACTTCACATGTGAGCGACACGTCATCAAGAGTCACTTAAGTGACTTCTCAATTAATATATAGTAGGATTATAATAAATACAAATTTTTATTATACTTAAACTAATATGCATCGGGGTAATAATAAGTGAAATAGTAAATAAAGAAAGTTTGTTAATAATTTCTAATGATTTTGGTTTTTGTTAATATATCTCTTTTTACAATTTATTTATATCACATTAATGATAACTTAAATATAAAACTTGTGAATGTTTAATGTTTTTGAAATGATATAAAAGACGAGGCTTGGTAATTTTCAGGTATAAGAAGTAATATAGGCATTACTCTGGCCGTTGATTCGCTCAGTCACTATTTAAAAATTACTTCTCCACAAAAGTTATGTTGACAAAGTCGTGTTGACATGGTTGCTTATTCTTAATTACAACATTTGTCAGAATCGCATCGTACAAGTAGAATATAAAAATCAAAGCTTATCAAAAAAATTATAAAATCTGAAAAAAATTGAAAACTTAGAAAACATTAGAGAGAGAAACTTAGAGAAAGGTTTTTGATAAAATGATTTGATGATTTTTCACAATGGATGCTACACATATATTTATAGATGAGGATAAGGTGTTGATCTAAACGCTTACCTCAGCGATTATATCATTGCTTATATCATGCTTACATAAGTTTACAGTGATTACATCATCACTTACATTATTATTGACTATTTTAAACACATTTATTTTACATAATTAAACACTGCTAATGACTTACTTAATGGTCTATCTCGAACTTGATGATGTGTTTGTCGCAACATCCGTAGTGATCGTCTAGACATGTATAATCTTCTTTTGGTTCTTCGTACGACTTATGCGGACTGTCGTTGACTTCAATGTTGAACATTTTTTTCGATTTCATTAATATTCATTGAGACATCAGAGAGTTGTGAGTCTTGGAAGTATTCTGGCGGGTATTCTTGGGACTGAGGCTCGTGCTTTATTATCTTCGAGACCTCTGGAACGGCTGGTGGATTTGACTGTTTTCGATAAAAAATATTGAAGATCTTCGTCAAGCCTCATTTGGTAGTCAATTGGTTAATAAGTCCAATTTGGGATAAAAAGAATAGGAAATGTTTGTTTGGCACTGGTAAGATGGAATGTATGAGTCTGAAAGTCTTTATATGCTTTGTTGTCGTTGATGTTAAAATCTGGTCGTATTCCACATTGATAGTCGTTGTGATGAATGAGGGTCGGTAGCGCATGGATCTTGTCTGTTTTGTTATTGACTTGTACGGGGCGATGGAAGAAATATATCAAAGATTAAAGAAAGGGTTGAGACTTCCTTGACCTTTTAACTTCTTAAACGGTAAGCCTGTCGCTTTTGCTGATTTTTTCAATTTTCCGCTCCAAATGGGTAATGCTGCAAACCATGTTAAGAATGTTGAGAAGCAGTCATTTTGTCTTTGTTGAGTGTTGATGTATTGGTATAGCCATTTGATATCAAAAGTTATACTTATAGTGTAGATCGAGCAGAGATACTAGAGGAAACATAGAACTTCTTCTGACATGTATGCGTTTTCGATCTTGTGGAGATGTGCAAACGGACAATCGGGGTGAATTCCCATTGGCGAAATAAGATGATTGATGATTCCGTATCTTGACAGGATATGGATTGATAGAAGAAAATCTTATCGTGGAGGTATTCATGTAAAGCTTTTCTGTTGATAAGTTCATGAGTGTCGTCGGGCATATTGGATGTGAAGTCATAGTAACTCCTTGCAAAAGAGATCTCCATAATTTGTATTTCTTTTATCGGATTTTTATTGAGCATATCAGTTAGAGTATTCTTCGTACCCTTTAAATAGACGGATTCAAAATCATACTTTGAGAACCATTTGCTTCGTAATAATTGCTGATGTGAAAAACATGACATATCCATTTCGATGCAAAATTTATGTCATATTAGATAAAACTTGAACTTCTTAATAGCCTTCTTGACCACCATTTTTGTATCCACATATTTGACGTTTCCCATTTAGCTTTTCAAATAAAATGGCTTCCAAATATTTGTCGCGCGCGTCAGTTTGTAAGATTCATGTTTCTATGGAAGGAATCTTTAAAGGTGGTAGCTTCTACACCTCTACTTTTAGGTTTACAATAGTTTGGAGACCAAGTAGAACTTAGTGAACAAGTAAACTTAGGAATCAAGTAAATCTAGAACATTCCATAACAGTCATCACACAATATTCATAACACTTTCCCTTGATGCCTATTATACAAGTGCTTTCAAAACGTCGTAGATGTTGCCTCGTTAAAAACCTCAACAGGAAAACCCAATGGGAAAAATCATGGTTAAGGGAAAAATAGTGCAGCGCGTATTGACTTCCCCTCATGTGTACATAGGTCAAGATCTTTGAGATAATGCAATCCGATAAGATGAACTAACTTCTAGAGAGTAACACTGGATAACGCCTTAGTGAATAAGTCAACCAACCTGTGACTTGAACGAACATGTAGCCAACTGACATCGCTATTCTTTAATAGTGCATGAGTCTTGTATGATTTGATCATTTTTTTTATTCTCTTTATCTCAAAAACTTTAGAACAATGATAGACTTTCATCACTCAAATTGTAACAGTCTCTTTGAGTGTCTATCTTTTTGTGTTCTTTGTTGTCTCGTTAAAACTTTCTCATGGAAAAATTCATTTGGATAAAAACCTTGATAAAGAAAAAGAGTACAACCACACTTACTATCATATTTCTTCTCCTGGAAACAATATCTTCAGGATATGCATTTCAATCAAATAAATTACTTTAGAGAATTGAGTTTAATAGAATAAACTCTATTTATTTCTATTATGATATCTAGGATCTTTAGACTCCTTGTCCATAATTCTCTTTTGACTTAGACAATAGTTTTTTGGTCTATTTGGATTTCAGACCAAATTTCTTACATACAATTGTCTAAAACTTCCTCTCACACATACAAGTTATTCATTTGTAACTATAAAAATTACTATTATGACTTTCTTTGTTGTCACATGAAATTACATCTTAAACTAAAAGAGATTAGTAACTTTCTCAAAATAACACTCTTAAGTATGGAACATCTAGACCAGTCATATATATGATCATCTTAAAATCTTTAAGAATCTTTTAAGATAACATCTCTTATTTTAGTTGTTCAGTTTGGAACACATAACAATGTAGTCTTTTTAAGATTTGTCTTCCAAACAAACAATTTGTTATAACTCTTCAGGAGTTTGGATTATATTCAAATCCATGATTCTATTGATTCATAATCTCTTGATAAATACAAATGGATACAATAGTTAATCTTATAATATTTCATATATATCATAAAATATTTTTTTCAAATTGATCGAATAACTAGAGTTCCCAGGAATATTATTTTGATATCATCAATCTTTCATGGATTGTATCTTTCAGAGATTATCATTTTTAGTGGATCGTATAATTCATGTTCTTCCTTCATTACTAGGCTGATAAGGAACTTGAAAGTAGTTGCATCAACCACATGAGTCTATGTATATTCACAATCAATTCCATATTGATCTTTCTTTAGTGAAACAACTCATTTTTATCCCACTTATTTTACATCTTCTAGAGTATGGACTACTGGTCCAAATACTTCTCTCTTTCACAAGAGTTTGTATCTTTGTCTATTACTTCTTTATGATTTGGCCAATCATTTATGTGTGTACACTTTTCATTAGACTTTGTTTTATGATCCTCTTTCTCATTTATCATATCAACTGCTACTTTGCATGCATAAATATCAATGACGTCGATTTGCTTATCAGTTCCAATTTATTCTATATATGACATAACTTATTGAGATCTCTTCATTGTCTTAGGTACCTGAATTTCTTTAATCATGTTTAGTGTCTCTTCTAGAGATCATTCAAAAACTTTATTTTCTCTTGACCATTATTAATTTATGCTCCTTTTCATTTGCGAGGATTCTTATCTTTGGAACCAACATGTCTACCACGTTTCAGGCATGACTTAGACTTACTAGCAGTTTGATATTGTTCTTCTAGAACTGACTCTTATTAGAGCATTTACAGCTGGTACTATGACTTGGTCACTCATTTATTTGGGTCAATAAATATTTATGGCAATTGCTTTTCTAAGCTTTATAATTGAATTATCTTTTGGACTTCACATTATTTTTAGTCCGAGGATCAATGATAATTCATTTCAACTTATATTCTTTTCAGCTGTTTATTTTCTCCCCCTTATATTGAAAATACTAATTCTCTTTTAGCATTCTTATAGAGTCTTATTGATATCCTTCGGGATGGCTCTAGATTCTTAAGTATCAATGGAGATTCATATCCAACATATATTTCCAATCTCATTTGAAAACACATCTTAATTAAGATTTTTGTAGATCAACTAGAATGTATATTGCACATCCAGAATCCTTAGATAAAAATGGTTGGTTTTTGACCCAATACCAATGATGGGGAAAACTAGTGATTACTTGTTGGCTTGATGCGAACTGTATTGCTCAAAATGTTCAACACTTATCCCAATGAATTTGTTATAGTCGTCAAAGAATTTTAGACTTGAATTCACCAATATTATAAAGATGCATAATGGGTGATCAGTCCACTAACATCTCTTTTATTCATGCCAATAGTTTCCTTTGGCTGGTGAAAACCGTATTACCATTTTATCTTGTGAGCAAGCAACATATGTTAAATCATTCAGAAGAATTTTTTGGTTCTTCAATGACTATTCACATAAACTTTAAGTATTATTTTGCATCATTATTGAACAAAATGGTCTAACTTGTTCATGCCAAATATTTTATAAACTTCTGGTTTACTATATACTAATCTTTGTGTAGTACAATCTATAAGAGGATGCAGATACTTTCTCTAGAATACTTTTACTACCTTGAGAAATATTTATGTTTTGAAATGTATATATCATTTCTTTTGCTTAGTTAGTGTCTCAGTATTTGTCTCAAATTTCTATGGGTTTACTTTATGAAGGATTCATCAATCTCAGTTTAGTGTAAACATAATCTTCTAGATGTTTCACTTAATATAAAATGTGAGATTCTTTAACTCTTCCCCTCGAGATGATAACATTACAAGTCTATTAATCTCGATTGAATCTTATATTAGAATCAACAACATGACTTACATGGGCCATGTATTCTTTCTTAGATCTTTCTTACTTTTGAAACTTATAAGAATATGATGCAATAAAGATTTTAAATTGCATTCTTATGTGTAATAATTTTATGTACTCTTCTGGAGCATCATATATATCCTCTTCTTGAACATTCAGTTCACTTTATACTACCTTGTATTGTATTCACACTAGTTTTCTTTCATCTTTAGATGATTCAATCATATCTCTTCTTTATTACCATCTTTATTTTCTCAATTTCAAGTGAGAGTATGAGTTCTAAAAAGAAACTCTTTGGTTCTTGACCTTACATCAATAACTCATTGTTTTCTGAGTCTCAAATAGACAAGATACAAGTATAAATCTCTTTTTTTTTTTAATCATGTGTCTACTGGGCAACATTACTTGTGTGAAAAATGCATTCTCATATTTGCATCATTTGAATTCAATTACGTTGGATTCTATTTACAGACTTCAGGTCTTGTAATTCTTAGATGCAAAATACATAATGATGTTTAGATAATCATATTCAGGTGATTATACATCTCTAGATTATTCTCCAAAATATATGCGTTTTATATGGTTAAGCCTCAAACTTAAAACATTCATGTATAAAATGGTAATCAAATATAATAATCAAATTATTTCAAATTTTATATATAAAAATATGTATTATCATAAGCATCTTATTATTTCTAGAAATAAATAATAATCCTCTAGTAATTATTATATGCACTACTTTCATGCTATTTAATAAGATTTTGATCAATCGAACAATTTAATGAATAATTTTATGTTACTTATGTCAATTTTCTAGAAAATAATTTTATCATCAAACTTACTTTAAGAGTTTATGTATTGACAAAGTAAATAACACTTATCTTAATAAAGGAAGTTGCAGTCGGAGATCTGATATAGAATCGGTTAGAACCTCATGCAAAATCGTGTCAACATGATATATTTTCCTGAAATATTTAGACTTTAGCTCATAAAAATATGGCTATATTCATAATTAGAATTCAAATAGTTACTCTAAAAATATGGGATCATGTATATTCATATATATATCATAATAAATATCACAAATCGTAAACGAGTATATATTTGTATATATTTCAGGCTGACAAGATATGTAATCGTATTTTCAATATCAAATCTGACTATATTAAAAAAACAAGCTGGTCAAACCAACTAAGTTAACTATATATGGAATACTGATAAAATATTGATCCCTATTAACAATAAAATTCTAACCAAACAAAAACTCTTGCTCGACATATTATAAAGTAATGTTTTATTTACTTTTGATATGTTATAAAGCAACAAATCAACATATGAGATTAGCTCAATTTATTTATCATATTAATCAAGAATTTCAAAGCGTACAGAATTTTAAACTAATAAAGTTTCTATTTGAAGAAATTAACTCAATACATAAAGCATGCACGATCAAGTAGTCTCTAAACCTAAAATATTGATCCCTATTAACAATAAAATTCTAACCAAACAAAAACTCTTGCTTGACATATTATAAAGTAATTTTTCATTTACTTTTGATATGTTATAAAGCAATAAATCAACATATGAGATTAGCTCAATTTATTTATCATGTTAATCAAGAATTTCAAAGCGTACAGAATTTTAAACTAATAAAGTTTCTATTTGAAGAAATTAACTCAATACATAAAGCATACACGATCAAGTAGTCTCTAAAACTAAAATATTGATCCCTATTAACAATAAAATTCTAACCAAACAAAAACTCTTGCTTGACATATTATAAAGTAATGCTTCATTTACTTTTGATATGTTATAAGGCAATAAATCAACATATGAGATTAGCTCAATTTATTTATCATGTTAATCAAGAATTTCAAAACGTACAGAATTTTAAACTAATAAAGTTTCTATTTGAAAAAATTAACTCAATACATAAAGCATACACGATCAAGTAGTCTCTAAAAATTATATGAACGTAATCCACAATAAGCATCAAACAAACCATAACAAATTTATACTATCGAGACTAGTAAGCTAACAACTTGTAACCATTATATAGAGTGATTTTCACTTTGGGCCACTTTATATCTTTTTATTACATTCTAGGTCACTTGTTACTATTGAGGTAATTTTTGTAACTAATAACTCATTATTAACTAAAGAGTATTTTACACTCTAGGGCAGTTATTGAGTTTTATTAACACTCAAGGTCAGTTTCAGCTACTAGAACAGTTATTGCTAAGTGGGTGTAATAATGTCTTGAAAGCGTAGTTACTTTTGTTTTTCTAGTTACCATTTTAAATTCAAAAATTAGTGATGGACTCGATGCATGATTAAACTGAATTGAATAACAGTTTTTTTTTGGTTGGTTACGCCATTAAGCTAATAGTATTTTTTTTTTAACTTTTTCGGTGTTCTCGACTTGTAAACGATGGAGCACCGTAAGGAAAAGAAAGTGAGGACAGTTCCGGCGATGGTTTCCAGCGCCGAGTTCGAAATCGACGGTGTCGATGAGGCGCATCCGACGGGAAAAAGAGAAAGAGGAGGGTAAGTTATTCTTTATATATTGTTTTCAGTTTTGTTCTGAAACAATCTAGGCCACATGACTTGGTGCCGATGGTATTATTTTGTTTAAGATACAATAACGGTTGTAGAGGTGGAAGGTGTAGAGATTGCAACAAATCAAGGTTACGACAGATCGGGTGGTCACTCTCTGCGCCTTAGGGTCTCTTTTTCCTCTGCGTAACTAAAGCTCGTCAAGCTTCATCATGCTTTTCTCTATGATCTCTTCTCCTCGCCAACCGTCGGCGAACCAAACTGGAGGTCGATCCAATCTGTCGAACCTCGAAAAGATCCATTCCCAAAATAAGTTTTTATATTTGCACGACTGATTCTTTAGTTTTTAAGTATTTATAATTTAGCCTTAAAAGTTGATGATTTGCACAATTGTTTTTCAATTTGGCTTCATACTTCTAATTGTGTAATATAATTCCTACTTTTTCAAGATTAGTATGCAAATACATATTAGAATGTTTACTCTGAAGTATACGATGTATGTTGTACAATATGTTTATTTGAAGTCATTTGTTGTGTACGATGTATGATGTACATAATTGTTTTGTTATCCACATGTACAATGATGCATATGTACGCAAATTAATTTGTACAATGATACATGAATGCTGAGTTTTATTAAAAACGATTAATATCTGAGTATAAACTATTAATTCATAGTCCTCTCATGTAATGATTTATCCACTACATATGTGTAAAATGCCACCACATATTTCATTCACCCTCTTTGTACACGTGTACATGACACATCGTGTACAAAAACAAATTGTAAGTCATATATTATGTACAACAAAAATGAGGTCAACCAAATACGATAGCATACATGTGTACAACAAAAATGAGGATGACATGTGTACAATAACATGTTAATATTTGATATAATCCATTACATTTCATCATCAAATTAATGTTTGACATAATTGAGTTATGTACATTGTGTGTTATGTACATGTGTACATCGTGACCTTTGGGTGTACATGTGGACGTTGATCCTAAGTGTACATTGGAATTAGGTGTAGATGGTGCTCTTTTAGGAGTACGTGTGGACGATGATCCAAAGTGTCCACGTGAGTAAGGGATGTGTGTGTCTTCTCTTCATGCACGCATGGACTCTGATTCAGAGTGTACAGGTGCACCATCCCTTTGGTGTACACCAAAAAAGTCGAGGTCTTTCTTCCAATCTGTATCAGCTTGGCCTGATACACGAACATGATGAGTGAAGGCATCGCATGTCTTGCATTCGTAGGTTTCTGATTCTGTTTTGGGACATGAATCCCTGCCACGTAAAGGATTCTCATCGAGAGCAATACATAAACATTAAACATATAGACCTTCTAACCTAGAGCAATGCTAATTTACGAAAAACATGTACACTGGTTCATTTATACATTGCTCAAGTTATGATGATGATTTTAATAGGTAGTATAGTTGCTCAAAAAAGAAAGACAAATCAAATGTGTACATTTAGACATTAATCAAGTTATGATATTTGATGATTTCAGTGTTTTCAGAATTTTTAATAAAAATGATTTTAATTAACTAGTTTTTAGTTCATATAAATCTTTTTAGGTCTACGTAACCAAATCAAAAATATCTATTTGCAAATCAGAAATAATTGGGACAAAAACAAAATAAAACAAAACGACATGGACCAGGGTTATAAAATCAGAATATTCGCTTGGTCTATATTACACACTAAAATTTTAGGATAAATTCATGAATAAGCTTGAACAGATTATAAGTTTTAGACAAATTGGAAAATAAACAAAAGTTCAAGGACCCGATTTGCAAATAATTAAAAGTTTACCATTTTTGCTCTAGTGAAGCTTTCTCTTTGATCTGCAACTAAAATGACAACGATTTCGATGGCCACAACTCTAGTTCCAAGACCACGGCAAGGAGGAGACGAATTGACCTTGACGTGGATTACAGTAGAGCTATGTCAAAATGGAGTTCGTGTTTGAGGTCACTGACAACGTAGCTTTCTTTGGAGAAGCAGCAGTGGGCATTCGTTGGAGAAGAAACCAAGTTTTTCATATAAATCTCAATGTCTTTTAGATATGTGAAAAATATTTTTTTTTTTTTTTTAAAAAGAGATAAAGAATGAGAAGATCTGTGTAGATTTCTTAGAGATTTATGGGTTTTATACAATATATGAATTCAATCTTAGGTTTTGTAATTACACACATCACTTAGAGTCATATGTTTTCTAAGAAAAGTTTTGATTTCCGTGGAAAAGTTTTTGGATTAGAGAATAAAAAATATAAAGGTTGGAAAATAAGAAAATAACAAAAGATTTGTGTCCAAAGAAAGAAGATAAGGAAAGAGATGAAATAGATGGGACCTACTAGTTACAATTTATTTTGATTTCAACTAATAAACGTAATGGAAGTCTGATAAAGTTAAGAAAAAGTGTCTACGGAGTACAAAGTGACCTATTATGTTATTAAAAGATGAAAACTGACCCTGAGAGTAATTTTTTCTTAACTAAACTCATTCTTCTTGCCACTCACTTTCCTAAATAATTGTTAACTAAACCTATTCTTCTTTTCAATCTTCTAATGAAAGTGACCCCACAAATTATAAAGTTTTCTTTCTCTCTCTTGGCCCCACATATTATAAAGCTGTCAGCTTTTCCTCTTTCTGTTTGTATCAATAACTTTTATTATAGATAAAAAAACTCAAATTCCAAAATGAGCAGATTCAAGACGATAAATGAAGCAGCTGCAAAATATGATGGAGATGAAGAAGCTGAGTGGCAAGAGACGACCTTGGACCCATATAGTGTACCTTATTTTCCGACAACTCAGCAAACGTTTTTCTTTGGAGGAAGAGCTTCAATCTCGACATAAGTACTCAATGTCGAAAGGCTTAACGGTGAGCGCTTGTGGTGATTTTGGCATATTGGACCAAAAGAATGATTTATTAAGATATTTTTTTGAAGCTTAGATGCTAGAAATCAATTATTAATAAGTATTCTACAAATCTAATGGCAAAACAACATAAAAGTTTAATGATTTGGAAGAAACCATGGTTGACAGCTGTGAAATTGTGTAGAAACCCTAAAAAGTAAAAAAATGACTTAATTACATTTTTTTTCCACTAATTAATAAATGATCTCTTTAGTTATTTTTTATTAATAAAACCATTATTTCAGATCAAATATCACATTTTTACCATTAAAAGTATAGTAGATTATTTAACTCTACTCAATATAATTTGATAGTTATGATAATCAAGATTTACTAATGGTAATAATATGTACAAGAGTACAGTTACAAACGGATTAATGGTGTACACGTGGGTATCCATGCAAGTGTACACATGGACATTATTATACAAGTGAATCATTGTACATGATAGTAAAATTTATGTGTACATGTGAACATCATTTGGTTGTATATATTTTGAAACTTGAAAATTTATCCATTTAATTAGTGTGATGTTATGGTTAGGTGTACACATATTTCTACTATCTCTCTTCCAAGTCAAAGTATGTATCTTGAAACTTGTAAATTATCCAGATGAGTAATGTTATTCCATGGTAAAGTGTACATATGTTGCTACAATGATACTTCAAAGAATAATATTTTTTACTTCTTAAAGTCAAACAACCTTATACATTTTGAATGATGTCATAGATTACTCAAATCTTATATAAATGAAATATGATTCATTTTATATTGGTTGTTGCGGAGATGAGAAGATCATAGCCGAATAAAAGTACAAATCTCATTTAAATTTTCCACGTGTACAATATCTAATGATATTTAAGTGTACATTAGTTTATATATCCACATATACAAAAGGGTGTGTATGAACATGTTGTACATCGATTTATGTATCCACATGTACAATAGGGGGTCCAACCTTTCTTCCTTGCATATTGTCAACCCTTTGTGAATTCTTCCTATGAAGACAAAGCAAAAAAAGGTGTATATGAACTGACTGAACAAATCAGTGGGTTTTCAGAACTATGTTGAATATGACGAAGAAGACCGATTAGGAATATGAATCTGATTTCAATAAGGCATACCTCACCCTCTGTTCCTCAAATTCAATATGTACACAATTTTTTTATCTTAAAACACAAACACAAAATTAAAAAAACTGCAAATCCACGTATGTGCTGTCATCTTAAAGCACAAACATAAAATAAATAAAAAAACTGTAAATCCACGTATGTGTAAATTGATATTATGTACACAAAATTTTCATTATCCACATGTACAACTTTTCACATGTACACAATTAACTTGTACAATAATTCATATGTACACATGATAAATTTATTACATACAGTTTCACGATCAAATATCATCAATATGTACACATATATTTGAATACTCAAATACCGACAACATGTACACATATATTTCACTGTCCACGTGGACAACGTTTCACAAAAAAATCACATGTACACCGGAACATTGATACATTGTTCAAGTTATGACATTTGATGATTTTAATGGTTTTAAAGTAATTTATTTTAGTTCATTGAGACCATTTAAGATTTCATTGGGTCTGGTGGTTCATGCGGCGGCGGTACGTCTAACGTAAGATCGGATAAATTGAAGAAAAACCCATGGTGAACTGCTACCTCCACCGCGAAGAGGTAAGTGGAACACCGATTGATTGCTTTACCCCAATTACTTTGAAACTCTTTGGGATCGTAAACGTAAAACAGATGCTGAATCTCATTAAAAAAAAAGACTAAGATCTGAGGATTTTCATGATTTAAATAAAGTCCATAACTTTAAGTTTCTCCTTCAAGAGATTGAGAGAAAGAAGGAAAAAAAAAGTAGAAATTCTAAATATTTGTTTTGATTAATTAGTTTTAACTTAATTTTAATGGTGTTAATAAAAGTATATTGACGCGAACTAGAGAATTGGAGAGAGAAAACACTAAAAGATTTTGTATTAGTCAAAAAAGTTGAAAAACAAATGATATTTTTATTTAAATATTTAGTTATTGTTTTAGTCACTTCAGTAACTTGTTAGAGTCAAACCAGAAAAGTGGAAAGGATAGACAATTTGGTTGGAGAAAGTGTCTCACTAGCACAAAGTGACCTATTGTGTAATAATAACTAGAAAAAGTGACCTTTAATGTTATTCATTATATATTTGTGGTTTTCAAATATGAAAGAAAACTTAGCTTTATCAAACGGAAATGATGTCGGTGTGGATCTAGGGTAAGGGGAGTAACGTCTTTCATAGATAATGGCATCGGACACTGAAAACATAAATTAAGGTTTTGTTTAGACAGCTAGGATTAGGATATGCTCAGACAGCTAGAGTTTCGTACTGATAATGTGTTATAAGTAAAAAAAAAAAGAAATGAAATTAGTATATCTTATTCCAATGATAATGAACCATGTATATAGATATATAATATTTTGGAGACCAGGTAGAACTTAGTAAACAAGTAAACTTAAGACATTCCATAATAAATATCACACAATATTCATAACAAATGGAACTGATTTTTGCAGGTCCTGTTTTTTTTTTTTGGACAATCTATTTATTGAAAAGTATTTATTAAGTCATAACATATATTTCTTATTATTCTAGCTGAACAACATTTGTTCCTTTGTTTTCGTTTATTAATATGATTTCATATATATATATATATGCAAAGTTAATACATTTTATCTGCCTTTTAGGACTCTTCAAAGGGATTGTTAAGAAGTAAACATTTGACCAGCATAGAATCCAAGCGACAGCAACAGAACAGCGGCCGCCGGAGCAACCATACCAAGTGTGATTGCTCTCTGGTTATTCTTCATCAAGGACAGATATCCTCCAAGATTCTCCTTGTATGCATTCACTTTACTTCTATAATCTTGCTTAACTCCATCACAAACGTTTTCCTTCTCTGTTTCTTTAAGAGCTTTCTCTTTCTCAGCCCGCCTGGTCTCTTCCACTCTTGATGGCTTTGGCAATTGAGCCTTCTCTGCATGTTTCTCTACTCCCGCTTCTTTTTCTTTTATTGGCTGTACCTTCTGGGTTTCCTTAGGAACCGGAGGAGGTTTTGGGGTTGTACCAATCGGAGAAGTTTGTTTGCCCATTGGTAGTCTAGGGAGCTTCACAACAAGATTTGCGCCTTCAAATTTAGCACCAATGGAGTCAACATCAATGTTTGCTTGAATAGGAAACTCCTTGCGGAAACGGATCCATTTGTTGGCTCCTGCTGGACGTTCTCCCATCACTCTCACCTTCCTCGTTGTGGTTACTTGCACTTTAAGTTGCTCTTTCCTAAACCCTGTTATTTCAACAACCGGTTTACACAATTAAAAAACCGAGCGTAAGACAAATTCATAAAAAAAGTTATGCGAGAGATTTTGTTAAGTAGTAATACCTGGAAGATAAATAGTGAGAGTTTCGAAGCCTTGTTCAGTTTTCCAATTAAAGATTGGGTCGAATTCATCGTAGATGCGGTTAGCAATAGCATTGTCAGATTTTCTCTCCATCTTTTAGTTTCTTGGCTAGAATTTGGATTTTGAATAAAGATCTTTGGTTTATGTTGATAAGAAGATGCCCAGCGATTTCATTATATACTATGTTCAAATTATTTATTTTGTAAGTTGTTTTCTTTGAGATTGGGTTATTCCTTTTCTTTGCCTAACTGTTATGCTCCCCTCCTATATTGTTTTCCCCTTTTATGACATTTCTTACAACTTTATTTCCAATTCTGAGGAAAATAAACAAAAAAAGGTTGAGAAATGCTTTGCTTTGTGGGGACGGCTGGCTTCATGACAGAACATCAACAAGTTTTAATTGTTCAGATTGAACGACCAAAGTTTTTGTTTATGATGATGCTTTTTCTCAAAAGATTCTCTTAAGTTTAACGTGCACCAAACCCCGATTTCACACTATAGATGTTCAAAGAGAAAGGGTTTTCATTTAGTTCCTCATGAGTTTACAGATGCTTACATATTTAATGTAGAAAAAATCTAAATACAAATACAAAAGAAAAACCCAACTACAACACACCAAAAAAGAGATGAATCATTTCAAAATTTCTGAAATTTACAATTTACCAATATTAAGTAATAAAAATGCGTAGAAAATGTAAAAGATATAATTTAATATAAAACAAGTATTATCCGTCTACAATTTTCTTAACTTTTACTAAAATATAAATATATGATATTTAAATAATATAAAATTGAGACTATTCGGAAATGGCAAAGAGAAACGTTGATTTATTACTTTTGGGGATATCTCTCATTTCATACCTAACATATCGCGATATGTTTGGTTTATACCTGACTTATATTACTATGTAAAAACATATCTGAATTTTCAAAAAAAAATTGAATAATATACATGTTGTTTATCTTTTTGGCAAAATCATACATTAGTCGTCACATCAGCTACCATGTCATTAAATTTGGTTGACGTGGATGTTAAGTTAGCTAATTTTGCTAACAAAATTATTATGTGCACAATTTTTTTACAAAAAAAACAAAACCAAAATAGTCATTTATAAAATTAACTTTTTAAAAAATTAAAATTTTATAAATTTATATTATTTAATAAAGTTAACAAAAATTAATTAAATAATAAAATTTTAATCTTATATAAGAAATATATCGGTAAATTTTTTTTATCATATCACAATACCGTCCTTATAAGAGTTGTATATGTTGTAGTGATTCAAATTTAATGTTATTGTTGCTTCATAAGTATATATTTCTTATGATTTTATTTTAAATTTTAGATTTTACTTCGAGTTATCCAAACCTATCCGATCTAATCCAAATCCAAATGCTATATGATTACTTTATGGGATGTGATACAAAACCGACCTGATCCCGATGTGTTATGTTTGATCTCCATCCATACTTATAAAAATACCAGTATAAGTCCTAGGATGTATTATAAAGTAGAACCAAAATCCAAAAACCCGACATGAACCTAACGGATACTCAAACATTACAATTAAAGAATTTATTATGTAAATTTACTATATAAGATTTACAAATATATATCTCATATAAGATTAAAATTTATTATTTAATTAGGTTCTGTTAATTTTAATATATATATATATATAAATTATATATTTTATATTAAAAAAAATATTTTTATAAAATGGCTATTTTATTTTATTTTTAAAAAAAAATTGTACATGTGACATCTTTGTCGGCAAAATTAGCTGACATAGCATCCACATCAGTAAAATAAGATGACATGATATCTAATTTGAAAATTTAGTTGACATAGCATTCATATTAGATAAACAACATGTATATTATTTGAAAATTTTGAAAGTTCAGGTATGTTTCTGCACGGTGATATAGTCAGGTAAAAGTTGAACATATCACAATATGTTAAATATAAATGGTCGTTTTCTCATTACTTTGAAGAACTGGCAAGAAAATTGTTGGTTGGACTTTAAGTTGTAAACACTCATGGAAAATATGTTGTTGGACTTGCTTTCTTGTTGGACTCCTAGTTCAGTCATGTTGACTTTGACTCCGCCCTTGTTGTCTTGGTCTATGATTAGATCAATGTTCTTGGGTTCTTTTAAAAACCAATCTATAATTTCAATTCAATTCAAAACCAACATTTTTTGTCATTACTATTTACAAGAAATTTTCAAACCATCTTTATATTTTTGAATTATTTACAAAATTACTATTATTAATTTATTTTTTAATTATTTAGAAAATATTGAAAAACCTATTACGCCCTAAACATTTCTTCTTATTTACAACAATGTCATTATCATCAACCACCATGAACTACCAATTTTAGCTTTTACAATTCAATTTTCTAACCACTTTTTTTCTTTTTCTAAACCAACAAATTTTTATTTTTTCTAATTTTCTCTTTATTTTCATCTAAAAACTCCATAACTTTCATTTTCATAAGCACAACTTTCATACTTTCAAATTTATTCAGTTGGGAGTCGTCAAAAATGGTTCTTTTTGGTAATATTTAGAGCTTAGACTGTGGAAAATGGTAGAAATGAGCTTTACACCAGAAAAAGATAACTATTTACATGGTTTTCATCATTTTTCAGACATGTATCGCGATAGTAGACTGTTTTTTATGTCTACGCACAAGTGTAGACTTATGATGCGGTCTACTTGTCAATGCACATGTTAATTTTGCAATTGACCAAAATATTTTTTTTTGTAAAGAAGACTTCTAGAGAAGTCTACCTCTTTACCTTTGAAAACTAAAACAAAAAGTAGGTAGACTTACCAAGAAGTCAACGTAAAAGAGGTTAGTTTTGCATTTGACCGAACTTTTGATTTTCAAAGTAGACTTCATCGACAGTCATTGAATAGAGACTGCTAAAGAAGTCTACAAAAAGTAAGATTTGCATTTGACTAAAATATTAAAAAATTGACCAATAAGTAAACAAAGTGCAGACTTCCTATTCAGTCTACTAATCTCAAAAAAACGTAGATTGCATATGAAGTCTACTATTTTATATTAGTCGAATACAAAACTAATCCATCAGATTTGAGAGTAAACTTCAGGTGACGTCTACACATATGTAGACGTTCATCTCAGTCTATTTGTAGAAAGTAAAACTTGGTCAATTGTAAAAACTAACATGTTCCAATAAATAAATAAAGTAAACTGTATGTGAAATCTGCTTTTGAAAGTCAGATCTTGGATGAATTCTGGTCAATTGCAAAAACTAATATTTTCAAAATGTAGACTGAGAAGAAAGTCTACACGTATAAAATCACAAAAAAAAAAAATTAAACACATATAATAACCCGTAAATTTTGCAATTGGATAAACTAATCTAAAATGTAGACCTACACAACAGTCTACAATCGTAAACTGATAAGAAAGTCTATTAATTTGTAAACTAAATATTAAATCTACATACAAAAATTTATTAGAAGTTAATTTATGTATTCTTCATAATGTATTTTCAAAATTTTATTGCTTGATAGTGTGTGTTAGTTAGTCTTAATGGTCTTCAACTATTTTTAAAATATAATCTTTTATAGTTATGAAACTATCAATTTTTTGGTTTGAGTATGTAGTGAACTAATAAGTGTATACATGAAATATTTGTTCGTTAATTTGGTAAAAAGTATTCTTTTGCAGGTAATAGTTCAGTTACATGTTGTATATAGATAATGGGTGGTGAAAGGCTCTTTGTGAGAGTTTGTGGTTGATAATTAAAAAAGGGAGAATTTTCCTTGTGTATGATGGGTTAAAAATGGTAAACTTCTTGAAATGGTACAAGAAGATTATGACCTGGACAAAAAAATCGAGATGGTGGAGCTAATGTATTCCTTACCAAATGTTACTCCCTCCGTTTCAAATTAGATGTCGTTCTGGAGTAGAATTTTTGTTTCAAAATAAGTGTCGTTTTCGGTTTTCAATGCAAAATTTATTGATAATATTCTTTATTCTATTTTTCTATTGGTTGATATATGGTTAGGTGTATTGGTAATAGTGTTTTTATTTTGAAAATATATAAAATTAAATATTTCCTTAATCTGTGTGCATAAACCTAGAACGACAACCAATATGAAACGGAGGGAGTATTTTACAGCAAATGGGTCTGAATATTCCTCATCCTCATATGCATGTCATGAATGATAGATAAGACAAGTGCGGAACTTGATCGAGTTATCTAAGACGCATATTGTACGCCAATTCCAAGTAGACTACACATTTTTGGTTTGACTATATGTTAGACGTCTTTGTAAGTCTATAAATGTAGACTGCAGTTGAAGTATACGTCGTAAATTTTGTTAAATGTGTATTTGTTTATCATCATATTTTTCACGATTTAGTTATTTTACAATGTGTGTTGATAAATCTTAACGGTCTTGGATGAATTTCAAAAGTTAATATGTTATATTTATGGAACTAAGATTTTGTTTGTTTGTTTAGGTTGTTAACTAGTAAGTGTGGATTTATTTAGAAATCTGTTTTTGTATTTTATTGTTTGAAGTATACACTTGAAACTTATTGAATTTTTTTTTTGATTAGTTTACTCTTGAAATTCTTGGGAAATTTATATAGATTTTCTTCTTTTCACATGTGTATTAGTTATTGTTTTAGGTTATGGTGGTTTTAATTGTTTGGTTAATTAGAGTATCTTGTGAAAAAATTAATAGCTAGCAAAAATTAATAATATCACACAAACGAAACACAACTAAAAATGAATACAATGTTTATAGATTATGCATCAAATAATTATTTACAAATACTTTTTTGGTAATCACTAATTAAACTAGATTGAAAAAGACGTTTGCAATACAATAGACTTTTATTGTAGATCTACTATACCCTAAACCACAAATATCAAACTCTAAATGTTTTGTTTTATAATAAAAAGTCTCAATTATTGTATCAAATATTAAAATATTTAAAATATAAACTATTCAATATTAATATGCAAATTTAAGACAATAAACCAGAAAAATCTCAATCTAAAATTTAATCTTAAAAATTTAACACTTAAAGACATAACATGTTAGAACATTTTATTGCTAAACCATAAATATTGTCTAACGCATAGTTATGAAATCAACATATATTCTTTTAAATTATTATATTATATAAAATTTTATATTAACCCTTATATTAATAATTAATTAAAAATTTCACAAAAGTTAATTATATATTTTTAAAATTAATTTACTAGATCAAATAATGATATAGAATACAAAATAAATCTACACAGTAAAGTTTTTATGAAGTCTACATATATGTAAAGTTCTCTTATTACGTGTAGACTTACGAATGACATAATTATAAAATAACTTTATTTTTTTGGTCATAAAAGTTAAATAATACTTTTACCACCTTTTTTAGATTGATTTTATATTTGATTAAATATAAAAACTATTTTTATGGTTATAATTAATATTTAGATTGTTTTTAGCAAATCTCCCAATATTCTTTTGTGGTCCGGTTGAAGTTTCTTGCATATGATCTTTTTGGGGAGTATTTCTCTTTGAATTCTTCATGTTCAACAAGTAAACCAGTACCCGATTTACCATGCTTAATAGGAATTTAGCGGCTCACCTTCTCTCCACCGTAGACCAGTACCCGATTACCATGCTTCTCTCTCTTAGGCGCCTCTGCCTTCAATCAATCTTCAATCTCTTTCTTGGATGTGATGAACTTCAAATAGCTTCAATTGATTTGAAGACAGTTATTGTCAAAACATTTGTATAAACAAGCTTTGACTCTTCTTAAACTGAAATCAGGAAAAACTATTATGAAATCTCAAAATTCTATCCCTTCATAATACTTTGCTGTAACATTTTTAATAGCAAAGACTGATTTAATCTGGAAATAGAAATTGAGCATAACCAACATAATATAAAAAGATCAAAAGAAATTAGTTGGGATGTGATGGATTGAAAAAAGAGAATCAAAGATAAACTAAAAACATTAAAAAAAAGTCGCCAAGCGAAGGAATCCAACAAGTGAAGGCGAATCGATCTTTGATCGAAATATTTTATCAATCATATTTACAACAACTTTTTGGATGACTAACCATGAATGTTGAAAGAACAATAATGTCATGCCATCTGTTCCACGCGCGTTTTACCAGCACATATTTAACAGAGCTAGTGTCACCTTTTTTTTTTTTTTTTTGCCACTGCATTTAAACAATTATTGATATCCTTATTTAGTAAGGTTAGAGCATTTTTAACCTTTAGCAAGATTAGAGTATTTTTAACCCTAGCACCTTTTTTGGGGTGTTTAATTTTTTTTTTTTTGTGATTTAAAGAAAAAAAAATCAATAAATGGACCAATTACAGACCGCCACGTGTCAGTGGGGTCCGCAAACAATGTAAGCACCAACTCTTAAATAAATTGCATAAGCATGATTGCTTAATTTTTTGGTGGATCCCACCTATTATTAAACTAATTTTCCCCTAAACATTTCTTCTAAACACTCCCCTAAACATCCCTCCTAAGCACTCTCCTAAACAACCTCTTAATCATGCTCTTAGTACCTCACAACAAATATTCTAAAATTTCGTCGGAGAAGTTGTTTTGAACTAATTTTTGAAATACTGAACTGCAACATATGTGATCTCAGATCTCAGCCGCTGTTGAAACCTAGCCACCCGCATTATCATGTAAGCAAATAATTATATTTTGTACTTGTTTCTGCTTTGTTACTGTGTTGTAAAATTTTGTGTTTGTGTGTCACATTTTTTACTCTTTTGCTGCCAACACATTTCCTCGTCTATATATGTTTCGAGTAATCACCAAAATAGTGAAAAGCTAACTTTATATATGTTATATCGTACAAGCAAACAGGATGGTGCTAAATGCACTTTAAACAAGTATAGATCTCTGAAGACATGCAAATTAATATATAGACCAACTTCCCTGGAAAATAGTTAAATAACATCGCTTAGCTTTCCATTTAATGTCTAAAAAAGGGATTAGTACTTAGACGAAAGAGTAAATAACCTGAGTGCGTGATGATCAAGTATCATGGGAGTGATCATTCTGGATGAAGTTCAACGCCTGGTCCTTTGAAATAACTTTCACAATACTCGCTCTATTCTCATAAAACACTCCATATATCTTATCCGCAACTTTCACTAGCTCCGGACGAAAAGTGGTGGTTATGAACTGCGTACTTACGCTGTCATCAGCTAAACCACGAATCATGTCTAATAAAATTGTTTGGTTAAGAAATCATCATAATTCCAAGTACATCAAGTTACTGATCAGGGGGAGAGGAGCGAGTTTTTGTGCACCTGTGAGAAAGTTGCAGTAAAAGACTAAAAAAAAAAGGATACTGCCGACAGCAGTTCGATACTGAGTATCAAGCGCCGCATCAATCTCATCAAAGAGATAGAAAGGTGCAGGATCGCATTTCTGGATGGCAAATATTAATGCAATAGCAACAACGGTCTTTTGTCCTCCCGACAATTGTTTCATTGACTGTGTCTCTCCTTGACCAGTAAACGACACCTACCAAACAAATCTCAAAATGCGATCAGCCTGAATAACTAGAATAGTCTCTTTTTTTCTATATCTAGTGTCCACGAGTCTTTCTGTACCTTCACTGTTACACCATTGTATTTTTCAACCCTTCCCTCTGTAGCTGCTTCACTACACCCATCATCGTCATCATGATCACGGTCCTGTGGATGCACACAAAAAACGTGTCATGTCCACGGAAAACTCACAAGGGTAATAATTAAGTAAAAGATGGAGTGTAAAGAGTGTTATCAAGGAAAGGAGAAGCATGCCTTTTTATTCGTCTTCTTCTTCATCATGACAAGGTGACCATGTCCACCTTTCACAAGCTGCGAGAATATTTCCCGGAAGTTACGTGCAACCATTTTGTAAGTACGTTCTATAGATTCGTCTTTCTGCTGATCCAGAACTGTAATCAGTTCTTTAATTTTCTGCAGGAACGTCAAATGTGTCAGTCAACTTCTACCTTTCTACATACAATTCAGTAAATTAAGAGTATGACGCCAACCTCATCTCCTGCATCAAGCTCGGCTTTCCTTTTCTGAAGTTCTTCTCGCTGTTCTGTGAAATTTACATATTGATCAAGCGCTTTCTTGTTAACATGGCTGAACTGTTGCAGCTGCTCACTGCACCTGTGTAGCATCTTCTGCAGCTCTTTTATATATTTTTGTTTATACCTATAATTATACCATAGCTTATACACATATCATAGAACTCTTAAGAGAAAAATCAAACAAAAATAAAACAAAACATACGTGTCAAAAGCTTCAGATGACAATGGACCCAATCCCATAATCTTCTTCCTATTCTCTTCTTGCTTAGCAAGGAGCGTGTTACGAAGGCTGAATAGTTCCTCCAACTTTTTATTTGCATCTTGCACTTTCATCTCACAGTCGTCTTGCAACGTCTGAGAGAACAAGAAATCTTGTCAGATACCTAATAGGAATAGCGATATTCTCTTAATCTACAAATAAAAATATTACTACCTTTAACTTGGCCTTCTCATCTTTAATTTTCTTGACCTGATTAGTCTTCTCATCTATGCTTCGAGAGAGACCTAAAACCATGAAATGGCATTGATTCTACTGGTCCAAATAGTAAAAACAGCTTAAAACAATGTAGATCAGAGTGTTTGGGGTTCACTTTCGAGCTCATTTGTGACCTCTTCGACCAATAATTTTGCATCATAAAGTTGTTGTGTTCTTAAGTCAGATGAACTAGGCAAACTATCATCCTCGATGGAAGCTATAGTAGCATGTAACTCATTTATTCTCCTCTTTAAGTTGGTAGACAAGTTAGTCTCCAACTCTGCTTTTCTTGTCTCCCTCTGTTTGTAAATAAGACACAAATTAGAAATCAACTCAACAGACAAGGCAGACATTCAAACTATTTGCACTACCTCAATCCGGTCTGTCTTGAATGCAATAAGTTTGTCCTTAAGATCCTTAATTTCTGGGTTTAATCGTGACAATTCTTCTCTTTCTTCTGGGGTTAGGTGATCCACAAGTTCTGTGGCCATTTCAGCTTCCTTCATGGTCATGCTAGATCTTAACTGCTCCATTTGCGTTCTAATATCACCTAGGGATTTCTCCTGCAAATCAGGTTAAGAAATATTATATTTCACACTGAAAACTGCTAGAAAAAAGGCATCAAAAGAAAGACCTTATGTTCAAGGGATTTATGTATAGCATGTTTCTGCTTAGTTGCGTTAGCTATCTCTTGCTTCAGTTGCTCCACCTGTAATTTGCTATGCGTCCAGTCTGCTTCAAGTCTCTGCTGCTCTGTAACAAGCTGTGTGATCTTCTGGTCTATCAGTGAGAAATTTTAAGTAAAACGCTTTGACTTGAGAACTTCTGGCATGGAAAAGAGAAAGAAGAGAAAAAAACACAACTAAACCAAACTAAGTTATGGAAAAGGATATCGTGCAGCTGTCTTCTAACATCCTCCAACACCTCCCCCTTCGTATTAATAGACTTTGTATTTTGTATTATGGTATTCATGAATCTCAATTTTGACCGCCTGTGGTCATAAAAGCCACCGGTCATGCCACCCTTTCGGTTCACCTGGTCACCTGTCATGGCACACCCGAACCTTCAGGTACCACATACATGTCGAATGGGAAGCATAGTAAAATGTAAATGCATTTTCAGTTCAAACCTTCCAAAGTTATGCAATCCAAGCCATCACTCTCAGCAATTCTTGTTGCTACATTCAGATCTTGACATACAACTGTTCTACCAAAAACCTACATCAAGTCACGTTAAGATAATAATGAAATTATTGGAAAAAATAAAATTAAAATTGTTACATTTAAGTTGATATAAACCTAAATAAGTGGGCCATATAACATAAAATCACATAATTAAGCTCAGCAGGAGCACCTGGCCAAATGCTAGTGCAAATTTGGAGTCGAATTTCAATCTTCTCAGCAGTGGCACTGCATCAGGACTTTGTGGATAGTTTACTTGAGGTGCCTTTACCCGATTCAATGGTATGAAGGTCACACGTCCACCCTTTCGAGAACTCAGGTGTTTAATTATCTCTGTTGAAATATTGTCATTCTCAACTACTACGTGAAATAGGCTGCAGATTAAACAGAGCAAAGTATAAGCCACATAGTAAAGAGAGTGAATACTATAGCAAGTTTCAAGCATACCTGTTTCCAGCAGTGACTTCAACTGCGGTGAAAAATTTCTCCTCGCAATCAACCAGCTCTACAAGTGGACCAAAAACTCCATTGATCTTATGCTCAGAGCAAATCCGTTTGACAGAGCTCAGTCCTCGCCTTACATCCTTAGAAATAAAAAAATGAAACAGCTGAATAGCTTCAAACTAGCAGAGAAGTATCTAAGCTGAAGGGGCCAATCAATCAATCAATCACTCACTCCTGGAGTTGCATGATCAAGGTTTTTCTTTGCCCTTTCAAGTTCCGTTTTAAACTTGTCAATTTCAGAAGATAGTTGACTTTCTTCTCCCCATTTTTCCCTGTGTTAACATATCTTCTGTTATATTAAAGAACTTTTGTATTATGCTTATAGGTATATATGGAAATGACATCAATACTTACTTTCTTTTTCTATGTTCTTCATTCCTCTCTCTCTTATTAATATTGAATTGTTCATGGGACTTAGACATGTGAGATTCCAGTTCAGTAATTTCAACTTCATGGTTCTTGATATCTGCATCACGCTCCGTCAAATCAGCATTGAGGCCAAAAATTTCATTCTGAAGTTTTTGCTCCTACATTAATAGACGAGACACGTTATATCACCACCAATAATATGAAACTGATCCCATTTATCCGCTGCAAAACGTGAAATAATAGAGAGATTCAAATGTTATAGAACAAAAGATTTGGCAAAGTTTCCATATCAAATCATGCAAACTCACTTGAACAATATTTGAGTCTAGAACATGCTTGAGATCTTTAATTTCTTTCCGGAGCCATTTGTCTCGAGTAGCCTTATTTGAGAACTGAGTTGCACGTCCCTGTTTCTGATAAAGAATATTAAGCTTCTTCTCCAGCTCCATGATTCTTTAAGAGAAAAAAAAAACATTAATTGTCAACGTAAGAGGACCCTCTAATTAAAAAAAAAAACACAAAAAGTTTCAAATCTGCATCTATTGCTACTTACAACCCACTCATTTTCAGTAGACAAAAGCTAATTTCGTGACATTATATAGGGCTACCTTTTGGTCGTCTGCTTCTCCTTGTCAACTTGACTTTCATACAAAGAAGTAATCGTCTCTAGTTCCTTCAAAGAATCCTGCATTTCTCTTTCTACCATACTAAGTTGCTCAAGTGCATGATTCTGAAAGGCATAATACTACATTAGTGCATATTAGCTACAAATATCTAGAAAACTAACAACTTTAAATGCATATTAGTTATTATGTACACTTCCTTCCCACATATTTTATACAAAAGTGACTGAGTATCAGCTTGTGTGATCACATGTTGTAGCAATTATCAAATACCTTAGACTTGATATTTCCAGCACTCCGTTCCTTAAAGTCATTCTCATCAAGCTCCAGTTTTGTCTTCTTCTTTATAGCTTCAGTTTTTCGTGCTTTAACAGTTTCTTTCTCCTTGTTCATTATCTGAAGCTCTTTTGTCAGTCCTGTCAAAGACTCATCTAAGCTCCTGTACTCGTCCTGGGCCTTCTCAACACGGTCATACATTTTTGTAGACTCTTCAGATGCTTTAGTTCTTGCAACTTCAACCTGGATGATGACATAAAATGCCCAGATGTAGAAAGGGTAAAAGCCAAAGTTATGAGTGAACCGATAAAATAATAAAAGCTAAGAGAGTCTGCCAGAGCTCAATAAAACATAAAAATTAGAGTCACAACAGAAAAAACTATCAAACTAGAAAGAGAATATATGCCTAAATTTATTGGTTGACCTGTTCTAGTTTCTCCTTAGTATCGTGAAGCTCTTTGTCATAAATGGTGTATTCGAGTGATTTTCTCTGCTTATCAAGTTGTTGATATTTTCTGAGTTCTTCTTTCTCTTCGTCCAATTCCCTTAGTCTTTCATCCAAGTATTGAACAACTTGGATGATATGATTTCGTTTATTCCCTGGGAGACAAGTCATGCGTCTGTATTAGATTTTTGAGGTAGCCATGCATGCACGAGAAAGTTAAAGAGGTTCCACTATTAGTGCAGTGCAGACTGATAACTTGCCTGTATCCTGCATAATTTTCAAACTCTCACGGCGTCTCTCCTCATAAACACGGGTACCACCAATCTCTTTGAGCATATCCAGCCGTTCTGAATCTTTCATCAGTGTCAACGAGGCTATCTACAAACATACCACATAAAAACAAGATTTGTTAATCCTAGTTTATTAGCTTCTCCAATGTTCTCGGCAACACAAGAACAAGTATTTTCTCTGTAATGCTCTTGCAGGAGCATACCTTTCCTTGTTGAACAACATAGTAAGGATTAGAACGAGAAAATCCAGCACTCTCCAGTAAATCCATAACTTCATTTTTTCTGAAAATTTTGTTTAAATTAACGTTTCACCAATCCACGAAATAAGGCAATGGAAAAGTCATAGAAGAGTTACGAACGTAATGTGTTTCCCATCCATGAAATATTCATCCTTCTTCAGACCAATAGTTCGGCGCAAGCGAATCTCTTCTTTATCAACCTAGTCGGAAGCATAAGCCACAGATCAGACAACAAATGAAATGTTCATGAGATTTTTAAAGGTGCGGCAAATATATATACTCATCATTTCGAAAGATCAATTATGAATTATTACAGGGATGCGGTTGTCAGAATTATCAAAGACAATCTCCACGAACGCAGATCCAACTTGATGACCAGAACCTTCCTGTCCAATAACAAGCTCGTAGTTAAACAATCTGCATGCAGGATAGCTAGAAAATGCAGTCAACAGAGCAAACTTAAGGACATACATGGAGTAACGCACGCCTATCTTCATTCCGCAGATTTTGGATGATGTCACTCAATACAAAACGAATTGCTGCATTTGAAACCAAGAATTCAATGAGAATCAAAAACTGGAGATGTTTCTTTACATACAAACAAGGTGAATGATGAAGAAGAAGCTCAATCTCACCATGGAAGAAGTTACTTTTCCCAGACCCATTTGCCCCAACTGCATCAAAAGAGGTATCAAATTAAAAGAACATATCGATCATCACTTTCAGCAACAAGTTTAGACTCCAGTCGAACATGAAGATGAAATGTTATTAGGTACAAACAGTTACCAACACAGTTAACTTTGGCGCTGAAATTCTCAGTAGCAATTTGGTCTTTGTAACTCTTGAAACCTTCGATTATAACCTTTGCATGCCGAAATCAAAACCAGAGAATAAATTCACTAGAGATTAGCACATGACGAGAAATTCATCACATATACAATTTAAGAGGAAGAGAATCTGCACCAGCTTGATATACATGGAGAAAGGTCAAAGTAGCTACTCCCACGAAATTATTAGGTTAAACTCAAAACCCTAATTTCGTCAAAGCAGGAAACGAATAAGTTGAATTCTAGCTAGGGTTTTCTTTCTTTCTTAGTCGAGCAGATCAAAGCAAAACGTCTAGGGAGGAATAGAATGAGAAGTGTTTGCTGAAGAAGAGTTGCACTCACCTATCAAGGCCAATAAATATCAAAGGCCCAATAAATATCAAAGTCGTGCTCAAAGTTAAAGATATATCGGTTCATGATATCTCGGCCCAGACCATTTCGTCCCAAGCTAAAATAGGTCACAATCAAGATACTCATGAAGACACTGAATATAAAGAAAGGACGAGGAGAAAAAGAAGGCCTCTGAAATCAAGCATACATCACTAAAGAGGCTAGAACTAAGGTTTATCTCTTCCACTCATTGTTCTATATAACCAAAATATTAACCTTTTCTTCCCGCTTTCAGACTTAAACTCTTTAACTTGTCCGATCATTTAATCAAAACGTCTTCTTGATAACCTATAAATCATATTCTTACTCTCTTAATCATTCGATCAAACACTAATTAAACATTTGGCACCGACTGTAGGGGCATTTTGGGAAGCAACGTTAACAAAAACAACCAATGAGTCATATCGGACTTCCGCCTGGGAACGAGAAAAATTCCGTTACAGATAACCCTTCGATCGAAGATCCGACGACCGAAGCTCCAACAGCCAAAGCTCCAGACATGTTCAAGATGATGAAGAAAATTTTCAACCATCTTCTCGAACAAGAGCGAGCCATTAAAGAAACCAACGACCGACTCACCACCTTGATGACTACCATCCAGCCGCAAGCCGCTCATACCGACAGAACTGCACCATACAAAGGCAGCTCTTCACCTCCTTGCACCCAACTCCAGCGGGATAAGGAAAACCGACAAACCATATCAACGTCAACCAAGATCCTACGACGAATCATGAGATCGCCGAACTCAAGCTATCTATGCAAGATCTCTGCTCACAGATACGTCGTGCGACGAGTTCCGCACCAGATATCGAGCGCGTCCTCGCCACAACACTCAAAACCCTTTTCACTCGGAAGATCACCAACGTTAAAATCCGTCAAGCATTTTTCTTCTACGCCGCGACTCGGACCCCACTGACCACGTGACCACCTTCAACATAGCCATAGGACACACATATTTCTCAGACGAAGAGAAAGACGCCAGCTTTTGTCAGTATTTTGTCGAAAACCAGTCCGGACCGGTGCTTACCTGGTTTTCCTGGCTACCGGAGAACTCCATTGATAACTTTCACAAATTGTCGTTCCAGTTCTTGAAAACACTACATCATGTTACTAGGAAAGGAGCTTCCGCCGCAGACCTTTGGAAGATGTCACATGCGTCCGACGAGAGCCTCAAAGACTAAAGGAAAAATTCAAGCAAGTGGTGTCAATGGTACATGTCAGCGCGTATCGTAAAACAAAAACGACAAAAGAAAGAAACCATCTACTTTATTGATGAAAACGAGGAGGTGTCTGTAACACCCCTGAACCGTCCATAGGCCGGAAAAACCCATAATGACTCGGAAGCACCACAATTTGACAAGCACCGCAGCCGATCCAACCGAAACCCAGCCGGTCCGATCGTGATACGGTCCCTCTCGACCACAGCCTAATTGCCAAGCCATTCTGAGGTCGAGATTTGTGTTAAGTCCGGACAAAACTTAAATTATAAGCACTAAACGAGGATTTTATTATTAAACATATCTTTTATTTATTTCACAAATGTCAAGAACTCGATGATGTCCAAAAACTACACAAAACAAAATAAGTCCAAAAGGGTACCCATAAAACTTCAACGAAAAACAAACTGAAAACACCGGTCTTCTGATCACTTGCAAATAGCACCGCAAATCTACACAGGCCACGTCTTCAGCACCTCGCTTAACTCTCACCCATCTAAGGTTACCTGCAAAAAAAATCAACAATGGAGAATGAGAAACCTAGTGTTACTCATTGGAAACAAGCAAGCAACCACACAATCAAGCAACATGCAACAATCTCAATGCAATGCGGAAACAACAACAATTACAATTCATGCTACTACACTATGCGGAGTCTCTCTACTCGACACCACGTCTAGATTCAACAAAACATAACACGCGGATGGAGCCCCGCTACCATATTCTGGGATTCCCAATACATCACATTCGAACGCCTTCCACCTCCATCAACTGAACAATCCCGGCTATAAAAACAAGTCACATAGCCGAAAACATCATCTCTGAAGAATTGCTCCACAAGTGTTGTATCATCGGGCTACATCGTCATGTAGCGCTCGTCCATGAGTGCTACCCACTTCACGGTGACAAGCGGATGAGGGAGGTCATTGCGCTTTTAGAGAGTCACAACACAAGTGATATACCACCGAACACACAACACAAACACACCATCAGAGAATCGCTCCACAAGCGAGGTACCACCAAGGTCACAACACATGCGACGGGTTGCATGTCATACTCCACCTGGAGTAGACAACTTAACACAACCACTATTCTCCGCGAATAGGCAACACAAACATTAGTCCTAGTTAACCTACATGGTCATGCTAGATTCGACATGCAACCACAACACACACTAGTCATAGCCATTTACATGGTGAAGCTAGACTCAACGACTCATCTACTAGCAACACATGCTATAACATCAACAATGCCATCACACATGCATTAACAACAACTCAACAACAATATGAAATCACATATGCATATTCTACTCAATATTATAATGCAATCACACATACATTACTAACATCCTAAACGCTATTGGAAAGTACACACTCAAATCACCATGCGATTCACCACAATGTCTAGATAAGCATGCTACAACTCATCAAAACAATGCATGCTACACAATCACATTATCTAGACAAGCATGTTACACAATCTCTATTCAATGCATGCAACAAACAATCAATGTCTAAATAAGCATGCTACACAATTTTCTACAACATGCATGTGATTCACTACTATTTAGAGAAGCATGTAACTTACTACACAATCAATCACACAAGCATGCTATCAACATAAACACACAATTAAACATTCAATCACACAATCAAACACACAATCAAACACACACATGGAGTCTAGCACACTCCCATGCGGTTCACACATAAATCAGAAATGATTTTTGCTTAAGGACATGTCCGGTCTAACCTCTTCCCTGCAACCACACACAGTTAATACACACAATCAACATCTTCGGAACCCACCTAGGTCTCCGTAACCGGTTTAGCAAGGCTAAAGGCTCAAGGGTTTAAACACTTTCAAAACGTGAAATCAAAATCTTACCATCTTTTCTAGCAAAACACCACGGATCCTAGTATAAGGATCAACCATTACACCGCCCTCTAACATTCACCTTATACACTTAGAAATTTTTATCAGTTTTTGGCAATTTCTATCACAAGAAAGAACAATAAGAACGCTTTGAGAGAGAAAGCTATGTTTTTTTTTAACTCTCAAATGGAAAATCCAAGGGTCCTATATATAACCAAATAATGCATACAAACTCCTTGACAAGTGTCCATCCATGTGTCACCACAAAAACTCATTTTTCATGCAGTGGACGAAACTGATAACTCGCATTCCACTTTCCTCTGATCTTCTAGAAGACAAGTCAGATTACCCATCAAGTAAAGTGTACCAAATCTTACTTTAAAATTCGATCTCTAGACCATGTTGCCACATAACCCATTTTAGCCCCAAAATCACCTCTAAGGTCAACATGTAGCAGAACTATGACCTAGACCTCATGTCTTTTCTCATTGTAGACTATAACATGTGTGTTTGAGATTATGCATGTCCGCCATCCTGACTTTCATGGATGCCTTTTTCGGATATAATCAGATCCTCATGAATCCCGATGATAGGGAGAAGACAATGTTCATTACAAACCAGAGAACCTACTTCTACAAGGTGATGCCCTTCGAATTGAAAAACGCAGGGACAACATACCAGCGTCTAGTCAACAAGATGTTCGTCGAACAACTCAACGCCACCAAGGAAGTTTACATAGACAACATGCTGGTTAAGTCGTTAATAGCAACAGATCATCTCACCCATATCATGGAATGCTTCACCATCCTAAACCGGTACGGAATGAAACTCAATCCAGAAAAGTGTACGTTCGGTGTGTTTCCAAAAATTTCCTTGGATACATAGTCACGAAAAGAGGGATTGAAGCAAATTCCAAACAAATCTCAGCTATCTTTTACCTCCCAAGCCCACGAAACAGCCGTGAAGTTCAGCGCCTAACAAGCCGAGTTGCCGCTCTCAACAGATTTATCTCTAGATCCACAAATAAATGCATGCCCTTCTACGAGTCCTTCGTGGGAACAAAAAGTTGAGTTGGGACGACAAGTGCAAAGAATCTTTTAGTCAGTTAAAAAGCTACCACAGCACGCCCCCGTCCTTGTCAAACCAGAAGAAAGGAACATACTCTATTTGTATGTCGTACTGTCTTCATTCTCTGTGAGCAGTATCCTCGTCAAAGAGGACCGAGGAGAACAAAACTCAATCTTTTGTATCAACAAGCAAGTGACAGAAGCTGAGATCCGCTACTCCACACTTGAAAAGATGGCACTCGCAGTCGTCACGTCTGCACGAAAACTGCGATCCTATTTCCAAACAAACTCGATTGTCATTCTGACAGATCAACCTCTGCGTAATATCTTACAAAACACAAATCAATCCGGCCGACTGTCAAAATATGTGATAGAACAAAGAGATTATGATATTACATACCGAGGGAGGCCGGCAGCAAAGTCCCATGTTCTAGCTGACTTTCTGATAGAACTAGCCCCTGACTTAGAGCAAGAGTTAACGCTACCGAGCCAGAACTGGATATTGCACGTAGATGGCTCCTCGTCCCACAACAGATCTGGAGTCGGAATACATTTTCAGTCTCTAACCGAAAAACTCCTTCAGCAATCCTTCCATCTCTGCTTCCGCGCATGATGTAAGATAGGAATCATTCCAACTTCAGATCACTTGATGATCAATAGGTTCCAAGCTTTGCTTGCGGAAGGTGGGATATTGATAGAGATGGTGGTGAAGCCTTTGATTGACTCTTTCAATCCTTGGTGATCTTGGCTTGTTTGAATCCACAAACAATCTTGAACCGTGGGTCAATAGGAGGCAGAAGCAACTCTCTCACTTAAGCAACTAAAGACAATAATAAACTCAAAGACACACTTTGAACAAGAAACAACTTATGTATTAACTTGTTGACTGAAAGGTGCTTTATTACAAATGACGAAATAAGCTTTATATAGAGCTCCTTACATGATTATCTTTTGTCCTAAAATGATAAAAATACGAAACTAATCCTCGAATTAAATAAACTAGTCTTTGGAGCCAAAATGAGCAAATCTGGTGGAATAAGGTTGACTGCAAGGGATTTTTCAGTTGGCTTTATTCTGGAAAGCTTTGGCAAGTAGTAATGAAGTCTTGGAGTGTATCTGGTCGTGCAATAAGTCTCCTTGACTCCAAAGATTAAGTAAAAGAGCTGTTGGAGATTTATGGCAGAATATGTGCTTGTCTCCTCCAAAAAAGAAATAAGGTAAGTTCGTCCATATGAATCTTCCAACTGATCTCTCCATTTTGTATGATTCCATAAGGTATTATAGCTTCTTTGGTTTGTGAAAAATCATTCATGGTCGCCAAGTCCTTGTTTGGTAATGAGAGAACCAATTAGAAATCCAACTTGCATAAATAGCTCCGGTTTGTCTTCTTGGTATTGAATTGGGATCCTTTTGATCTCATGCATTCTTGTACATATGATGGATTATGGAACATCTTCTGGATGGTAAGTAATCTCTCCTGGTCGCCAAGTCTTGGGTTGACAATGAGAAAACCAAGTATTGTTCATACTTTCCATAAATGGCTCCGGGCTGACACATCTTAGGAAATGGATCATATCTCCAAACAAATGTGGCCATTTCTCCTCATTTTGGGATTTTGGATCCATAGGAGATTCATATTGACATCCATAACTGGGTTTGATGTAGGCTTCATCTTGAAAGTGATGATACTTTTGTATCTTGTGTAAATTTCTGGTCCGTGAAGCTTTTAATCTAATTCAACTTGGATTGAAGAGCTTTATGAGTGTAGAATTCAGGAAAGTTGGTTTCATGGTCAATGTCCTCTTGTTTGGTGAGATATAGAGTTTTGAGTGCACATATATCCGGATTGGCTTCTATTGCTCTACTCAGCTTCATATTCTCCATTCCATGTCTCCTGATTTCTTCCTCCATGGTTGATGATGAGTTGATGTCCTCATCATACCCTCCCCCTTGAAGAAGTTTTGACCTTGAAACTATACAATCTGCTCCAATAGAAAACAAGTTAGCTTTCATCCTTCTTTGGAGTCTAGAACCTTACCTCGGTTTAGTTGTGGTCTGATGATGGTTGGTACGTCTTGTGGCTCTTCTTTGAGTAGGAATGAGAGAATTACTCCTCTGTTTGGTTCATGTGCTCTGGCAGGTGGTTTTGGATCTGGTGGCTCTTCTTGAATCAAGATGTTGCTGGTAACAACTTCTTGTTCTCTTTTTGTATGAAAACAGATTGTGAGTGTTTCTGATCTCTCCATGTTTGAGCCCTGGTCCGTGGTGCTTTCTTTCAAGTCTATGTGGACTCCAGTGGTTCATGTTCCTTTCTTGAACATCATGGGAAATAACAAATGCATTATACTTGAACTCTAATCACTGAAAATAGAATACTTGAAATTATGACAAATAAAGAGATCATTCCAATAATGAGCAAGTTCATAGCTCTTACTGACAGTAGCACCAGGTGTGAGGCATTGCTCTCTCTGATCCTTAGTAATTCCCTGCATCAATATCCTTTGGCAAAGACAAGTGTATGAGACTAGAACTGAAAATTGATCGTTCAGACATAACTAGATTATTTCTTTCTGTTATCAAGTTTGGTTATGCAATATCTAGTAATTTCCTAGTTGGACAAATCACAGCAAAGTGTCCTCTCTTGTGACCTCTATAACATGTCTTCTCTTTGAGAGTATTTTAGTTAGGAGACCTACCTTGGTTGGCTGTTGCTGGTCGTCCTTGTGAAGCTTCACAGATTGGAGTTTCAGCTACAACTGCATTGTGTTGTTCTCCAATGCTCTGTCTTTGCTCTGTTTTCTCCTGGGATACTTGTAAAAGTTTCTTTGCCCCTGGACATGTAGCTTGGACCTTTGGATCTTGCAGTTAACTGTGGTGTGAAATCTTCTCTTGCTTGTTAATCTTCTTCTTCACAGCCTTTGGTTCCTTAGGTTTAACCTTTGGCTTAAGTTTCACAGCTTCCTTAGCTTTTCTCCTACTGGTAGATGTGTTGCACATAGTATCACTCAGCTTAGGATCACGAGTCTTCTTGGGTCTAGCCTTTGGGGCTGATCTGACTGCCATGATCAATCTATCTGGCTCAGCATAATTTTCCTCTTCAGATCCTTGGTTGATCTCAGCATCTTCAACAAGTTCCTTATGTAGAAATTTCTTCATCTCTTCCCAAGAATATTTTGGTTGGCCAAACTCAAACCTTAGAGAATTATCTTGTTCCCAATGCTTATAAGCATTCTTGGTTAGAGTTTCTTCAGCATATGTTGTCTTCCTCTTCTCTGGAATATTGTGTGCTTGGAACCAATCCTCCATGTCTTTCTCCCATCTGAAGTAGTCTCCTGGCCCTTGGTTATAGCCTGAAAACGTGATGTATCTTGGCTCATACTCATCATCATAATCTCTTCCAGCCTCACTTAAGACTTCATTCTCTTCAGCAGAATCTTGCTGACCTTCTGGCTCATCTTCAATAACTTTCTTCAGAATAGTCTAAACTGAATTGAGAATCAGTTTCATTTTGGTGTTCTTTCTCCTGGTCAGAGTATGGTACTTCACACCATGGTTTCTCGTCCATATTCAACTCCTCACGTCCAGGGTCATCCCTGAATGTATCTCCTGGTTCAACCTCTTGATTCCAAGTCTCTTCTTCATACTGATCGGTTACTCCAAAACTGATCTGAGAGTTGGTTTCTTCACTCAGTTGATGTTGCCATGGTTCTGGTTCCTCTTCAGATTCATCATCTGCCTCTTCATTGAGACAATACTCTGTTTCTACTCCATGATTCTCCTCTTCATGGTTCTGGTAGTGCCTTTCTTCTGCTCGGCTGATTTGAGATTCAGCCTCTTTCTGCCATGATTCGCTTTCATGGTTAACTTATTGGTCAGCTTCTTCTCTAGACCAATAAATGGAGCTGACCTCATATTGGTAAGGGTCTGGTGGTTCTGGTTCTTTTTTTGATCTAATATCTTCAACAAACTCTTCTTCCTCCATACGGTTTTCAGAATCAGTCTCTCTTTCCCATGAGTTGTTGTCAGATTCTCCACCTCCAGTCCAAGAGTAGTTCTCCTCTTCACCCTAATCAATCTCTGAGGTGTAAAGATCACTTTCTCCGTCTTCTTCTTCCTTGGTTGCTTCTGGTTTTCTCCCTGAAAAGAAAGAAAACGATTTAAGTGGGATACAAACAATAACAAAACAAGTTTATGGAAAATTCACTTCTTACATATATATATATATATATATATATATATATATTACTTTTTTTTTTCCTATACCAATGCAGCACGAAATATATAAATTAAGACAAAGAAATATATATATATGTGTGTGTTTTTTCTAATATGGTATGCAAATAATGGAAATAATTCAAAACAGATTTTTTTTTTTAATGCAATTTAACCGAAATAGGAAACTATGCAATGAACTAATGAAAAATTCAAATATGGCACGGGGAGTTGGGTGGAGGAATGCAAACAACTAGGCTACTCTTTTTAGTTAATTTTGTGGATCAAACTTTGAAACAACTTCTTTTTTCTTTTTCTTTTTCTTAAGAACAGCAAGAACACAAATCAGCAATAATGGCAGAAATCAAAGATCAAGCAAATAACAATTTTTATGGGTTTTATGAATGATAAACTGAATCAAAACAGCAACTAGAACATGAACAAACTTTTTATGGTTTTCAATTTTCTGTAAATCAAATAACAAGAACATAAATAACAGCAAGACTGTTTTTATGGTTTTTTTATGATTTTATAAATAAGAACATAAAGCAAATAAAATGAAAAACAAAATGGATATATATAACCTGATAGATAGGAGCTTTTGAAGCTCTGATACCAGATCATGTAAGATAAAAATCACTCCAACTTAAGATCACTTGATGATTAGTAGATTCCAATCTTTGCTTGTGGAAGGTGGAATATTGGTAGAGATGGTGGTGAAGCCTTTGATTGACTCTCTCAATCCTTGGGTGTGACTGAATCTCTCAATCCTTGGTGATCCTGACTTGTTTGAATCCACAACGAATCCTGAACCATGGGTCAATAGGGGGCAGAAGCAACTCTCTCACTTAAGCAACTAAAGACAAGAATAAACTCAAAGACACACTTTGAAAAAGAAACAATTTCAGTATTAACTTGTTGATTGAAAGCTGTTTTATTACAAAGGATAAAATGAGCTTTATATAGAGCTCCTTACATGATTCTCTTTTGTTTTAAAATGATAAAAATAAGAAACTAATCCTAGAATTAAAAAAAACTAGCCGTTGGAGCCAAAATAAGCAAATCTGGTGGAATAAGGCTGAATGCAAGGGATTTTTCAGTTGGCTTTATTCTGAAAAGCTTTGGCAAGTAGTAATGAAGTCTTGGAGTGTATATGGTCGTGCAATAAGTCTCCTTGACTCCAAAGATTAAGTAAAAGAGCTGTTGGAGATTTATGGCAGAATATATGCTTGTTTCCTCCAAATAAGAAATAAGGTAAGTTCGTCCATATGAATCTCCAACTGATCCTCTCCATTTTGTATGATTCCATAAGGTATTCTAGCTAGGGGTGGGCATTTTACCCGATATCCGAACCTGAACCCGAACCCGATCCGAAAAACCCAAACTGAAATCCGGACCGAAGTAGCAAAATACTCGAACGGATATTAAATTAAGAGAGATTGGATATCCGAATCCGAACGGGTAATACCCAAACCCGAATGGATATCCGAAGATATCTGAACATATGGACACTAAACCCAATATTTACAGTTTATTTCTTCCATTTATTCAAAATATTTATATTAAGTTAAACATTTCAAATCTTTTTTTTTAACTTACAGTGTGAAAGATACAAAGAGACTTTTTTAACTTCTATTTTAAATTGGTTTGTATCATCATCTATGTTTGGAAGTAGAAATTTTTTTAGCTTGCTTCGGTTTGTTTGTTTAATCTAAAAATTTTATTGATGTTTTTGGACGGATTATTGTTTATTTTTTTATTTCATGTATTCTTAGACTATTTATATTTCTTCAAAGTGATGATACTTGCAATCGGATGGACTGGAAAACATCCGGATTGTATCTTGTGTAAATTTCCGGTCTGTGAAGCTTTTAATCTGATTCAACTTGGATTGGAGAGCTTTATGAGTGTAAAATTCAGGAAAGTTGGTTTCATGGTCAAGGTCCTGTTGTTTGGTGAGATATGGCGTTTTGAGTGCACATATATCCAGATTGGCTTCTATTGCTTTACTCAGCTTCATATTCTCCATTCCATGTCTCCTGATTTCTTCCTCCATGGTTGATGATAAGTTGATGTCCTCATCATACCCTTCTCCTTGAAGAAGTTTCGACCTCAAAACTATACAATCTGCACCAGTAGAAAGCAAGTTAGCTTTCATCCTTCTTTAGGAGTCTAGAACCTTACCTCGGTTTCGTTGTGGTCTGATGGTGGTTGGTATGTCTTGTAGCTCTTCTTTGAGTAAGAATCATAGAATTACTCCTCTGTTTGGTTCATTTGCTCTGGCAGGGGGCAATATGACAAAATAAGCCACGGGATGGGAAGCCAAATCTTGGCGTCCTTCCCAAACCATGACTCGTACACGCATGCGTACCCCACCGAAGGTGACCACAGAAGCATATCCACCCTCAAAACTATAAATGTAAGGCTAGGTGGCCGTGTGCCGGCTTCTGTCAGAAGAGCGGACAACCTTGACACCATCAAAAAAGAAGGTTGGATGTTTAGCCAATCCTGACCGAAAATTTTGGCAGATCGAAGAAGATCCTCCGAAATAGTCAGCAAGGCAAAAAAATCTCCATCTTCCCTCATCTCAATTGGACAAACTGGCTCCAGCGGTACGTCGGAAGGTCTCACCTTCGCTTCCTTTCCCTCGCTGACGATGATTTGAACGGGAAAATCATATTCGCTTTCAGCCTAGCGGACCCGCCCTCGACCCTCTCATCAACGGGATGGTCAGACCCTTCCCCAGGATCCCCCGCCAAACTACTGCAGCCAGTGGACACAACGGCGCTATCCATCCATCTCTGATGTTCGGCCAGATTCCTCATTTGATCATGTTTGAAATTCAACATTGCGGTTTCCAGAAGATTCTGACGTTGCAACTTTAAATGCTCGGCCTCGGTAGTCGCTTTGTCGAGATTTGCGGTCTCTTTTCCCTTATACAAATCAGCCTCTTCGGCGTTCGCGGTCTTCTTCTTCCCTTTTGGAGACTTCCCAAGAACATGAGCCATCATTATCAACTCGTCGTCCGCCCGATACGATGAAACAATAGAAATAGAAAGAAAAGAGATACAAGAAGTTGAAAACGAAATGGCGAATTAAACAACTAAATGATTCATCCCAAACTTTATATAAAAGGATATTACAAAAACTGAGGCTGCACCATCATTACACATGAGAAATTAATACCCAATAACTTCCCAAAATATGACTTAATCATGCACCACGTGTCACCCAGCGATCACATCATCTCCAAATAAGTGTCGATCAACGACTACCTCGGCTCGAAGACAACCTAAACATTCCAACAAGCCGAATTCGATATTTGTTGAACCGAAAACCCATCAATCCGTTACGAACACCACAAACCTTTAAAATGAACTGGAGAGGGGGGTTTACTGTTGGAGGAGAGTTGCACTCACTTGTCAAGGTCCAACAAATATTGAAGTTCGGCACAAACTCAACAAAGAAGACATCTCGACCATGACATCCCATACAATTTCATCCCAAGCCAAAATAAGGCACAACCGAAATGGTCATGAAGGCAACATGTATAAAGAGAGGACAATGGAAAAAGGGAAGGCCTTTGAAATCAAGCACACAACCTTAAATCGGCTAGAACTAGGGTTTATCTTTTCTGGTCATTGTTCAGACCAAAGCATTAGGGGGTCTTATTGAAATTGGGGTTTGAGAAGGTTTTGAAGATTTTAAAATTTAGTGAAATTTAGAGAGTTTTGTTGAATTCCAAAATTTTGATGGAAATTTAAAAGGGGATTTTGATAGGATTTGCTACCCACGTCTCCACTTTCTGTTGTTCACGAGTGATTCTTCCCTTTGATGATTTACACATATTATATATATGAAAATATTTTAAATTAACTAATGAAAAAGATAAACTCAAACGATCCTTATCAAAGCCAGAAATATCATATCTATATATTTCAATGATTATCATTATCAAAACTAACATATAAATATTTATGGAAAATAGACAGGTGAATATATATTTTTCTAGACAAGTGTAGCTCGTTCTTCTTTCAACTCTGGTGTAGTCTTTGTAGTAGCTGGTGGCTCTCTTAAAAATCGCTGAATAGAAGAAATAAAATAAAGAGAGGAAAAACAGTTAAAAAATTATCGCAAGTAATCATTAGATTACAACATGTAGCTCAAAAATTACCTTTGGCACGTCTTGATGCACTCTTTCTTGCGTTCAATAACATCTATTTCTATTTGGTCGTCATCTTTCTCTTTTTCTTCTTGTTCTGCAGCAGAAGCTTCAAATTTTGAAAAACTAACCCACACCTTGTAATGCTCTGTGCAGTCCAAGAGCCGCTCATATAAAGCTCGTGTCCTCTCTAATTCTCTTGCTGCTATCTCAAAATCAATGTATGCCTGCCACACAAAAATATAGAGTCTCAACGATCCAATCGATCGAAAAGTCTGTCTGAAGGAATGTTACTTACGCGAATGTATTGGACTGAATATTTTACCTTCCATAGCAGTTCGGACATGCCAAGAGCTGGCATATTGCAAGCTCAAAGATAGATCTAGCTCCTTTAGTCTCAGCTAGAGAAACAAAAATGAATCTAACTTCACAAGTTTTAGAATAGGTAGGCTTTAACGTACATGTATACATCTCGTGTGCGCTCCACATCTTCAGTTACAGTCTCTTCATACAATGCATAATTAATCCTACACCAATTAGTAACATCAGTGTCAGTGTTTCAGTGGTTAACGAGCTGTGACACGTAGAACCAATCCCAGTCTCTGTCTCGTTACGGTAATAACACTCATCTTTGTTACGTTATTCGTTCTCTATCCTCTTCAAGAAACAGAGGAGCATCCTATGCACAGTGTCCACATCGTACATGGAGTTTCCGTTTTGGACGACAGGTATGAGTAGATTATCGAGCGAGACTCTTTCCAGCTGTTGAGCGATTCTCATCTCGAGTTCAAGCCTGCAAGAGACGGAAACGTCTATGGTAATACCGACCCTCAACATCCCAAAGAGGAAACTCAAAGGGACTTTGTCGTTGGGGAAAAGGCTAACAATGGCTTCAACGACGTTCCTATGCTCGTTCTCAATCGTGCCTGAGTCGAGCTTGGTACGTTCCTGTCGGTTTCTGATGCCCTTTAATGACTCTTGAGAGTGATGCATTAAAGAAGTGATGATACTCTCGAACTGCAAGCCTGTTCTCGCCATGGCAGAGACAACTCGGGCATAATAAACGATCCTTAGAGCAGATAGGTCTTGGATCCACCACTCTGGAGAGTCTCCTCTCTGGCTGGCTGGTTATGTTAAGGCGTGATAACTGTTCTCTACATGCATTCAAAGCGATGGCCTCCACCGCTCCACGCACCTTTCAGGGATGTGGGCAGCTTCAGATATGTCGTGAGGGTGAAGCAACTCGCAAGAACAGAGGACTTCTACCGACTTCTCCAGGCTTCACGTTGCGGTTGAAGTCAGCAACTGAAAATTGTTCATGATTATCTTCTTCACTGATCAGTGGCATGTAAAACAGGAACGGAGCGGTAAAATAATTAAAGGAATTCAGTGATTCCGATCTAATCAAAACAAACAGCGACACTATTCATCTCTTCTCTCCTCCCAGCGACAAGAAATATAAAAAAGAGGGACGAAAAGGTGACAAGTCGGCAGTCGCACATCATCATCTTTTCAGATATGTTCTCTTTTGGTCGTAAAGTATGAAAAACTTGTTTTTTTAAAAAAATTCCATCTCTTTAGATGGTATTCTTTTCTATTGAATCTGAAGAGTAAATGATAGTTTTTAATAATGCAAAACAACTTTTGATGAATCTTATTGATGAAATCCATATTTTTCAATAAAGGGTGATTTAATAGGAGTTTTACAAATGTTATATCCAATAAGAGAGTATTTCTAAAACTTTTTATAAATACCTTATCCAAAAAGGGAGGATTTGACAAAATCCTAAAATTTTATGAAATTCCTATTCCAATAAGCTCCACTTAACCTTTTCTTCCCGCTTTTAGACTTAAACTCTTGTAATTCGCCCGATCATTTAATGAAAACGTCTTCTTGAAAACCCATAAATCATATTCTTACTGTCTTAATTATTCGATTAAACAGTGATTAAACAATGCTTACCGAAGAGAGAGAAGAGCTCGAGTTTAACTAAAATGGATTATAATGAATAATGAATAATATACAAAGGGCACAATATGAGAGAGAGAGAGAGAGGGAGAGCTCTCTAGTCTCTAAACCCTAGATTTCAAGATCGATCTCCACAACTTCTGTAGATTGTCTTCAATCTCCCCCATATTCAATCAAGGGTCTCTCAAATTTCGATCCTTCTCTCTACTGGAATTAGATACTTTGAGCTTCCTGATCTTACGAACTGAAGCTAGTCGTCCAATTCGTAGCAACACTTCTCGGTTTTGGGCTTTGAAGATATTCCGAGGAGTTTTGATTCAACATTTTTGATACAAAAATGAAAAAAATAATGTATATTAAAATCTTTAAGTTATCAATAAAATAATCTTTTTTTTTACATCATCAATAAAATAATCTTATTTATTTAAAATTAAGTATTACACAATATTATGTATATATTTATGTTATTATTTATAGATATATAATAAGTTTATGTGTTTTAGAATTTTTATTAGTTTCAGAATAGTTACTTTATCATTAATAATATGTTTTATTTTATTAATTTTAATATAAAATATCAAAAACTAAAAACCAAAAATATATGGAAATAATAGAGAAAAATCATTAATCTAAGTTTAGTAAAACCAAAAATATAAAGAAAAAGAATCAAAATTAAGAATTTTTATATATTTAAATAATAAATTAACTATCAATTATATACTGTTTAATGTAGTTAAGTAAAATAAAAATTTTAACATATATAATATGAAAATATTATATAAGAATTTGTTTTATAAACTTGTCACGAAAAATAAAAATAATTATTTAAAAATATTTTATGTAAAGTTTACATATTTTTAAGAGATTTATTTGTATAATATTTTAAAATGATATTTATTTTAGTAATTAAGTTTGATTATAAACAAATTAACTTATAAGTGAAGTTCTTAAAACTAATAAGTTTAAAATTAAATACATTATTAATCAAACTTTAGAGAAACCAAAATATATAGAAAATTCAAAACTTAAAAAAGAATTGAAAAACAAAAAACCAAAATCTAGGATCACTATTAAAGATTTTTGAAAAACTAAAATCTACTGCAAAATAATAATAATAATAAAAAATATAAAAACTAAAAACTAAAATCCAAAACTAAAAACTAAAATCGAAAAACTATCTAAACAATCACCACCTATGTTTACTTCATTCACTGGAAAATATTGTATAATTTTAAGTATTTTTAAAATTACTTTTAAGAATTTAAAATCTAATTTATGAACCCAACTAAAATTTTGAGTATTTAACTACACATACAACTAAGTTAAATAAGCATTATACAAATATTTTTACGTATTATTATTTATTTAGGTTCTACATATAATATTACATATAAAATAATAAATATATATTGAATAAATAAGAAATCACTAAATATTACATATAAAATTAAGGGCAAATTGTTAAAATCAACCTAAAACTTGAATTCAAATGCAAAAGTGTACCTAAACATCAATCAAATACCAAAGTAACCTAAAATGGTAATGAAATTACAACATGCCTCTTATGACAAAAAAAATTATATGCGTTTTTACCTTTATAGCCTATTTAAGTCTTCTGTTTTTAAGTCTTCTGTGATTTTGTAAGTCTTCTCATTTAGTAAATCTTAAAAATAATTTATAAATTATATAAAAAATATTTTTATGGGAAAAAATCTAAATCATGTAATAATAAACATTTGTAAATGATATAAATTAAAATCTAATAAAATTGAATTGTTTTCAACATAGATGAGTAAATGTATCATCTCATGATATTCTTTGGTCTAGAGTTTAGAAACATATGTTATAGTACTGTATGTATCTTTAGGGTTAGATTTTGGAAGCTTAACCATTTTTTTTGAAAAATTGTTTTTACATATATTTATTTAGTTTTGTGTAAATTATAACAGTTTTGGAGTTGATTTTATGTTTAGTGAAGTATTTACTGATATTTAGTTTGTTATTTATTTTGTTTAGGATATTAGAAGACTTAAGTCTACTAAAATATATTTCACTAGAAGACTTACATGTAAGTCTTCTCATCGTATTGTTAATTTAGGGTGTAAGAGACTTCCATGTAAGTCTTCTCACTTATTTTTTTTGCCAAAAGAAGACTTCCTAGAAGACTTCCAGTTAATATTATCCGAGAAGCCTACTGGAAGACTTACTGGACGAGTTCCACTTTTGACCTTGTTTGACACATCTAAAGAGATTTGACACGTAACCATCAGGGAACTTCACTTCTGATGCTACCTAGTTGAACAACACCGACTTTGCTTTTGATGACAATCTGAATATCGGAACTGGAACTTTTACATTGCTTTTTATATGTAACTCACTTCTTGAGCAAATATCAGGTAAGTCCAATCTTGACTTTTACTGTCTTTTTTTCTTCCCTTGGACGTTCACTATTGTATTCATGATGTTGTCAAAAAAATCTTCTCTATATGCATCACATCGAGGTTGTGGCGCAAAAGAAAGTCCTTCCAATATGGCAACTCCCAAAATCTTGTGCCAATTGTGCTTCACTCCATAATAATTAGGCATATTTCTGGGAACATGCCAATTACCCACATGATGAACTGTTTTTGAGCTCTGTAGTAATCAATTTTCTCTTTGATTTGTTCTCCACTTAAAAATGGAGGAGAACTGTCGCAGACAACTCTTTTGTTCCTAAACAATATCTTGTTTCTTCGGTACGGATGGTTAAGGGGTAGAAAGTATGTACAAAGATAAACTCCCATATGTAGTTCATCTAGATAATATCCCGTAAGCATGAAAGTCACTTAAGGTTCACAAAAGCATTGCTCGCATTGTAAAATTATTTTTCATGGAACAATCATATGTCATCACCTCTGTTGACCACAAATATTTCAACTCTTGTATCAATGGTTGTAGAAAACATCTAACGACCTTTTCGGATGCTGAAAACCAAGGATTAATATGGTCAAGAGTAGCAACTTCTGTTTCATGCACATCTTCGGTGGCAGGTTGTACGGCGTAAGAATGACTAGCCATAATGAATATTATCTCCCTGACATTTCAAATGGACTAAATACATTTGTGGATAGTCCAAGATACACATTCCAAATATTTTGAATGAAATCTGGATGTACCGTATTAAAATATTTCCACGCTTTAGAATAAATCAAACATGTTAAATCAAACAACAACTTACGTCGGTTATGAACACTTGCTCATCTAGATTTGTTTCAGGAGTTTAAACAATCATTTTCGGTGAGTTTAAACAACTTAGAGACCATGAACTAGGTGTGCAGTCCAGCCTAGCTGAAGGATTACTCATACATGAAATGAAGAACACATAAAATAGCTGAATGATTCATTGAATAGAAATGCAAAGTTAATAGGGTTCAGAAAAGCTTCTTTATGAAGAGTTTAGATTTCTTCTCCCTAGAGCTTACAGTCTTCAAAACCAAAAATGAATAGAACTTTAAAACCGACCTAAGTTAGTGTCGATCGACGCTAGAAAGGTAACAACGATCTACACTCGTTCCGTGTTTGCAAGCGAAAATTAGAGCACCAAACTTAGACACTTTATTAGACTCGCAGCGACAGCTGGATATCTTTACATTATAATTCAATTTCTATGATTGTAATTTACAAACCCTTAGCATTTATATCTCTATAATCATGATTGCCTGAAACCATAGATCTAGCTATTCATTCTCATACTTATAAACCAAAAAAACGACTGCTTTACTATTTATTGCTTTATATTTACTTGTCTAACTTAATCTTGATTGCATTGAGTTTATTGTGTTCCCTCGCTCCATGTAGATTCGATCCCTAAGTACTACAACTGAACCTCTTATTTGATATAGTAAAGTTACACATATGGTAATTTGAGTGATATCAAAAACATATTACTAAGGTCATCTTCTCAGTTGAAGAAATTCACTTGAAGTATTAGGATGCTCACAGCAAAAAATGGTCACATCAGAAACGTACAAGGTACACCCAAACCTTCTGAAACCCAAAATCAAAATCAGAAGAACAGCTTTTTTAGAGATTACTCTTGAAGAAGATGAAAAATGTGAAAACGAGCAGTTTACCTTAATTTAGTGAAGAAAATAAAAGGATTTTTTTCTCGATTTCGCAAGTTTGGTTCATATAGCTTTTCTAGATTTCATCTTGCGACAGAGTTTGAGGAAGAGAAGAACCAACGACGGCTTAAGAAAGAGATATAGAAACCTAAGTTAAAATAACGTAGTTTCATATATTTGAAAGAAAATAAAATAAACGGGTGCCAATTTATCTTACAAATGGGCCTTAAAGGGTCAACCCTGCATGGACTTGTTAATGTTTACATAGAGCTAAACGTGTAACGGGCTAAAATATTTATTCGGAGCCCATTATGGCCAGCGGGCATCAGGCCCGTTTTAACATCCCCAATGTTGAATACCTTGAGAACCTTCATGATATAACCAGACTGAGATACTGTCACAATCCCCTTTTCACGATCTCTCTCAATATTCATTCCCAAAATTTGCCTTGCTGGACCCAAGTCCTTCATCTCAAATCTATTGCTGAGTAGCTGATTCACTTTCATGATCTCTGTCGCATCCATTGATGTAACCAACATATCATCCACGTATAACAACATATAGATGTATGTAGTCTTGGTTACCTCCTTGATGTAGACACGGTGATCATATTCACGCTTCATAAATCCATGACTAACCACAAACTTATCAAAAGACTAGTTCCATAGTCTTGGCGCCTGCTTTAATCTATAAAGGCCTTTTGAAGTAGACAAATGTGATCCTCTTTCCCTTTAACCTGAAATCCTTATGGTTGCTCCATGTAAATCTCTTCTTCAAATGTACCATGAAGAAACACAGTATTTACATCTAGTTGCTCAAGCTCCAAATCTAGATTCACTGTAATTCTCAACGGAAACCGTATGGATGCGCATTTCATGACGGGTGAAAACACATCTTGATAATCAATACACTTTCTCTGAGTATCCCTTAGCAATTAACCAAGCTTTGAATCTAGGCTTCTCAAAAATAGGTATACTAGACTTCAATTTAAACACCCACTTGCAGCCTATCACCTTACGCTTATCAGGCCTTCTCACAAGTTTACAGGTTTGGTTTTATCCAATGAAGTCATATCTTTACCACATGCTTCATCCCACTGCCTTCTTTCTTTAATGTTCATCGTTCCTTGGTAGTCTTGAGATTCTTCAGAACATACGTCATCAGCTACATATAGCGCAATCACTAATATATTGTTAGACTTAGAGTACTGTGTAAGTGGCAATATTTTTTCCGTACTTTATCCTTTGGTAGCTGATATCCTTCAATAATTTCAACTTCAGCATCTGCGTCAACACCTGTCTTAGTTGTTTCGTCAACAAATGACTCGGCTGTTTCATGATATACCATGAATTTTACCTCTTTTAGACCATAGTATACCTCTTTCAGACCATAGTATAAGTCATTTATTGAGTATATTATATATGTTTGAAGTCTGTTTTAGAGTATTTTCATGTCCACAAGTGTTTTGGAGAACTTTGGTGATTCTGCAACTTCTTGAGGTGCATGACTGCACAGGCGCATCAGAGGTTTAGCTATGGATGAAAGCCTTCCCATGGTGCGACTGAGCTCATCTTTTGACACAAGATAGAGCTTCGAGTTAGCTTTCTTACCAATCTTAAACTTTATAACACTAGGGACAATGTTGTTTAAGTCTGGGGGAGGTTTCTACTGATATCAAGTTTTATTTTAAGTTTTATAAGTCAAGTAGGGGATGATGAACTTTTTCAATTTTTACTTATTATCTAACCACTTTTTAACATCATTCTTTGAGGTTATCGATCGCAGATTGTACTGAGCGGAAACATCACTTTTTAACACCATCCCTTGAGGTTAATCAGTTCAATTTGCTTGTTTTGGGGCTTGGTATACAATTGATTGGAATCCTCCAACAAGTCTAGAAGGTAAAAGTATGTGTGTTTTTTGTTTCCCATTCTCTCTCTCTTCGACATCTAATAAATAAAAGATTGAGATGATTTTCTGAGATGCAAATGAGGTAGGTACATTACCAATTACCCCATTATTCTAATTCAAAGGGATGATCACACATTGTTGGAAGCTATGGGTAGGTACATTACCCTTGAACCCACTATTCGCCTACACTTTTTCTATGACAAATTTTGATAGTACATTTGAGTTATCACTTTTAATAATGATTAAAATATTTTTATATTTAAATCATAGAATTATATGGTAAGTATCTTAAAATAATATTAACAAATGAAATTTATTATTATAATATAAAATTGAAAAAATTGGAACATTATATTAATACAAGACTAGAGTCAATACTCTATTAGTATAGTTTTTATAGCTTTGATTATAATAAAATTATATGGTAAATCATTTAAAATAATATTAATCAATGAAAAAATTATTATAATATAAATTGAAAAATGGAAACAATATATTAATATGGGACTAGAGTTAAGACTTTATTGATATAGTTTTGATTATAATGAAGTTGGCATACTTATTTTTAATAGGAAAAATAGGACACATAAATAAAACACGAGTGAAGAATATAAAACTTGTTTGTTGTATTCTTGGTTATTTTATACTTTTACATACTTAATGTTATATATTTGCTGAAATACATGTGTTTTATGTATTAGTATGAGTGTTATTATAAGCTTCATGTGTTTTTTATAACATGAAGAAAAATTGAGTAAGGAAGATCAATATAGATGATAAATTCTGAAATTGGAAAGGTCGAAGATGCAAAATATAATGTAAAATGATTTTTTTAAAAAATATTTATAAAATAATGATATGTATTTTTGCGGTATAATAAACATTTACAATGTATGATAACAAAGTTATAAATTTTTTTATATAAATAGAATCATGTTATTTTGATATAATAAAATTATTGAATCTCATATTAATTAATATTTAAGTATATATGTATAAAGTAATGACATCACATTATTTATTTTTTTCTAATATGTAATTGGTTAATCATATTTAATTAAAATAGCTATGTAGCAAAAGTAATTTTTAAAAACTAAAAATAATATTTTAAAAATATCAAATGAAAATAATACTTTTAAATAAATCAGTGTTTGATAAGATAACGTGATGATTGGAGAGAATTTGAGGATGAATTTGTTTGGTTAACCAATTATGAGTGTTATGTTAAACACTAAATCAAAGATTTGTGAGAAAGTGTGATTTGACAAAAATTATGGAAACTTTGTAACTATTTACTTCTAAATAAAATAAAGTCGTTAACAAAATAATGCAAAAATAAAAAGTGTTATAAAATATTTTTTGTTCATTAATCTTTGGCTTTTATCAGTCACAAATCATGTCGTAAAAGACTTTTGGAAATTTAGATTAAAACTTATAGAATTATCACTATATTTCTTACCAAGACTTTTGATTTTCAAATTATTTAAAGTTAAAAGGTTATTTTTATTAGTCATGATTCTTATTCAAAATTATAAAATTATAAAATTGTATAAGTTTTATATAATGTTTATATCCGCAAAATCGTGGGAAACCACCTTGTAATCATTAAATACATGATCATACACTAAATAAACTTCATAAATATAAGAGATAGAAATACTAGAGTTTCAATCAATCTATGAAGAGTTTTATGATTTTCTCTCAAAATCTCTTTAAGTATAAAATAAAGCGTAGCTTATAATGACTGAAAATAGTAAATATAGAGTAAAACTTAATTAAAGAGTTTTTTGCAAATAAAGAAACTTTTGAGTCAAAGTTTGATTTTTAAAACCTGCGTTGGTTTGCTCGGACAACATGTGTATCACACGACACCAACGATGAGTTATCGACTCTGATTTCAACTTTTCAACATAATTTCTTTTGATACTCCAAAGGCTACATAATCTCAAAAATATTTCAAAACATATTTGAACCTGAAAAGACTATAAACACTAGAAAAAAAAATTATGTGCCGACAGCAAAAATTATTGGAAACTCGTCGGAGTTCATGATTTCCGAGACGTTTCCAACAATCAATAATTGGTCGGAGTTTGAGTGTCAGAAAATGACGTTCATCTTCGGTTTGTCAGAAACTTAGCAACGATATATTTCTCTCGGATGAATCTTGGAAGTGGTTGTCGGAAAGAGATGAGGCGTTTCCGACTATGTTATCATTGAAAAATAGTGTTGTCGGAATGTTGACGGTGATTTCGAAGGACTTGCCGACAAATCCCCAAAAAAAAAATGTATATTGGAGCCGAGCCGAAGCTTAGCTTAACTAAACCACACCAAAGTCTCGGTTTAATTGCCTAACCATGACTGTGGCAACATATACATGTAAATACACTAATACAAATGATGTGCTTCAGTACATGGATCAGTACATGGAACCAGCACCGGATGCAGATCAGGACTATCAGATTACCTCAACTAAGGTTCGCCCATCCGACCATACCAGACGTACAGACCGACCGTGCAGTGTACCAGATCGACCCTCGTACGTCCGGCATGGAGCTTAGGTTGGATCCACGACCTGATGACCGATCCAACCGTCCCACAGACCGTCAAGCCCGACCATCTCGACATTCTAAGGATGATAGTCGAACCAGACTTAGCTTGGGTCATGAAGATCCCGAAGACGGACATGCATTCACCCTTTTGGACTGATTGGTACATCCAGAAGAACGCACCATCAACCTTCAGTCCGTGTTCGTCCCTCTCTTGGACTTTCACTACCCAAATTTCTCTAAGGCAAGTATTCTCCATCTATCTGAAGACTTAGGCCACGCTTGGACCAAATTCGTTCATGAAGATCACCCGGCGGACCATCCGAACAGTCCCGCGTTCGTCCATCTCCTTACCACCGTGTACACATCAGGATATATCAAACCTGGACAGTAGGCGAAGGGTTCCTTGACCAGTCTTCATCAGATTCCGCACACTTTGACTAGACCTTCAACATTCTAGTCAAATTTCTATTTTCTATGTCTTATTTTCCCCATAAATAATTATATCTTTCTTTGACTCATTTGAGAAAAAATATGTAAACACTTCTAATGAAATAATCAGATTTTTTTTTCTTTGTTTTGAGTTGAAACTCTTTGTTCTTTGTAGAACTTTTCTTTGTTTCTTGGTGGGTCATATCCAACGACTAGAGATCCTTCTTTTGGTGGACTTGTGAGTCATATCAAGCATCAACTGAAGTCGGGAATATTGGAGGCCTTCCGCAACCTTCGTGCGACCCTTCGATGCATCAGTTCTCTCTTCAGAGTTCATATCATTATCAATCCGGACGAGTGATCCTATTTAGGGCGTATTAACAAATAAACCACCCTAATTGGAGATTAGAAATGGTTTACAAAATTGAAATCTAAAAAAACAGACAAAACAGAGGATACAAGACCTTAGCCACCGAAGAAGAAAATGTAGTCGTACACCAGATCTGTCACCAAGACGCCGTGAAGTTCCGCCGCCGGAATCAACGCTGCTACAATCCTGTTGAGAAAAAGAGTTCGTGGTGGAGGAGACAATTTTGCAAGGTAACCAATCCCTGAGTCTTATTTTCTATAGCCTCTATCTTTCAATAAGTAATATTCAAAGACCATTCTATATCAGAGCCGAAGTTTTCCTCCATCAATAAACACCCCCAAATCCAGATCTGCCAAACAAATTTTACCTTGTTTCCATAAGTCAAAATATCCACTCATTATATTATAAGAAAATAAAGTATAATAAATTTTAAAAAGAGTTTAAGATATTGTTACCTTCGTCAGATACTCCGAGGTATGGTTGAAACTTGAAAACTCTAGAGCCATCATCTCATATATCTTTATATCAAAAAAACAAATCTACTATATCCCTCAGTAATCTTAATTTCCTTCATCATTTAATGAAAATATAGAAACCCGATTTTACCCTGTCTATTTTTCGAATTAGTATTTTTAAAAAAAATTGAAAATTAAAAAATTAAATTTTTCCAATTGCAAAGTTTTTCAAATTTCAAATTTTTATTTTATTTTTAATTTAAATTTTAATTACCGACGTACAATTAGTCCACTAGTTCTACTGAGGTGGTTGTACCGAGTTTTACTAGTTCTACTAGGGTAGTTGTACCAAGTTCTACTAGTTTTACGGAATTAGTTGTACCGAGTTCTACTAGTACTACTAAAGTAGTTATACCGAGTTCTACTAGTATACTAAAGTAGTTATACTAGTTCTATTGAAGTAGTTATACCAAGTTATACTAAATTATATTTAGTTATATTGATGTAGTTCTACTAAGTAATATGAGTTCTACTAAGTTCTACTAAATTCAGATCTGTAAATAAAATCAAAGAAACATACAACCAAATACAAAATTACAGATCTGTGATTTAAATAGAATAAGAAACATGTTTAAATAAAGAAAAAAAAAATCAAGAAAAAGCCAAAATCGAAGAAAAACAAAAAGAACCTAAATCGAAGAAAAACTCAGATTTCTTCATTGACACCGTTTATGTTTTATCATCTTGGCGGTTGATGTTTATTCATCTTGGCGATTGAAATTTTTGTTTAGCATTTATAAAAGAATGTGATGGCGGTTGAGATATGAGATCTGATATTTTGTAAAAAACGAAAAGAGAAAGAGGAGGAGAAGAAGAAAGAAAATCCAAATAGAAAGAATGAGAGAGAAATGAATAAGGAAAAAAGAAAAACGGAGGAGAAAGAAGAAAGAAAAGAAGAAAATCGCAGAGAAATGAAGAAGAGAGGAGATGATGTTTCAGAGAAGATAAAAACGGAAGCAAAAAAAAAGATATTAAACATACTTTGTAATTAAGGTTAAGGGTAAATCAGTAAATGTATTGATTTTGAGTTTATTTTTAGACATAAGGATATAGGACGATTTCTCAAAACTCTTATGAGAAGAACAGCTGAATATGGTGATATAAAGAAACTTATACCCACAAGATTCCGACGATGTGAACTGACAGAATTCCGACAAGTTATGTTCATCTGAATTTACCGAGAAGTTTCTGATACAATTGATATTTTCTCAGGCAATTTCTCATAAAGACCAAGCAAATCTTCCAATAATTCACTTTCTCAGAAACTTTTGTCGGAGTTGGCATTGTTTTCTTGTAGTGAAAACAGATTCGATAGACATAATATATACTCCAAAACCCAAAAAAAAAATATAGAAAAGCAAAATATATTAATAGTAAATATTTATGCATGCGTAAATATATTAAGAATGCTGATACGATCTCTCATATAAAAACCACAAAGGCTCTCTCATCGCCGATATAACCCTAATTTAGCGAGAAAGCTACCATGGGCGAACCCAAGATATCATCAGGTAAGACCTCTTAACGGATCTGTTAAATAATGATCTTTGTACCTTTGTTTCGTAATTCGTTTATGCCTTGTCTGTTTTCACAGAGCTTGATGTTGTCGAAGAGGACGGGAAGTTAATCGAGATCAAATATTTCTCCAGTAAGATCTCTCTCCCGAAATGGTTTTATCTCTCAATCGATCTCTGTCATAGTTAAATTAATGGTTAACCTAATGTTCGTCAGAGAATAAGACATATGTCTTCTGGAACATGGACGACTACCCAATCCCTGCAGGTGTCGCTCCTCTTGATGTTATTCGTAATATCAAATCAGTTCTTCATCAGTTGGGCTTTCCTTGGTGGTTGATTGAGACCAGGGCTTACGGTGACGACCACAGTTATGACCTTTGCAGGGCCGGAATATACGGTGAGTACCTCATCATGCACTCTCGATTATTATTATATGTATGTAACTGCTTACATCTCTCTCTCTCTCTTTTCAGAGGGTGAAATTTCTGATGCTATCATATTACCTATAGAGCTAATTACTCTCGCAGCATACTATCATCGTGAACCATCAAATTTTGTGGTAATTGCCAAAATTACCCCCGAAAGTCAGCTGCGCAGGGTTCTTGACAGTTTGAAATCAAGAAATAACGTTGTGGCCTTTATAGAGCTGCCTGATAGTGAAGCACTGAATTCTATAGAGTCACTTGCGAATTCGATACACGTTATTGGTGGAATCCGAAGGCCAATATGTCGAGTTTCTGGACTACTAGTTGATGTGGATGCTTTTAGGTGGACGCTAGCCTATAGGCCCTTCTTTCCTAACAAGGAGGATGGTTGCTCATGTGATTGGTCACTCTATTGATATTTTTGTTTTATGTCATAAGTTGTTGGGTTATTCTATCTTGTTTCATCTGTCATCTGTTAAACGCTGTTTTGTGTTCAAATTATTTGCAGTTTTCTTCCATTACCACCACCATCTGTGCCACCTAATGCATTCTTCGTTTTCTCCTAGAATTTTTAGTTTCATAAGCAACTGTTATCAATATCTTTCATAAAATAAGAAAACTAAATATTTGGCATGGTTAAGGTGTGTACAACCTGAATGTGTCCGGATCCAGTAATGCAAGTGATGCTTTGGATAATTCTTAAAGAGTGTAACATAATAGTCTTCTTTGTTTCGAGATGGTGGAGAGCTTGAGATTAGGATCAAACCTGATCCGGATAATCAAAGAGATTATTGATACACTAGAATCTTTGCCACACCTCAAGAGAACAGCAAGAGAACAGATCCACTATCTATTATCTAATTAAATATGAATGAGATAGTTAATTTTTCTTTACCTAGCTACCCACTGCTAGAACTTCCAGTACTAAGATGGTTGGTGTAGTAAAGGCAATCAACTTCCCTTTTCGATGCTAAGCGCCGAAGGAAAACTCTTGACTAATCATCATAACCATGCATATAACATAGTGTACACTCTACAAGAAAATACGTTATTAGCGACGACGGATTTCGTAGTTAATTCCTCATAAAATAGCATTTACGAGGAATTAACAATGAAATCCATTTTGTCGTTATATGTTCATCGTAACGCATATTTCATCGCCAATTCATCGGAAAGTTACGAGGAAAGGTTTCGACGTAAAGTAGAGTCAAATATTTTGTCGTAAAAGCCACGTAAACCATTTCTTCGTAAAGTACACATAAACTATTTCCTCGTAAAGTACACGTAATCTTTTTTCCTCGTAAAGTAGACGCTGAATTTTATCGTTCTTTACACGTAAATTTACGATAAATCTGTGTGTCTTTCGTAATAAATTCCTTGTTTACTATTTTTCGATTTCCTCGTTAATTAACGAGAAATTAACAAGGACCGTGTTTTTTTACAAGGATTTTACGAGAAAATGTTTTAAAATTTGTAGTTATATGTAAATCCCTAAAACCCAAAACCCCAAATCCCAAGTTCCTTAACTTATAATCTCAATCTCTTTGTTCCAAACCCCAAACCCCAAACCCCCAATTGCCTTACACAAAATCAAATTATATAATTTAATTTTTATGATTAACCAAACTAAACACATGTATTTTTAAATTTCGTCATAAAGACCTCGTTAATTAACGAGGAATAAACAAGGCCCCTGTTTTTTTTATGAGGATTTTACGAGGAAATGCTTTAAAATTTCGTCGTAAAGACCTCGTTAATTAACGAAGAATTAACAAGGCCCGTGTTTCTTACGAGGATTTTACGAGGAATATATGTAAATCCCTAAAACCCGAAACCCGAAACCTCAAACCCCAAGTTCCTTAACTTATAATCTCAATCTCTTCTTTCCAAAACCCAAACCTCCAATTGTCTTACATAAAATCAAATTATATAATTTATTTTTCATGCATTAAGTCTTAACGTAAATCATATTTAAAAAAATTACATCATCATTCAAATACATCATTGAAATTCTCGTCATCACTAGAAACATCATCATTTTCAATAAACTCGTCTTCAACATCTTCGTCTGTGGTATCGTCGGGAAGATCTTCGTATTCACGATTATGCGGATCAATGAGAAGGATGTAATCAATTTGTTGTTCAGGTTCCTGGACTTTATTAATGTGTTCTTCTTGCAAAGGTGGTTCTTCTCCACTGATTATTCGTCCACCAGGTGTAACATTGATAACGGCTAAACAATTTATTCCCGATGCTCTCATCCAGAGTATTGAAGGAAGCTAACTTAGTCTGCTTGCAAAGCTAATAGTATTCTGTCATAAAGTACACGCTAAATTTACGTCTACTAAACGACAAAACCTCTTTTCCTCGTAAAAACCATGTTAAATTGCATTGTTTTTACGACGAAACTGTATTGTCTTTATTTTACGATGAAATTACTTTGATTTGTTTTTTCCTCGTAAGGTACTCGTAAAGAAGACGTAATTTTACGATGACTATTTTTCCTTGTTATTTTCGTCGTTAAAATTGTGTTTTCTTGTAGTAACAACATTGATGTTAATGTTTACAAATACGGTTTGAACATATAGAATAAGAACTAAGATATCATCAGGTGTAAACAGTAAAATAAAACATGATGCAATAGATCAAAAGAAAAAGTAAAACAAATCATAATGTGATATTTAGGTTTAAGCCAATAGCTTGCTTTTTCCCATGTTTAAGTTTGAATTTCTAATTATTAAGTTTTTGAATTTTTAATTTTTTTAATTTTTTTTTAGTCTTGAGTCTCCTTGTTCGCGGCATCTTGCTGATCAAGTCTTTGAACCACGGCGGCGAGAGAGGCCAAGACGGTATTTAGGTCGACTGGATGTTGACCTACTTGATTCGTCGAAGGTCCTGTCATCGTTTTGATTGATGTTCTTGATCATTACTTATCGAAATGCCCCACGGTGGGGGCCAATTGTGGAATCTGAAATCGGTAACCTAGATCGGTAATCGATTTCGATGGTGGGTTTATCAAAGAGACGATTTAGAGAACAAATCAAAGAGTTTATTGATTGAAATCAGGGTGTTTGATGAAGAACAAGATAAGAACAAAGAAAGAAAGAGTAATATGAAAACCCTAGTTCTAGGCTTGCTCTCGATGTGTGTCTCTATCTCCCCTCTTCATCTTAATCCCTTCCCTTATATAGGTTCTCCAAGTATCGTTGAAGTCGGTTCGATGGGCTACATGGGCCAACTTCGACTTTGATTCTGGGCCGAGTTCACGCCCAAATGGGCCTATGTGGGTAGATGTAATCTATCATCCCAACACATTAGTAATGCATCAGGGATAAGAATGTCATTTTGAAAGTATGAAGCATCCCATACAAGATGAGAAGAGGAGGAGGGAAGTGGCTGGAAACATCAGGGATGGGATCAAACAAAAAGACGTTTGTTGAGATTTCCTTTCCAACCTTGGGAAGATCGTTGATATCACTCCAATTATCCTATGAACAACTTTCTCTCTCAAATAAGAGGTTCAATTGTAGTACTTAGGGATTGAATCCACAGGGAACGTGGACACATAATATATTAGATGTATTATGTTTAAGCTAGGCAGTAGATTAATAAACATTTAAATAGTAGTAATTGATTAAACAGTTGGTTTGTAAACAATAAAAATAAATAGCTAGACTTAAGGTTTCAGGCAATAGAATTATGATATATAAATGCTAATGGTGTGTGGTAAACCATCCTTGAATTCGAATGCAATAGTAAGATATCCAACTCTCAGTGCGAGTCTAATCAGATGACTAAGTCTTTGTTCCAGCTGCCGCATGTGAACAAGGAGTGAGTGTCGATCGATACTATGGGATGAGTGTCGATTGATACTATGGAATGAGTGTTGATCGATACTTCCTTAGGCAAGCATTAACATTCTAATTGATATGTTCACTAAGTTATCTAGACCAGCCGTCGCATGTATCTAACAACCTAGCTCAACATAATTAATTCAGATAATGTACCTATTGTTGTAGTTGTCAGTATTAGTCCTGAGACTTTTATCCGAGAACCAGATTCGATCCGAGATCCGATCAAAATCCGCTCCAAAATCCGGATATCCAAAGGGGTCGGATCCGGATCCGGATAGTAAAATGTTGGATCCGTCAAAACCGAATCTGGATCCATATATCTTGATTTTTTAGTCCGGATATCTGGATCGGTAATTTTTCTTGATACTTCTTTCATAAATAGTAATATATATATAAACTAATTTTATTTGTTAAATTTTTATTGTTATAATATTATATAAGTATAATTTTGTAATAATATACTTAGAAATAATTAAAAACATTATATTACTTTTATTTTAAAATTATTACTTCTATTTATATATTTTTAATATTAGTTTTATTTATTTTAAGAGTCCGAATCAGGATCTGGATATCCGCGGATATTATAATTTTTTGGAGGATATCCGACATCCGGTTATCCAAGAATTCCGAATCCGGATAAGGATAGTAAAATCATGGATCCGCCGGATAAGGATCTGGCGGATCCATGATCCGGATACCTTAAAATACCCCGGATACCTGATCCGTCCCATGCCTAATCAGTATCCTAGGCTCAGGATTCTAGTTAGCTACTCTAGAGCACAAACAAGAAGCACAATTTTGATGAATAATCCTTAATAGACCACCCTAGCAATTCTGTCTCAGAGATTCATATAAACCCTAATAGAACCCTAAATCTAATAAGAGAAACTACTCTTACATGATTAAGCAAAACATAACAATAATCCGAAGATAATGCATAAATAGATAGAGTAAGAAAATTGGAGTTCCAGTACAAATATCTGTATTAGTCTCGATATTGTCTCCAAAACTATATTACCTAAAAGCTTTTAAATATGGTGGTATAATTTGTGGGTTGTGTTTTGCCTAAACAATGGCAAAACACATAAATACTAGGTATAAAGTCTGCCAAAGGTAGTCTTGTAGTTATGTGGAACTTTTGGGCTTGAATCGGTCTTGACGTTAAGTCAGCCTGTCTACTCGTGCGGGTGTCGATCGACATTAGTTCTTGATTTCAACTCTGACTTTTGATTATTTTCATCAGCTATGAGTTTCCTGGTTACTAAGTTCCAGAATGCTCCATAATCTCCACATTGCTTATAAAGATACATGGACCTGAAAACACTGTAATAAACTCTAAACATATATAATAGACTTTAAAATCACATATACTATGGGCGATTTGAGAAGCTTGTGAGTCTATCTGGGTGATTCGAGGAGGTTATGAGGGCAATGATAGCCTTCCCTTCCCTTTTTTTTTCCTATCTTGTTACCCTTACGTACACTTTCGTAGCTTCAAAACTTATTCTTCAAGTATTTTCCGCAAAACTTTCCGAATTTTATTTCTCGTAGCATTGATTCACACGAATTTTGTAAGAAATAACTTTCTTTGTAACTTTTGGTATCACTCTAAATCAATCTTGGAGATTAGCCCTCCAGCTCGTAAGATTTTCATATGATCCGTGCGAGTTAGTGATAAGTGTTTAATCAGAATCTTTGGCCAGGAATGATTTTTTCCTTCCTCTAAGATTTTTTTCCGTTGATTAGTTTATTGCGGAAAATTGACTCACTCCCATATTCTATAAATATAGGACTCTTCCTCCTTCATTCTTCCGACATCTTTTCTACTCTCTGACTGCTCTCTACTTCTGTTTTTTTTTATTGAAAGGTTCCCCAAAACAAAATGACTTCCTTCTGCGATGAATTGATGAGGCGCGATGCTGAGATGGAGAAGGCTCTCTGTGCGAGTTTGTCGAGTTCTCCTCTTCCGACTGACGTTGCAGTTCATACGGGTGAGTTGTTCTTTTTCGTGATCACTATAAGGGAAGTGGGTAAGGACACTGTAAAAAAATAGTGTTTTGTACGTGAATGCTATCTTTGACATTATTCATAGTTTAAGATAGTGTGTTGTAGTTGAAGCTATCAAAAGGCGTATATATAATAGGATTCGTATGTTTAAACATTATCTTTACAGAGGCTGAAAAATAATTGTTTTTCTCTCTCACCCTCGTTTTACTTTCCCTCTAACTCCATTTAATTTGCCTCCAAAAACCCAAAACCATAAACCTAAAACATAAACTTTAAACACAACCCCTAAAACTCAATTTTTTTTTTTTAATCTTAAATTTGAAGTTTAAATTTTTTTTTCATATTTTAAAATTTGTAGTTTCAAATATTAAATCTACACATCAAACCCTAAACTATATACCTATATCATACCCCCAATTAATCATATACCCTACTCTTTTCATTATTTAACTTCAAATCTTAAATCATATATACCAAATAATAAAGAGAAATATCCTAGAATAGCCCTAAAAAGTTTTTATCACAAAATAGTCTCCAAGAAAAAAATGACCAAAATGTTTCATTAAAAAGGTAAATAAACACTTATACCCCTAAGGTTAAGTAACATAGACTTAGGGTTTAGAGTTAAAGGGTTGGGTTTGCGGGTTAGGGTTTCAAATTTCAAAAAATTAAAAATTAAAATTAAAATTTTGAAAACAAAAAGAAGCTATTTTGATCTTTTTTTTCTTGAGTGCTATTTTTGTGACAAAAATCTAAAATAGACTTAAGAGAATTGTCCAATAATAAATCCTATAACTCAAACCATATATTATACATTAAATCATAAACCTATAAATATAAACTCAACTTTATATATTTCAACCTCCAAAACATTTATACTTCCAATTATTTAACCTTAACATTTATAAAAAAAATATCCTAATATTAATGACAAGACTTTTTACCCCAAATTATAGACCTCAAACTCTATAATTATATATAAATCTAAACCTCAGACTCTATAAATATATATACATTTTACATTTATTTAAATAGTTACTTTACATAGATGTATTTTAATTAAAAATTATAAAAACCTAGCTAATCACTTTAATAAGTTATATATCATTAACTTTATAAATATAAATGATAATTTAATTTTTAAACATAACCTTTATAAATATCATTCTTTTGTTAATTCTCCTCCTTTCTCATTAGTCAAAACTTTAAACCGTCTATCCCTAAATTAAAAACCCTAAAATCATAAACATAACCTTTAATTAATCTTTAAATATTTACATATAAAAGGAAAGAAAGTTTCCTTCTGGTTAAAAGTAACACACAAGGATTGCAATCTCTAATCTTAATTAACATTTATAAATAAAATTATATTTTTCAAACTCCAAACCTTAAATTCCAAATTAGTCTCCATCGCCACTGTTTTGAGTTCGTCGTCATCGTCACTGTTTTCGAACAGGCCTTGATCCACATGTTGATTTTCTACGAATTTGTTTCTTCTTCTACTGATTATAGGGTTCGGATTTACTTGTTTCTACTCGAGACTTCTTGTTAGGGTTTCGTCTCATCTCCCCGTCTCCATCACACCTTGCTCTCTCTCTTTCGTCTCCGGTTGCAAGGCGGAGCAGCGTTGAAGGCGGTGGTAGCGGAAACGAAAAAGAAGACGACGGCTCAGATCCCGAGCTTCTCTCCCATATGGTGTCCGTTGCTTCTCTGTCTTCTGCTCAAGCTGATCTTCAGGTACTCTCACTGTAAATCGAAGTCTGTTTCTTTGGGAATCGAATCTTATAAGTGGCGGATCAACGCGATTCTTAGCTAGTGGCTGATCAACGAGATTATCTTTGATGGTTTGGTACTAACCTTATATCGCGAGGGAGAGACTATCATGGTAGTGTTATCAAAGTTGTAGGAGTTTCATTTCCTGGCCTCGTTTACTCATTATTTTCTTTTACAATTTCCTGGTGAAAGCAAAATTTTAGCAAAATAATTAATAATCATACAATAAAAAGCTGTCACGTCATATTATATTTAGAAAAATATTAATTTCTAAAAAGAAAATATTAATTGCTAAATATCTTATATATGAAAACAGAAGTCACAACTTTGATTCATGTATGATTTTTCTTTTAAATGGACTCTCACTAGAAATCAATTATCTTTCATTTAACATAAATCTTATATATTAAAACAGAAGTCACAACCTTGATTCATGTATGATTTTTTTAAAAATGGATTCTCACTACAAATCGATTATCTTTCCATTTAAGATAAATAATATGGTTTAATAATATTATTCATAATATCTTTTGATATCTTTTGATCACAATATCTTTTGATATCTTTTCATTTTAAATATAAATAATATATTTTTAAATTTTTTTAACAAATCTGCTTAAAATACTATAACAAGATCTTAATTTTCAAACTTATAGTTAAATATTTTCACAAATTTTGAAATTACTTACGAAATATTATTATATATTTATATATTTTAAAAAATTAAAAATATAAATTTTATCTTATTTTATCTATTATATAATCACAATCAATCTTATTAAAAAAATATTATATTGATCTAAATATAATAAAATTATATTAAATTTTTATTTTTCATTTTATAGGTATTTACGTTCAAAATATAATATGTTGGTAACACAAATTAATATTAGCAAACTATATAAACATGTATAAAAACTTAACATGTATTTCATTAAAGCTAATAATATAAAATCTTTTAATCATGATATCTTTTCATTTTCAACATATATATATATATATATATATTAAAATTTCTAAGAAATCTTTTGAAAAATATTTTAACAGTATCTTAATTTTCAAAAGGTTTATATAAATATTTAAACTATTTTCTTAATTAGAAATCAACTATTATTATGCATAAATATATATTCAGTTATAATTTATAAAATTAAAATTAAAAATTCTATTTATTTTTATATATTTTATAATAATAAAAATTCATATTAAAATAAAATTACTATAGTGAACTAAATATGATAAAGTTATATTAAATTGATAAATTTATAATTTTATTTTCATAAATATAAAATATTTATGCTAAAATATAATACGATGACAAAACGACTTAACATTCACAAACTATATAACACATATATAGAAATTGACATATCTTAGACTTTTGTATATATAATAATATATTATTTAAAATAAATAAACGTAAAAGATATTGCTAAAAGGAAATTTGGCTTGAAGATCGCTGGGTCAGAACTGAGCATAAATTTAATACAAAATAATTTTAATAACTAAATGTAAATACAATAAGATAAATATATAATAAAGTGACACATAAATATAAAATATATATATTATTTGTTAAATACTTAGATAGTTCATTTTTTGAAAAAAAAAATATTAATGTTTAATTAGTACTTTAGATTTATAATCTAAGATATATAACTTTAATTTTGTTTGACTTTAGATTTTTTGAAATATTACAATATCTTTAGATGTGAAAATAATCTTATATTTTACCAAATTAGATTAAAAAGTTCATGAGTTCAATAATCAAATACTATTTCAACAAACAAAAATATATAAAAGAAGATACAAATTTATATTAAATTTTGAAATGATTAATTTGATGAAAACCAATAAAATTGAATCACATACTAATATTTGAAAAATTGATATACATATTTAAATATACCCTATTTTTGAAATAAAAACAAAATATCTATGTAAATAAAAATGAAAGTTAACACTCGCGCGGTTGTGCGGGTTCAAATCTAGTTAGTTTTATTTCTAAACTCCAAACTTTATAGCTCAAATTCTAAAAACTAAATTCTAAATCCTAAATTTAACAACACTAAACCCTAAAAACAAAACCCTAAATCCTAAATCATAGAGGGTAAACCCTAGGGCTTAGGATCAACCCAATGGTTTAGGGCTTAGGATCAACCCAATGTGCTATTGTGATTTTTTTATGATTACATGAGTTCATATTTGATAATGGCACATATAATATATTTTTTGCAGTTTTGATGAAATCAATTGAGTTGCCTATGGAACTGTAGCTGAGAAATTATATGATAACTGGTTTTCATCGACTGCAAAGGTTGTTGTTTGTGTATTGAAGCTATGGCTAATTGAGTGGGTTGAAGGTAAGTTATACTAATAAAGACTATTTTACAAATAAAAATTACAGTATTTGTTATTTAAACTGAATTTTTGATTTTGATAGGTCTCTTAAGATATCTTACAAAATATGAAGGATGTTCGGATATTTTATTTGATCCTCAAATTCTTGAATCCAGTACTTCAAAACACTGTAATTTTAGTTTAGTATAACTGGCATTGTTATAATTAGTAAACATCGATGGTATACTTTCGTCGCTAATATAAAATATTTATATTTCAGGATTCCATTCTTTCCAGAATGATTTTAAAGCTAGAGCGTTGAAGACATTGACGTTAGAACTATAGGATTTCTATGTCAAATTGTACTTTTGGGGGTTTTAGATTGAAAATAAATTATGTGTGTTTGCAACTATGTTTTTATGAATTTCGAGAGTTTCCCTAAGTTACATTTATCTTTGAAGATGTTTTGGTTTTGCTTTTTTGAAAATATTGATCAGCAGGCAAAACCGACCAATTTTAATAAACTTATTTATTTAAATTTTGATCAGCCAGCAAACACATTATTAAACATATTAAAAGTCTAAAAAGAACCTAATTTCGTTACTATTAAGTTCAAAACCGAAAGAAACTTGTGTTTCCACTAACCTTTTCTACGAGGCACCACCGAATATATGTATTAAAATGAGACCCCTTTTAACTAAAATATTGAAATGTACAAATTATTAAACGTTAAAAGATAGTTTTTATGTATTCAATTGTAAATCCCTATTACACTTTTTGAACTAAAACTTCTTAGTTATTGGATAATTTTTGTGAGCTGTAATAAACGGAGTCAATTGTATCTCAAGCAAACATATTCAATATCTGTTTCGTAGTGTATTTTCTTGATACATGATCTTAGGTGTATCCCCTTATTTGTCTATGTTAGATGTGTTCCTCAATTACTTCCTGAATAGCAAACAACAAAATATTTAAGCAAGATAATATTCATAAAGAAACAAAGTAAATTTATGAAAGAACTGCAAGGTATATCTAATGAATCTAACTCTTCTTAAAAAAGGAATGTAATATATAAACTTGTGATTCCCTTCATACCAATATATTCACAAATATCCTACTAAATATCTTTCAACTATGTGCAGCAGCCTATTTATATGCAGTGTATACTAATCAATCTAAATAAACCTAAAAAAAACACATAATAGACATAAGTCTTACACAGTTTTCGTAATGGTCACTTCATCTCTTTGGGTGATTAGCATACCAAGATCCCATACCCTGCAATCCATGTTAAGATAATCAGGAAATGGAGTACGAATATAGGAAGAGATCATCACTCAGTCATGCTCTTAGGAGATGAGAAAGTAAGTTTTCTTAAATGTTAATGAACATATTATAAATCACATATGGAACAAATTTAACAATCAGTTATTTCTTTCTAAACATGGATTAACAATCGAAGGAATCTTAAACTATGCTATTTCTCTACCTAAAGAGAATGAGTTGCAAGATGATTGGGTTGAGATACTCAATTTTAAAATAACACATGCTGGTGGTTTGATAAGAACCACAAAGAACAAATACAATATCAAGTTCGCTGAATAAACTTTGTTTTCAAAGATAGAACCAATCAACGGTTCTTACTTTATATGATGTGCAACCTTTCGTGGTATAAAGCGGGGTCTTTATCATCATATGTACTGTGTTGGTATGTTATCTATACCTAACCCTTTCTTAGATTGTTAATGAAGTCACTAAAATTATACTAAAATGTGCAACAATTTTCTCTTATGTAGATCTATGTGGAGCGTTGGTTTGTGTAGGAGATCTTATAGCTCATGAGCAAGCTGAACCTGCCAACATTTATAATACTATTTTATATTCGGTGGAGTTCTCCTTAATAAATCTCGGGTTCACATTTTTTATTTGTTGCATCTGTTAATTATCAATACACGCATATGTCGCAGTATATTGACAGATACCTTTTTCAAAATAATAGGTACACTCATATAAAGTGTGTTGCTCATGGAGCTTTAGCCCATAATTTAAATGCATTCTGGCGTTCTACTACTGCATATATTGTTGTATGTGTTCTAAGGTTATGGTGAATTGAGTGGGGAGCAGGTAATCTATATTTATTTGTACTTTTCAATTTTATAACTTCTTGTTTGTCTTCATATCATTGATACTATTTTATAAGTGGCTTCAATTATGTTACAAACTTTGAAGGTGGTTTTAAAATTCTATTTAATACTGACATTCCAGAAATTGAGTTCTTCAAATCAATGTCAGAATAATATACTTAGTTGTAATTTAATATGAGAAGTTTATATAAAAAAGTCTGTTCTGTCTAATATATTAAACTTTTGTTATCGCAGGATTCCAAGCATCGAATTCTGAAGTCTCAAAGTTATTTTATCTTATTTTAGTTTAAATTTAGTTTTTATTATACCATATTTCTATTAAGACCATTCTGTGTATTATAAAGTATGAGATATGCATCGTTTTTATAATGGAATTTGAGTTTTTTAATCTTTACATAGATTTCTCAATCTCAGTGACATCTCTTTAGTTACTATATAATTATTCACAAAACCAATTGGTTTGAGCTTATTGAAGAACTATATTTTTGGATAGACTTAATGGTAAGCAAAAAGCAATAGCGAGAAAAAGTTGTTGTTTTTACTTTGCACTTCATTTCAAATTTAAAGAATTCTAGACTACTAACTTGAACACAATGTCTTTAATGCAATTCGAATGGTCAAGTCTTCAAATACTTTACTTTTCGAAATCTCTGTTTTGCAGTTTAGAGTAGCATTAATATAGATATCATCTTGACAGATGAAATCAAAAAACCATATGCATACTAATAGACCAAAATGATGGATCAAACCCTAGAAACTAAAATGGAAAACTGACCTCTATTCCTGAAATTTCTAATGCTTAAGTTAGGACAAAATCGACTGTTACCTTCGTCAGAATCGAAGACGCAGTCGATAAACAATGTTTCATGAAGAAGACGGAGTCTGCGGCAGGTCCATGTTCGGCGCGACTTTCTTCCATGAGTCCATGAAAGTCGAATTGATTGTGGAAGGAGGCGTCACCGATTAAGAGGATGCTGATGTGACGGATTGAGAGACGAGGGGAGAAGCTTGGCTTAACATGGCGGCGATTTTGTGTCTCGAGAATGTTTGCAGATGAGACTAGAAAAGAGTCGAACCTTGAGATTCTTAAAAGAAAACCTGTAACTCCTCAAGTGTTCTCCAATTCTGAAGTCTTTTTCTTTCTGTCTGAAATGTGTTTTTTGTATGAGCATCAGATTGATTCCTCTCCTTGCTCTGCAGACGATAATATTTGGGTAGAAGGTAAAAAGTTTTTTTTTATCGCTATGAGTAAACAGATTTTTTTTTTTTATGGTCACATAGCAAACAAAAAACACATTAATACATGGGGCTAAGAATCCCTTCTAATTAATGTATGTTGGGTTTGAAAAATACAATAGCTCAATTTGCATAGAAATTATTTTGTGTATTTTCTTAATATCCATTATTATTTTTAAGAGAAAAATAACATAGAAATAAATGAGTGAAATCTCAATATTCATTAAAAATCAAATTGTATTTGTTTATAAATTATATTCGATTGAGAGAAATAAAAATGTATTACAATAAAATTACTAGTACAAATTTTTTTATAAAAAAATACTATTAATAAAAACAATTTTTTATGAGTATCAATATACAAATTTTTATATTATGTCTACTGTATATGAAAGTTCAAACAACACAAACAATATTAGATACACTTATATAAAATACATAATCTTAAAATGTCACCAAAATTTTGTAAAAACAACACAAATAATATTGAATGTCATTTATGATTCTTCAATTATGATTTAAATTTCATTTTATTTTGCATTCATTTATATATTGTAAATGAAATCCTTGGCTGTAGGGTTATCACAAAAAAGGTCAACAATCATTTCAATCGAACCAAAATAAATAATGAATTTAGAATAGTAGTTATACTTTAGGAGTTTGAAAACCGAAAATAACGTAAAACCAAACCGATATCCAAATTAAACAGAACTATTATTTTTTGTCTTAAAAAATAAAAATTAATAAACTCATAGAACGGGTCTTATCCTAGTTTTCTTTTTTTTTTTTTTTTTTAAAAAAGACCATGCACCTCCACAGCTTGCGACCTACCACGTCTTGATCGCTAAGATGGGAAGCTCAAAGCCCTCTGACCCAAAACTGTTTAAAGGCCTTTTCAGTAGCGATAAAAGACATGACGGCCGATCTAAACCCTAATTTAGCGAGATTGTCTCCAATTCTTTCCATGGGCGAATCCAAGATCATAGATTTCTCCGGTAATTGATGTGTCAAAAAACAATGGTTTTTGTATCTTTATATCGTAATTCGTTTAACCTTACCTTGTCCGTTTGCACAGAGCGTGTTACTATTGTCGACAAGGGCATCGATGATGCCGAAGGGGGCGTGTTCTGGGACGTGGAGGATTTCCCATTCCCTGTTAATTCCACTCCTGATGAGATCTATGATAAAATCGTATCATGTTTGAGAGAAATGGGTTTTATAAATATAATAACAATTTGGGCTTATGTTGATGAGAAGAACGGGACTTGGGGGGGGGGTGATTTTCTGCATACAAAGTCGTGGGCTTCCAGAATCTACTTCCTTCCCGGAGGGGATGATAAGCCCTCGAGACGTAATACGATGTTCATTGACATTCTTTTATGGCACTTGGACCAACTCCCTCCAGCAACTTTGATGGTGGTCGCCAATGGTGTCAGAGGTGACAAGGAGTTCTTCGATAGGCTTCGAGCTATTACTACGGATATATATGATGTTGATGTGATAGCTCGTCCTACTCATCCCGTTGTACCGGAAAGCGCTGAATGGCCAAGATCGCTGTTATCGAAATCTTACTCTTTTGATCAGAGCTCTGAACCTTGTCCCAGAGAGTATAAAAAGCTTAAAGGGGTTAAAGCCGAAGACACGTGGGGTCGAAAGGTTAGGCCTACTCGTCTGGATTAACTTGCATCTACAGATGCAGCCGATTTCTATCAAAACTCTATTTTCTACTTTTAAACAGAATATTCTAGTGTTAATTTTTTGTTGCTATTTTATTTTTATGGTTTTCGACTTTTGAGCAAAAGAAGCTACTATCTGTTATGAATTTTAGTAAGCCATCAGCCCTGCTAGTTCTGGTACATCGGTTTCTTCGGTTCGGGTAATACGTTTCCGGTTACTGTGGAATGAGAAAAGGTTACCTAATTATCCAAATCACGGTTTGGAAAAATTCGAAAGTCCCAGCCTATTAAACACTATAAATACAGACCTCCCTCACTTTTTGTTGATTCTTATCGGCACACTCTCAACAAACTAACAAGTCACGAAACTTAGCTGGCTTCTTAAGTAATCGTCTTCACAGAAGCATCTTTCGGAATCCTAATTTGTTTTAGTGTCAGTATTTTGTCCTTTCGAATTTGTCTTTCATACATCTAATGTTTCATAGTCATGAAAGTGTTAAGAACGATCAAAAGCCTTAGGATCAAACTATCACATAAAATTTTGATGTACCAAGGAGCAATAGATCCATCCTTCACCACGAATCAGTCGACTTTCTAGATGGTTTTGTGCGAAAAATGAATGTTCTGGTTTTACTAATGTTCTGGTTTGGTTTGAAAAAAAAACTTTTGGTTTGCTTTTGGTTAGACATATTTTACTCTTTTTTTTAATAGTTCTAGAGATTTATAAGTTTTGGGAAGACTAACCTATTCTTTGGATAAAATAATGGTCAATTCTTTTAGAGAAATTCCCTTAAATAGCACATTTTAGTTTGTTTGTCACAAAAATAGTTTTTAAGGAAAAAAATGACCAAAATGTTTTTTTTAGAAGCTAAAAAATTCATTTATATGCATTTATACCCCTAGGGTTAACTAATTTGCACTTTAGGGTTTAGAGTTAAGGGGTGGGTTTGGGGTTAGGGTTTCAAATTTCAAAAAAAAAAAAAAAAAAATCAAAATTTCAAAAAAAAAAAGTCTATTTTGGTCATTTTATTTTTTGAGGGCTATTTTTGTGACAAAAACTTAAAAAGGGCTATCTAAGAGAATTGCCCATTCTTTTAAATAGCCATTTTTTAAGTTTTTGTCACAAAAATAGCCCTAAAAATAAAATAACCAAAATAATATTTTTTTTTGAAATTTTCAATTTTTTTTTTATTTTTTTTTGAAATTTGAAAACCTATCCCCAAACCCACCCTTTAACTCTAAACCTAAAGTCTAAATTAGTTAACCCTAGGAGTATAAATGCATATAAATAAAAAATTTAGCTTCTAAAAAAAAACTATTTTGGTCATTTTCTTCCTTAAGAACTATTTTTGTGAAGACTAAACTAAAAAAAGCTACCTAAGAGAATGGGCAATTCTCTTAAATAGTCCTTTTAAAGTTTTTGTCACAAAAATAGCACTCAAAAAATAAAATGACCAAAATAGACTTTTTTTTTTTTTGAAATTTTGATTTTTTTTTATTTTTTTTTTGAAATTTGAAACCCTAACCCCAAACCCACCCCTTTACTCTAAACCCTAAAGTCCAAATTAGTTAACCCTAGGGGTATAAATGCATATAAATGAATTTTTTAGCTTCTAAAAAAAACATTTTAGTCATTTTCTTCCTTAAAAGCTATTTTTGTGACAAACAACCTAAAAGGGGCTATCTAAGGGAATTTCTCTAAGAGAATTGGGCAATTCTCTTAAATAGTTTTTTTTAGTTTTTGTCACAAAATAGCACTAAAAAAATAAAATAACCAAAATAACATTCTTTTTTTTTTTTGAAATTTTCATTTTTTTTTTTTAAATTTAAAACCATATCTCCAAACCCACCCCTTAACTCTAAACCCTAAAGTCTAAATTAATTAACCCTAGGGGTATAAATGCATATAAATAAAAAATTTAGCTTCTAAAAACATGGTCATTTTCTTTATTAAAAACTATTTTGGGCAATTCTCTTAAATAGCTTTTTTTAGTTTTTGTCACAAAAATAGCACTAAAAAAATAAAATGACCAAAATAGCATTTTTTTTGGTCATTTTTTTTTTAATTTTTAATTTTTTAATTTTTTTTTGAAATTTGAAACTCTATCCCAAACCCACCCCTTTACTCTAAACCCTAAAGTCTAAATTAGTTAAGCCTAAGGATATAAATGCATTTAAATAAAAAATTTAGCTTTTAAAAAAGTATATTTTGGTCATTTTCTTCTTTAAAAACTATTTTTATGAAGAACAAACTAAAAGGAACTATCTAAGGGAATTTCTCAACTATTTTTGTGAAGAACCAATTAAAAGAGACTATCTAAGGGAATTTCTCAAGAGAATTTCTCTAAAATAATTTTTCTCATGATTTATCGAGTAAATTTTTGTCTTTCATAAGAATTACACGAGACCTAGCACTTCACCTTTACACTCTCCATTTCATATTAAATATTTTGGTAGAATAAATTTGTATTATAAATTAATCGTCATTTTTGATGCATTTTTCCATTTATTATCTTGCTTACGCATTTTTTCATTTATTATCTTGCTTACCCTTGACTTAAATTAAGAAAAATAATAGATGCAACAGAATTTTAAAACGCGGTAAAACTAAATATTTATCATTTTCTTAATTTGTATGAAAGGACATTTAAAATTTCCAATTCCAAAGATTGGAAGTTGTTTACATCGTTTTTTATTTTCATTTATTTATTTTTTTAGTTTGTGGAGTTTTCCTTGGATCCCCTTTCGTTCGATCCATTCATTTGACAAACTGACACAAAATTTCTTTTGAAAAAATTACACCTAGAGTAACCTTCGTTCTTTTCAGTTACATCTATAGACACATGTCACTTGAAGTATACTTTTTAGTTGTTGTTTGTCTTTTTTATCCCTAACTAAGCTTTCACTACTCATATATCTCTCTTGATATAATAGTAACAACACACTTTTCGCCCTCTGTCTCTTATTCTTTTTGTCTTTCTCTTTGTTTCATACGAGCCTGTTTCTCCATCGAACCAGCACCGATCATTGTACTCCACTGTCTATTTTCTCTTTTTCCCTACAGATCCACTTGCACCACCACCAGATGGAAAAAGTACATAACTGTACACTTCCGGTGATTTTTCTCTCTTTTGATTATGTTGTTTTCTTTCAGTTATTTTGTTCTCTCCCACTTCTTGAAACTATCCAATCTCTTTCGGATTTTTCTCCGTTTGAATTTGGATTATCCACTTTCAGATTCAGAAAATCTTTATCTATAATAAGTTCATAAATCCACAAATCTTTCATGTTAAAGCTAGTTGCTGAATAATTAATTGTCGATTTGCATATGAATATTCGAGATTCATCTCCATCTCACGGAATTAACCAAACTTTTCAATATATGTGCCAAGGGGTGAGGTCGGCTATTTAGTTGAAAGTGTAAGAGAATCCAAAAGCTAGAGAAAACCCATCAGTCCTTTACTCTCTAGATGGTCTCTGAATATTTTGGACAAGACTCTTTGGTGGATTTACACCTATACACTTCACTAGTTATCCGGCAGAGAGTGTCGCCACTGCTGCAGAAGCAGTCTCGTCGCAGCAAGTAAGTGTCATCAAACATCTCTCTGATCAGGTACATAAAATAATCATATCCTTCGCCGTCTACCACCACGACAGGAGGTTAGGTCGGCAAGAGCGCATGAGATGGCGGAGACAATGACAGAGTCTTCAACCCGTGCTCAGCTCCTCCTCTCCGTTGCACCGTAACAGACACTCCATCGTCATCTCTCCATGGTCGAATATTGAAAGCTCGAGCAACAATGGTGAATTTTAGATTATTTTCACATTCGGTCCTCTGTACATTCTCCCTTTATATGCTGCCTCTGCAAATAATAAAAACAACAGTTACAATTTCTGTGTCGGGAACTCTAAAGTCTCTACATCCACTCTTCCGTATCCACATACACTCTCTATCTGTCAGAAACTCACCAGTGTCTACATCCACTCACTCGTGTCCACATCCAGTCTTCCTCATCCACATCCCAAGATAGAATGGCCTTTTCTCTTACTATACAAATTAAAATATACCATTCTGGTTTACACACATTAAACCAACTACACGTGAAGTGTCTTTTAAATTTATATCTAAGAAAATACAACTACCCTTGGATCAAAATGTACTCTACAAATTATCTGGTTAATAATCAATCCACCTTATCCATAAACCAAACACCATTTAATGTTAACTGGACTAAAAAATAGCCTACTTAGCCGGTTTCGTTCTCCCCAACAGAACCCCAATTAGTTCCATAAATCACTAAAGTAATAATGGTCTGAAACCACCCTCAATACCAACACTTTATGTGCCTCAGGCAATAAGTGTCTTTTGGTGTAAAACTAATAATAAAAATGTCTAATTATGTAACTCACTCATTTGTCTCCCTTCAAACTCTATGATTTAGGAGATGATTCATTTATGGCTTGTCTTGAGTTATAATTTTATTGAAGATGAGTCCGTTATCAATGTTAATGATCTTTCGAGTTTGCAGCTATCTGATCACTACAATTCTGATCAGTCCAATTTTTTTATAGGAGTATAGAATGACAATGTATCAACTGATTTTTAAACCAGTGATATCCAAAAAAGTAGAAATTCTTTAAGTATTAAATAAATACACAATATAAATCCTTAGGGTAAAATAAAGTAAAAGATTTCAGTATAGAAACATGAAGTAAATATAGAAAAAGAGATAAAAGTAATGTTTTATTGATCAATAGAAAAGAAGTAAACATATTGGTGAATAACCCTAATTATAGTTGTCTATCTCTAAGTCGAAAGGGAATAATAAAATCGATCCCTTTTAAAGGTATTAGAATCCCTTTTATAGGTAGTTATGCTCAAAATCTAAGTTAGATTCTTCCTAATCAGAGTATAACTTGTGCTTTTTCAGATGATCATAATCATACTTTTACAATAAGTTTACTTATGGTTTAAGGGAGTAGGACATCACTTTTCAGATTGCTCGGATTGTCACGGCCTGGTCAAGGGGAAAGACCAGAGTCGTTCCAACAAGAATTTGTGGAATATTTGAAGACCGGTCGAAAGCCTTAAGATCAAACTATCACATAAAATATATTTGTACCAAGGAGCTATCAATCATGTGTATGGATCGACCAATTGCCATCACACGGATCAGTCGATTGCTGGACCGGTTTGATGAAAAAAAACAAAAAAACTTTGGTTTATGAAATTTTGATACGGTTTCACATATGAAATCCTCACAAGTTTTGACCTATATTTTAGGATTTTTCTGCAATTTTTTAGACCAATCTTTTTGTTACTTGAGTTTTTCATAGTTCTTGTGATTTATATGCTTTGGAGAGAAAATTCATTCTCGGTTTATAGAGAGAAAATTTTTTTGATCCCCTTCTTGATTTGCAATGTCATCATGATTTACTCAATGAGTGTCTGTGTTTCATGATAATTATCTGAGACCTAGCACTTTGCTGAGCTCGGGAGGGGCTTTTACCCTTATTTGACTATTGTCTCTTTATTGGACTTTTGGACTATTCCGCCGGATTCTTGAACTGAGTTTGGAGCGAGGTGAAACCCACCTCCAACAGTATCCCCCCACCCCGAAGTCCAGTGTGTCTTAGGTCTTTAGCTAGACCAGATATCGATTCCGAGCTGGATGGTATATTTGAGACCAGTGGCTTGCTAATCTCAGATCCGGTACGAGATTCCGGTTTCTTGATTTAATTGTCGATTTGACCAAATCCGTCTGACTGAAAAATCAGCCTCCGCGGCAATCACCATCAGTGCCACCGCTATCCAAAGTGACCCGTTCATCAGCTGGGAAATGGCGACATCCCGACGAAAGCAAAAGGATGTTATCAGCTGGGGGATGGGAAACCAGAGTTGGATATCCTTCTGGAAGTACAACTCCTAGACACACTGATACCCAGTTGGAGGAGTCTATGGTCTATGACCGTCCTTTAATAATTTTTTCACAACCTCAGCCATCAACCAAGTGGACATCACTCCAAACTTGGCCCCCATGACCGAAGGCCGCACTAGCTCGGGACGCAAAGCAGGCTGCTGCTTGAAGATCTTTCCATAACAGTAATGGATCGGGTACATTGATTCATCCCTCGCACGATTTGATTGTTTCATTGGGGAACACTCTCCGTTACCACCCAAGCCATCATTCCTAATCATCTCTCGGTCGTCGAATGCAACCTGACCACCACTTTCCCCTCTGAACTGCTCTACAGTGTCAGTAGTTGATAAACATCGCGCCGGATCTAGGTTGGCCGTGTCTATTACGACATCACGAGGAACTGTGAGGTCTCTCTTCGGGCTTGGCTCGATAGCGACGGGCCTTGCTTTTCTTTTCTTTTGACAGTCTGTTCTTCGGCGGGATGCTCTATGACTGGAAAAAGGATAACCCGACGGAATCGACCTGACACTACGACAGTTAATTCGGAAAACGGCTAGATAGAGAAGTATAGCAAGAGAGAGAAAGTATTTGAAGACGCAAAGAGGAATGAGGAAGTAGAGGAAAGTACCCTATTTATAGAAAAGGAAGGGCGCAAAACTCTAGGAAGTATCATCATTAGGTGTACAAGGTCTATTGGGCCTCGGGAACCGCCTAAAATCTCCTGCGCATTTGGTCGCGATGTTTCAGTTTCTCTGTGCAAACCGACATTTGGTTTACGTAAACTGGCCAAACCGGTCAAAGTTACGAGTCGATCAAACCATGATCTTCGGTTTGCGGATCCCAAAATGATCCATCCTCGAGTAAGATAGACAATTTCTCTAAGAAGTTTTCCATCATCACCATCGCTTCTCCTCCCCGCGGTGAACAACGAGTAAATGCGTCCCTCATCTATTTTCATGCGGTTAACCACATGCCCCGAGTAAGTAATTCTTATCGGCAAGTATCCTCCATCCGCACAACGGGTAGGAGCTATACCGAGTAAACGGCAAGTTACTTTCGTCGAGAGCTCTGACCTGAATCTTCTATTTCCTAAACCTAACTAATAAATTCACTGAGACCGGCTACGCCTCTCACAAGTGAACTAGGGGGGGACTTATTGTATGAGATGAATTACATCCCTCCACAAGGTCCATAGACTAGAGAATTCGGCCCGATAAGCCGACTTGGGACATCGGCTAATGTGAGTAGCTCCCAACCAAGCACATGATTCCATTTCGAGACTACATTATTTGGCTCCACGAAGAAATCGCATCAGCTTGGCTCAAAGGTAGATCACTCCGCCCATTTGCTCGGCCCGAGGAGGATCAAGCCCACTAGGGCAAGGAAATCAAGGGTGAACTAAGGCAAAGAAGGCTGGACTACATAAGGAGGAGGAGGAGAAACGAGAGGAGGATCATAACACATACATACTCATTTGGCAGCTAGAATTAGGATTTTTACTCATTTTGTATTTTCGCCGACTTGTACTTTTTCGACCAGCTCTCCGACCGGTTTATTTCACAGTTCAATCTTTCCTCATTTGTAACCGAACTATTTCCCGATCTAATGAAACACCTTTGAACTAACCCACCAACGAGTTAGGTCTTTACCGTACGAGTCCCGACCGAACTCGGTTCAAACATCTAGACATATGTTTAGTGAATCTATCTTAAAATTACTACTTATTTATAAGTCTATGCCACTGAAGTATTTAATAAACCTAACATTAAATTCTTTATTTTTTCCCTGTTTTAATAACAAAATTCCTGTAATAAATATACAACAAATATACATGTACTATTTCGAAAGATTTATTATATAAATCTGTTAGTAAGTAACGATTTAATAAAATTGGAATTTCTGTTTATTTTATTACATATGTTAATAGTAATGTTTCATATGATAAAATTTGAGATAAACTGAATAATCATTTTTAAATGTTAATCATAATGTTTTTTATTTTTTAAACATACAAATTCATAGTTTTTTATTTCTTATGATTTTAGTTCAGTAAAATATTTTGTATATCTATCTTATTAAAAATAAATACCTGCAGTTTAATATTATATAATGGTTTTAACTCTAATAGTATGTTTAATCATATTTGTAATATAATTCTAAACTCACATGTCTTGTAAATTCTAAACTCATATATTTAAAATTTTAGTGATATATTATTGTATACTATTTTCATATAAATATAAGGTCAATTATTTACAAATCTGAGATTTGTTTATATGATACCAATGGTGATCATAAAATTGACCATTAAACACACAATATATAATAACTCAATGTTAAAAGTTAAATGTTTATGTTTTAAAATGTAATAATATCATATGTGCAATACATTTGAAAGTATTAATATATATGATTTATACAAAAAAAATTACTAATGAAAAAGTAAAAATAAATACCAGCGCATTTGTGCGGGTGAAGATCTAGTTCAAATTAAGACTTAGACAACATTATCATTACTATCGGTGAACTGACACATATATAGGATGTTACAAAGAGAGGCAAGCAATATATGAACATACAGTTCCTATACACAGCCACTATAAGAAGAAACCGAATAACAACATAACTCAGTTTCTTGTTTCCTTTGAAATATGAATGTTAAACAATAACTACGTAACTTTTACGGTTGGTGACTAAAGCAATTAAGAAAGCAATAGAAAACAAAACGTAAATTGTTTTGTCTACAAAATGATAAAGCATTGTTCATTACTAATAGTCAATGTCCAACACATTATCATTAGGGTCTCTTTGGCTCGGCTTACTTCTATTCAGATCATAAGAGCAACTTCAATGGTAAGAACCCATTAAGAACTCTAATGAATAATTTTATAGTTAATTATGTGATTTGAAAAGTTTAGAATTTTTGTTAGTGTAATTATTTTTTTCATGGTCCAATGGGAGAACCTCTTAGAGGTTCTTAATTTTTTTTTTTAAAGAAATTGAATGATTGAATTTGATAACATAAAAATGACATAAAAGCATATTAAAAAAATACAAATATAAATCATAAATGAAAAAAAAACGATTAGTTAAAATCTTGATTTGTACCAAATTTTTGCCATATATTCTCAACCAAATCGAGCAATGGCTGCATGTAGAAAACGAATTACAAAATTGATATTTGATAGTAGTACTTGTGCAAAAAGCTTTGGCTAAGAGGGAGAAGTTTCTCTTCTTCAATTCCAGCAAAAAGAAGTGTTTGTTTCAGATGCCTGTGTGTTCTTGTATGAATCTCATAATGTGAGATACTCTCGCTGCAGGACATGTTGTGAAGTATACAATAAACACTTTCGGCCAACGATCATACGAACAAAATCATGCATTATTTCAAATTTGGAATGACATTATCTCAGTGAAGCTTATAGTCTTATAGAGTTGAGGATTCATTGTCAATTCAAGAAAACATCATATGCTAATATCTTAACATACAAAACTAAAACAAAAAGAGTCTAGTCTTTGCAAAGTGTATAGTCCACTAAAGGATCTACCACAAATCAAAGATAACAAAAAGTCTACTCGCCAAAAGGAATGCAACTAGCAATCCTCCAATCACAAGAAGGACTATCAGTCCCGGGTTAAGCTCTTTGCTTTTGATCTTTCCATGTTTCATTGTTTCTTATTAGCAACTTAGAAATGAGCTCAAGATGCAAGAAGGACACAACAAGATAGAGCTAGAGGAGGACAGAACACAAAACAGATACTTGATGATCATCCTACCCGAGTGCTTGACAATAACAGAACTCAGAAGGCATGAAACTCTCCAAAGACCAAAACTTTACCGATCCTATTCTATAAAGTCACAAAAACATGCTAAAATTTGGAATCCGAATCATCTCACGCGTAACAATCATGTGAAATGGACTCAAACCGCTCACAAAGTTCAATCTTTAGAACCGGAACATCATTAAACCAAGAAGAACAAAGTCCAATCATCAGATCAAAAGCAGAGAAGGAGATAACAAGCCACACATGGAAAAGTATCATAAGACTATACGAAAGCATGACTTGAAATGTAGATCTAGCGATTCATCATCGGAAGTAACGAGATTTGATTTATGTGTTCGAAGTTCGAACAAGTAAGCAAATAAAGTTCAGGGAATTCATCGGTCATGGCGACGAGAGACGAACATCGACGAAGAGAAGAGATCAAATTTTTTCAAGCCAATACGCATTTGCCACGTATTGGGTTTTTACCACTTCTATGTTCTCTTAATTAAGCAGTGGTTCTCTCTAATTATTTTCTTTTTCATTTATTTTTTTTCCTTCTTTTCGTTTAGAGCTTCTCACTAAACCCCCGATGGAGCTGGTCTAATCCAATAATCATAACATACCCTCCTTATAAGAATAATATATAAATAACTTGTGTTTCCGTCAATATAAATCAACCACAATAATATCTTTTATATTGGAAAACTCTCAACCGAAGCAACGAATTACAACAAAGACATTATATTCTCAACAGGATCCGTGACAGCCCAGATCCTAAAACAACTTTGTGACGATGTTGGTGTTTGGATTACGAACTTTTTACGCCTATTATTATTTGGATTATAATAATAAACATCAGATGCAAACTTACTATATAATTCAGGGACTATAATGATTTCACCACCGGGATGTGAGACAGCAAAACTGATCATAGAACTCGGTATTCCTTGAAGCACAGACATGTGGGTAATCTTCAACCACTCTTGTTTCTCTGCGTTCTCCATGACCCAAACATCCATATCCTCATTATTGAGGTCGTTGCGACATATGCATCCTAACTTCCCTTGGTAGTTTACAAGAGACACGTCTCCACGGTGAAGGAATATTTTTTCGGGAGCCTGAACATGATTAAACCTCTCGGACTCAACACTGAAGCTAATGACAACTCCACTCCCATTTATTTTCATTGCTGTGTAATAGATTTTCCCATTGATGCAAACTGGCTCGTTGGGGCAAACTAAATATTCGAATGGACTGTAATGTCCACTGCTGCATTTCCTCCACTGCTTTTCAGGATCTCCAAATGTGAAAACTTTGCAAGATTTCTCTGGCTCAATTGCTGACATTGTTAGGCATGCTACTTTGTATTGATTCCTTAAAGGGTCGTACCCGAATAAGTAGAACCGCCATGGTATACCAGCATCGGGTAAGGAAACAGATTGTCTTGTGGTAGGGTTGTGTAATGTGAACTTACCTTGTTTTGGGGATCCAAACCCGATCAAGCCGCGTACATATTGAAACTGGGTCGTGGCTTTGCTCTTTCCAAAGATTTTCTCTTGGTAGAATTGGTTGTTCTCGTTTGTTATTTGATGAGGGTAAGCATACGAGAAGACCTGCACACGTTTTCTTACCAGAATGTCCATGATAAAGTGTCGAGCATCAGGTGGCGGTTGAGCCAAAGACCGAGACACGATAGAGTTTTTGACTATGTAGTCTCCAATAGCAGTTTCCCACTGCTTAGAGACGCATCGGGACCTCGCGAGAGACTTTGCTGGAAGTCTTGTGAGTATGTTTATAGCTAGATCAAGAGGGAGGTTGATACCATGTTTTTGATGTTGCGACGTTGAGAGATCTTGTGGTGGCTTTTTCTCCTCCATGTCTCTCTTTCGAAAACCATAGTTGACACGTTCTAGATATACATTCTTTCGTAAAAAAAAAAAAAATAGAAAACAAACTAATGCATGCATGTAAAGATCATACCATCGTCTTTTTGTTTTTTGTTGACCATCATTTGTTTCTATTTTGGATAATTTACTTATTTTATCTTGTTCTCGACTAGCAATAAGATATTATTTCATTCAACTACACTCTTAGATATGACGTACTGATGCATGAACGAAGTTTTGGAAAAAAATAGAAAAACAAATTAATGCATGAAGGTAAAGATCATACCATCATTTCTTTCTAGTTTGGACAATTTACTTATTCTATTTTGTTCTTCACTAGCAGTAAGTTATTATTTCATTCAAGTACACAAAACGGTGTAAGGCTTAACACACCTTACTGCTCACCGTCTTAAAGAACCTTACTTATTTGTCAGTGTGATCCCCTCGGCCCTCGTTAGTGTGGTCTATCAAAACACAGGTTGATCTATAAACAAAGACAAATCTCATCTGACTTTTGAAATTTCCAAACCCCCTCACATATACATTCTCAGTATGGTCCATCTCAAACCATAATGATTTCATTTTCGTTCTAAGAAAAATAACTTATCAAAAATATAAAATTAGAGTTACCATTGTTTTCTCTGAAAATTACAAAATTGATACATTTGCTTTATTTGATACTGGTGCGGATTTTAATTGCATCAGGTCTTGGCTTGTTCCAAAATGTTTTCATCTAGAAACTCGAGAAAAACTATATGCTGCAAATAACTCTAAACTTTGTATAACATCTAAGCAGAAGCTTCAATATTAAAAAAAAATATCATTATTAAAACTATTTGTTCTCACAAATGATATATATCAAATGTTATTTTAGGGACACCATTTATCAATTTGATAACACCATATAAAGTTATGGATGATGCAATTTCATTTAAAAATCAAAACATAAAACTATATTTCCAATTTCTAAATACACCAAAGAAGCGAAACCTAAATCTAATAAAAGCTTGTTTGATACAAGAAAACTTTATAAAATCTTTAATCCATAGTAAAACATTCCACTTGGAAAATTTAAAATCAGAAGTTTTACTTCAGAAGACCTTAGAAACCTTAAATTCAAAAGAAATAAAAGAGAAAATTTCAAACTTAAATAAATTATTTGAGAAAGAAATTTGTTTAGATTTGCTAACTGCTTTTTGGAATCAAAAACAACATATTGTAGACTTACCTTATGATGAAAACTTTCTTGAGAAAGAGATTCCCAAAAAAGCCCGTCCAATTCAAATAAACTCATAATTAGAAGAACATTGTAGAAAAGAAATATCTGATCTTCTTGATAAAGGATTAATTTTGAAATCAAGATCTCCTTGGTCTTGTACTACTTTTTATGTAAATACAAATTTTGAAACTGAAAGAGAAACCCCAACATTAGTTATTAATTACAAACCTTTAAACACTGTCCTAAAATGGATTAGATGTCTAATACCTCATAAAAAATATTTACTTCAAAGACTTTACTCTGCTCATATATTTTTAAAGTTTGATCTAAAATCAGGATTTTGGCAAATTCATATATCTGAAAATGATCGTAAATAAACTGCATTTACGGTCCCTTTTGGACAATACCAATGGAATGTAATGCCATTTTATTTATAAAATGCACCTTCTGAATTTTAAAGAATCATGAATGATATATTCTCTGACTATTCAAAATTTTGCATTGTATATATTGATGATATATTAATATTTTCAAATTCTACTGATGAACATTTCAAAAATCTCAAGACATTTTATTATATTGCAAGAAAAATGGTCTTGTTGTTTCTAAAACAAATATATCCCTATTTCAAACTAAGATCAGATTTCTAGGTCACTACATATCATAAGGTATGATAATGCCTATTGAGAGATCTTTAGAATTTGCAAATAAGTTTCCAGACAAAATTATTGATAAAACTCAATTTCAAAGGTTCCTTGGAAGTTTTAATTATGTTTTAGATTTCTGTCCTAATATTAATAGGATAGCTATCCCTTTGCCTAGTCGTCTAAAGAAAAAATCCAGTTCTCTGGACAAAAGAACATACTTAAATAGTTCAAATGATTAAAAAACAAGTCTTAGAGATCCCATGTCTGCATATAGCATATCCGGATTTAGAGAAAATTGTAGAAGCACACGCTTCAGATGTAGGATATGGGGGTATTCTTAAACAAAATAACTTAGATGGTCGTGAAAGTATTGTAAAGTTTACATCATCACATTGGAAAGATACCCAAAAAATTATTCTACTATCAAGAAGGAAATTTTAACTATAGTTTTGTGTATTCAAAAATTTTAAAGCGATCTTTTAAATAAAAAAAATCTTTTAAGAATTGATTGCAAAAGTTCTAAAGATGTTTTACAAAAAGATGTGAAAAACCTTGCATCAAAACAAATTTTTGCACGGTTGCAAACAATTTTAAATATTTTCGATTTTGAAATTAAATTTATAAAAGGAGATTCAAACTTTGTCCCAGATTTCTTGACAACAGAATTTCTCCAAAACATATACAACACCTCCGAAGAAGATGATTGACAAAGACAAAGCAATCTCCCTGGAACCAATGTCAAGAAAAACTGAACCTACAAACATTAACTTGAAAACAAAACCTTGGATCTCAGTTAGAAAAAGAGTGTTAAAAATAAGAAATACCAAATACCCCAAAATCTCTTCAAACACCTGAATCTATCATGAATCAAATGTTACAATTGCAAAAGGCTTTTGAGCTTAGTTTTTCAAAGCAAGAATCGGGAGAATCTTCCAAAAACTTCCATTCTCAAGCTATTTCAAAATTTAACGAGGTCCTTTCAAAAGTAATTTCAAGAGCAAACCATACCTCAAAATTCTTTCAAAACCTTCAAATAATTAACATATTATTCTGAAAGAGATTTCCCAAAACACTCCGTCATAATATTTTCAAAATAACACCTAGCAAAATATTATAAATATAGAAAAATATTTTTTTGTAAGCAATGATCCATTTTTAACAATCGAAAAATATTTTGGAAAAAACAATTTCTTCAAACCGCATAATACATATAAAATTGTGTTACTCTTTCAAACCATTTTGGAAATTACAGATTCAGTATCCTTCAAACACTTTCATTCTATTCCTTTTCCACTCAAAAATTCCACTCAAAATTCCATTCCCCCCCCCCCCACTGGCCCTTTTCCACTCAAATTCTATTTTCCTTGGGTATTTTCATGGACCCTTGAATTTACATCAGATCCTATTCCTGTTATCCAAAGAAAATTTAGAGTCAAGTGGTGGGATAAATACAAAATTTCCTCAAACCTTTTTCCATCAAATATCCTTACCTGGATAAAGGAACAAAACTTAAAAATCCAAACACTTAACCAAACACCAAACCAAACATCAGAGACAACCTTTTTCTTGGTTCAAAAATCAAAAATGTTAGCACTGTTGGCATGTGCAAAATCTGAAGAAGAAATTAAGGCAATCTCCTTACAGTTTCTACCATCAATATCAGATCAAATTTCTCGTACTACAGGGAGTGAATCAGAGTCTCAAGTACCAGATATCGATGAAGAAGTTTTTGGAAACAATAGAGTTTGACCTCTCTCCACAAAAATGTAAATCATCTCAAAATCCAAGAATTATCTTTGATACAAATTTGTCGGATAACGGTTACATTGTTACGAATATTTTCCAATATCTCTTGTCAGAGTACCCGATAAAAATCGAAAACATCAGTAAGTGTTTTCTCTTGTAGCCATGAAGACCAAGGTCCACTTCCAGCAGACAACAAACAATTATGGAGCTTAATGGAGCTAGCTTTTTGCTAGTGGTATTATCCATATGTGTCATTTTTATTTTTATTTAAAAATTTAATATATAATTTCACCCTTGTAAACTTCTATATAAAGGAGTCTTTATTTCAATTGTAAGGCAAGTTCTCAATCTCTTACTCTTTCATTCATATCCTTCATTTCATCATCTCCCATCCTTGTAATCAAGAACATTGCTACAATCTCCTTTTAAGTAAGTTTTTATCAAATAAAGTTTCAATCTTATTTGTTCTTGTTTTATTATTATGTTTTGTGTTTTTAAGTGGCTGGTCTAACTGCCTATATTTCTGTTTTATTGTTTTATTATATGTTTTAATCTATGTCTTTATTATTTATGTTTAATTATGCTATCTCTACGTCTGATCCCTTATGATATCAGAGCCATGGTTAAGTAGGCGTCTAAGTTTTGGGTGTTGGGCATTTACTGATATTCTGTGTTTGGTTCTTATAGAATTAAATCTTAGTCCTCCTGAGTATTTTTCCGGTCTAAGTAAGGACCTAAATCCCGTAGGTGTTGGAAAACAAAACCTCTCTCTAGACAGGATTGTAAGGAGTCTTAAATTTTTAACTTTAATATAAAAAAATGAATCATATTTTAGATCTTCATCATACAAATCCCAATCCTCCTCTTATTCTTTCAGATCGGAAAAGAAAGTAATAAAAGATTCAAAAAGATAGTAACTAGTCAAGAAACAACTATAGATGATTTCCAAGAATCAATTGATAATTGGGAGATCCCAAGAGTTCATGAAGATCAAATTTATCAAATCTCAAAAATGAATTTCCTAAGAACAAATTTTTCTATAAAAACTGAAGAACGTGATATTCAACTTACAAAACTATTTGAGACAATTCATTTATTTTCTGAAAGTGCTTTGCAAAGACATAGATAAAAGAATTTTAAATATATTCATATTAGTTTGGTCCAGGTTGGTATAAAACCTCTTTCAAAAGAAGAGCTAAATACTTTAATATTAGTTATTTTAAGAGACACACGGTTTAAAGCATTTGAAGATTCCTTATTAAGCTCGGTTGAATCTAGTTTATGTACTGGACCAATTTCTTTTGATTGTTATCTAAATTTTACTGTTTCGTTAAACGACAAAAATATTTTAATTTTTTTAGTGTTACAAGTTAAAAAGCACTACTATGAAATGATTGAAGGATCAATCTCAATTGCTTTGATCTTTAAAGTTCATTACAAAGCTATGACAAGTGCTTTTTCTTCAAAGGTAAAAATTTCTAGCAAAAAAAGAGAAATAATGTTACTTCAAACTGATCTTTCAAGATCTAACTCTGTTACTCCAAAAACTATCCAATGGAAAGATGTAAATCTTCCTGACGAATGGATCCTCGAAGGAGCTTTCCAACTCAAACTCCCTGCACCCTAAGAATTTATAGAACCAAATACACATTTAAAACATATTGAACAATTTTGTGATGAAAAAGTAAAACTGTCATTTATTAGGAATAACCAAGACAAGATTGATGAATATTTGTGTGGTTCTTCTTCTAACATGTGCGAATCTTCTTCTAATCTAGAAACTATTGATTTAGGAAGAGTCTCACAATTAGGTCGAGATTTTGCTAGAGAAGAAAAGATTATGAAATTTTGTTCTTGATTTTCAACCTCGGATATTCCAAATTCTGTTTTAGAAAATATTAACTTTCAATCACAAATTCTAAAAACCGGTTTACTCTACAGAAAATGAAGTTTCACAAAATGAATTTATTACAAAACCCGAGCCAACAAGTCCAACTTTTTCAGCCATTATGGATAACATGTTAATGAATTAAACGTTTTAGAAAAAAGAATTTTCAATTGACAAAGAGTTTTTAAGAGATGATTTTTACTCTAAAAATAATAATCAAAAAGGCTTTGGTTCTTCAAAAACGTTTTAAAAAAATAGAAATAACATTCAAAATGAATTTTACAATTATCTTCAAAAACGTAAGGTACAAATTTTATTTTTTAACTGGTTTGAAAATTATGCTTCTGAAAATAATATAAGGAACTAACATGACAGGATTGAGAAATCAATCCAAAATCAATGCCCCATTTCAATGGAATCTCCTTCTGAAAAGAAAAATAAAAGTCACATGTTCAAACCTTTCCAAATTCCCAGTTCAGGTGTCAAAATTTACCAAGATATAAACCTAAAATTCATTCAAGCTCTCCGAAGTCAATTAAGTAAAGTAGAAATAGGAGAAAGTAGCATGCCACATAATTCTGATATCCCAGATACTCATACTTCCAAAATCCAAATAAATATGCTAGCCAATTATTCAGACATTAGCAAATGCTCTGATCAAAATTTTGTCCCATAAATAAACCGTCTTGATTGGCAAAACCATCAAGATCGTCAATTAATCCCCATCCCGGATCTAGGAAAATCCAACCAATAAAGCAATCTAGGTTTAACTCATTATCAGTCTATGACTGGAATATTGATGGTATATCTGAATATAATATTTTAGATTTCCTCCAGAAAATGACAATGGCCGCAAACGCCTCCAGAACCCAAATAGGAAATGAGGATAAAACTGTAGCTGAACTCTTCATAGCTGGCTTTTTCGGGACAGCTTAAAGGATGTTGGGATAATTACCTAACCAATCTGCAACGAACAGAAATCCTTGATTCAATTAAAATGGATGAAGATAATGTGTCAATCCTAGATAATTTTGCAAAATCCTCAACAAGATGTTTTTGCTACATTAGTCATAGCTATAACCTTGCATTTTATAGGAGATCCCTCAGTCTTTAGAGATAAAAATGCTGAACTTCTTTCAAATCTTAAATTCAAAAAACTAAGTGATTTCCAATGGTACAAAAATAAATTTCTTATTAGAGTCTTACTCCGTCGGGATTCTAGCCTACCTTTTTGGAAAGAAAAAAATCCTAGCTGGCCTTCCTACTCTTTTAGGAGACAAAGTTAGAAACAAAATTAGAGATTCCATAGGAACCCAAATAATAGATTATGATGATTTCACTTATGAAGAGTTGATCAGTATTGTTCAACAAGAAGGTCTTAGGATATGCCAAGACTTGAAACTCCAGAAACATCTTAAGTGGGAACTCAAAAGAACAAAGGTGGAATTAGGATCATTTTGTAAGCAATTTGAAACAGACCCCAATCATGGTAGTAAATCTTGTGTAGGAGATTGTAACAAAAATTATTATTTTATAAATAGGCCTAGAAAACATTTCTAAAAATTATAAGAGCTTTTAAAACCATGAGAAGTCATGGAAAAAAATCCTAAAACAAATTTCCTTCAAAGGAAACCCCAGCAAAAAAAACTTTCCATAAAAACTTCACATGTTTCAAATCCAATAAAAAGGCCACACTTCTAAATTTTGTCGTTTTGATCGCAAAATCCAGGAACTCAAGCTCGGAGAAGAAATTTCGAGTAAACTTGTAATTTAAGCTCGGAGAAGAAATTTCGAGTAATTTTGTAATTTGGAAGTGTGGCCTTTTTATTGCATTTGAAACATGTGAAGTTTTTATGGAAAGTTTTTTTGGCTGGGGTTTCCTTTGAAGGAAATTTGTTTTAGGTTTTTTTCCATGACTTCTGACGTTTTTTAAAGCTCTTTAGTTTTTAGAATGTTTTCTAGGCCCATTTTTAGAATAGTAGTTTTTGTTGCAATCTCCTACAGAAGATTTACTACCATGATTGGGGTCTATTTCAAATTGTTTACAGAATGATCCTAATTCCACTTTTGTTCTTCTGAGTTCTCACTTAAGATTTTTCTGGAGTTGCAAGTCTTGGCATATCCTAAGACGTTCTTGTTGAACAATACTGATCAACTCTCCATAAGTGAAATCATCATAATCTATTATTTGGGTTCCCATGGAATCTCTAATTTTGTTTCTAACTTTGTCTCCTAAAAGAGTAGGAAGGCCAGCTAGGATTTTTTCTTCCCAAAAAGGTTGGTTAGAATCCCGATGGAGTAAAACTCTAATAAGAAATGTATTTTGTATCATTGTAAATCACTTAGTTTTTTGCATTTTAGATTTCAAAGAAGTTTAACATTTTTATCTCTAAAGACTGAGGGATCTCCTATAAAATTCAAGGTTATAGCTATGACTAATGTAGCAACATCATCTTCTTGAGGATTTCCAAGATTATCTTGGATTGGCACATTATCTTCATCCATTTTAATTGAATCGAGGATTTATGTTCGTTGCTGATTGGTTAGGTAATTATCCCAACATCCTTTAAGTTGTCCCGAAAAAGCCAGCTACGAAGAGTTCAGCTACAGTTTTATCCTCATTTCTTATTTGGGTTCTATAGGCGTTTGCGACCATTGTCATTTTCTGGAGGAAACTTAAAATATTATATTCAGATATACCATCAATATTCCAATCATAGACTGATGATGAGTTAAATCTAGATTGCTTTATTGGTTGGATTTGTCCTAGATCCAGGACGGAGATTAATTGACGATCTTGATGGTTTTGCCGATCAAGACGGTTTATTTTTGGGAAAAAAATTGATCAGAGCATTCACTAATGTCTGAATCATTGGCTAGGGTACTTATTTGATTTTTGGAAGTATGAGTATCTGGGATATCAGAATATGTGGCATGTTACTTTCCCCTATTTCTACTTTACTTAATTGACTTCGGAGAGCTTCAATGAATTTTAGGTTTTATCTTGGTAAATTTTGACACTTGAACTGGAAAATTGGAAAGGTTTGAACATGGGACTTTTGTTTTTCTTTTCAGAAGGAGATTCCATTAAAATGGGGCTTTGATTTTGGATTGATTTCCCAATCCTATCATGTTAGTTTCTTATCGTACCAAGATTAGTGTTTGAAAAATTAATTTGGACAATGATATTATTGACATTGGCTTTATCATCTTCTTGAGATCGTTTAAAAGGAACTGCTTCAATTGGGGTTCCTAACCATTATAGTTTTATCCCTTGGGGAGGAGGATGGTGGGGCAAATAATTTTATCATTAGCAAGTGTTTCCCATTCAGGAGTTTTAATGCGATTGGTAATTGGGTTCGCCGGTTTAAAAAAAAGAAATTTATATTATTTTCAGAAGCATAATCTTCAAACTAGTTAAAAATAATTTTTTTACCTTTTGTGTTTGAAGAAAATTGTCAAATTCATTTTGAATGTTATTTAATCTTTTAAAAAGTTTTTCAAGAACCAAAGCCTTTTTTTATATTTTTAGAGTAGAAACCATCTCTTAAAAACTCTTTGTCAATTGAAAATTATTTGTCTAAAACGTTTAATTCATTTAACATATTATCCGTAATTGTAATGACCCTCACGAACCAGTGAATTTTTAGTCGAAAAAAATTCCTCTCAACCAGTTTGGTGTTGGTCGATCAGATGTAAAAAAATAAAAACCAACCCGGTGAATTAATATCTCGACGAGACTGTCGTGTGGTTGAAAGACCTTCCCTTGATAGATCTGGACGAGCTTTAATTATTATGGTCGAATTTTTATTAAGCTGGACAAGATTTTCCGAGAGCAGGACGGGAATAATGGACGAGAAAGGTTTGGTTGAAAACTGATCGGAAATGTCGACCAACTTCTTAAATAATTTTCCTAACCCGTCACATGCCTTGCACCAACCTGCCTGCTTGCTTCATATAAGTGATCATGTGATTGTCACAACCTGCCTGCCTCCTTGGTTAATAATTCAGTCATGTGCAAGTCACCGGCTACTTGTTTCAGCTGCTTGCAGCTTTCCTCATGGGAAGGAAAAGTTAAGCTGCTTTTGATTAAGCATGTCTCCAGCTGTCAAGTCTCAGCCTTGCTTTGTGCTGAGTGAAACCCACCTCTAAAGCAACCTTTCAGTCATTTAAATCTATTCTTCACCAGACTGGTTGTCCATAACCACAAGAAAATCAGAGAGAAACTTTCAGAAAAATCAGAGAGAGAGAAGAAAAAATCTAGACAGAAAAATGAGAGAAAAATTCAGAGAAATTCTGAAGAGAGATCTGAGCATGGACGACCCTTCCTAACTCTCATGTGCCTCGAGTCAGTGACTGTGGTGAGTGGAAAAAAATATAGATGGTTCAGAAGATTCATGAGATCACTTCACAGCTTATCAGTCTCAAGTATTAATCCGGTAAGATCTTCAGTTAGTTTGTTCGGATCAGTTTGATGAGACCAGTTTTTGTAAGCTTCAGTCTCCTGTTTCAGTTCTGTTTGATGAGAACCGAGTGCTGTCTGTTGATTAACTTGTCATGATCAGTTGTATAAGTTCATATATGGTTCAGTCTTTGTTGGTTTATGATTGAATCTGTCTCATAGAACCAGTAGCTGAACTTATGTGAATTGTTTGAAGTTAAACCGAACTGAACTCAGTTGATCTTGTCCTGAACTGTTGTGAACTGCCTAGAACCGAGCTGATCTGATTTAGTACAAGTAGAAACGAGCTTGAACTGAATAGAACTGGACTTAACTGAGAATGAGCTGAGCTATTATAAACCGATTTGAGTTGTCATAGCTTGAACCAAACTGATCTTGAGATCAAACCACTCTGTTTCAGGTCAATGGTCCAGAGAAGCTTGAAGGATCAACCATATTCATCAAGTAGAATCATGTTCTATCTAGGTAAGGACTTGATCATGGACTGATCATTTTCTTAGAACCGTTAGTGAATTGATATAAGTTGATGATCTGAGCTGAGTTTAGTTTTGTTTGAACCGAACTGAATAATCTTGTATCCAAACGTCCTGTCTTGGTTCAGCTGGTTGGAGAAGTCTGAAGATCAGTCTGGGTAACCTTGTGACGTTCCGAATCAGGAGTAAAGTGGAGTGTGATTAGCTTGAGTCGAGTCTAGTCTTCCTTAGCCAATCTCATGGATTCAATGGTGAGTGTAGATAGTTGATGAATAAGTTATAAATGAGTATGCATGATTGCATACTGATATGGTTGATTGATATCAAAGTCTCTTAATCTATAATTGAATGTGAGGTGTTTACTTATGTAAGCACTTAAGAAATATTATGAATTATTATTTGGGTTTTATCCCCGAGCCTTAGTACTTGTTCTCAAGTACTAATATATAAGTATATTATTAAGTAGTAAGTATGAATCATGTGAAGTCTTATTGTATACTCACTCTCCCAAAGTCCCGCATTACCGTGAATTAGTCCTGCGATATGGAACAAGGTCACGAAGACACAATGATGGGGTCGCACCCTGGAGGCCGTGTAACTGCATGCAGCGTTAGATGTTCGCTCTTTGAATATCTGATGGAGATGATGGTTATATTTATTTTGCCGCCAAGCTTGGTGGTTTTCTGGGTTTAGCATATAAATAAATATATATTATAAGTATGAGTTAATGGCGGGTATCGTGGAGGTGATGTTTAAGATAAGATTCACACTGATGGAATGAAAGGCCTTATATTATATGAGTTATGGAATATATTTTCACTGCATTCAAATGATGTTCATTGCTCGGGATATTATAAATATGTGTTGGGGTGCGGAATTAGACTCACTGAGTAAACTAGTTACTCATGACTCATTTGTGATGCAAGTTACCAATAGGTGGGAGACCTTACTCTTGGACGGGAAGGAACAACATTAGGCAGCGGGAGATTTATTATCCTTGCAAGACATTTTGTATATAGCTTTTGTATAAAGCTTGTTTTCCGATAACTTCAAGGTCGACTTATAACATTTTTGTAAGATGATTTTTGAATGAATAAATATATAATGTATAAAGATTTTTCTAAAGTACGGGTTCCATATGATATTAGTCCTTGTCCGGGATGAACTAACTATCGGGTATTGCTTGGTCGGGTTGAAAACCTTAAGTGATATCTGATAGGAGCGTCGATGTTCTCAAATTGCTAGTCCAAGGAACTCGGAAGTATTCGGGAACCTCGGGTCGGATTTCAGGGAGCATCGACCGTGTCATTTCCTGTCATTTACGATCGGGGGTGTCACAAAAGGTGGTATCAGGGCATGGTTATACGATGCTTGAATGGGACTTGTTTCAAAGGTTTTTTTGAGTCAAAAAGAGTCGCAAGGATAACTAGGATATGCTGGCTGGTTCCTTTATCTTAGGATAGATAATCATGGGTAGTTACCTTACCGTTAACTTTCATGGCAAATGTACCGAAACAAGCTTGATGGGATGGAGCGTACAACCCGATTTTGATCCCGTCATGCTTCAGTTTGGTATCGTCATGCTTTTCCTGCCGTGCTGTTGGGTTCTACTATAGTTATATTTTAGAGAGATATACGGGACAGAGTCGACACATCGAACACATATATGGACATATTTGTTATCAATGTCAAAGCGGACGTTGTTTTTGATGATTCAGTTTTGGGAGATTTTTCTGCACATGATCACCCATATGCATATGTTCTTCCAGATCCTCAAGTTTATCCAGCTTATGCTCAGACGTTCCAGAACCAGAGGCGTACAAGCTTGTTTGATTCAGCAAGTGTTTCAAGCTTAGCGTTTGTGGCAGAGATAGTTCAACTGTATTACAAGACGATAGACGCACCGACACCATTCTGTTTGCAACGAGACATCATGAAGCTTATGATGCCAAGAAGAAGAAGTTGGGACCACAAGATACCGAAGAAGGGCTAACCCTTTGATGTAGATTTTAGATTAAGGAAGATTTTGAAGGCAATATTGGGAGAAGAACGACTGATGGAGCCTATTGTTCCAAGGATTGCAAGAAGGATATGGAAGCATACAACATCAAGAAGGATGCAGTGAGTTGGTCATTAAGCGTCAAGTGTCAAGCATCATTTTGGGAATGTTAGTCCAAGTTAGACAGATTTCTTTCAAGAGTTCAAGATGGAGTGTTTTCTACTCAAAGTATGGGACCAATTAAAGATTAAACTTATGGAGTTGGTACGGTGAGATGTTTCCGCCAGAGGGTGGAAGTCGAGTGAATCTGATTCATCCATTATGGTTTGGAGGATGTGACAAAGATCATGGAAATGTGCTATGGGGACTTAGCCAATAATTTTGGAGCAAACAAAGGACTGTAGTGCTTAAGAATTTTGAGGAGATAGTAATGTATGATGTGAATGCTAAGGGAGTTGTTACTGTCTAAGGAAGTTTCTTTGTGCCATTCAGACCATCTAAAGGCTACCCGTTCAGATCAAAGGTCAGTTTCAGGTAATGAATCAAGAAAGTCACGGAGATTATTTTGGTTGGACGTTTAATTAAATCAAGATAGAGGACCCCAAGTTGTTATGATGATTCTGTTATGGTTGTGCTTCTTCAAGTGGATAAAATCCTGGATCGTGTACGTCATTCGCACTTTGGTCGTTCCTCTGAAGAATAAGGAAGTTATTCTATCCTTGCCCATGAAGTTACCCAATTCCATTTACCTATACCTAGGGTACCACTTGTTGAACTGTTTCGCTTTTCCTTACCATTAGTCTCTAACCAAGTGTTTGGCTATTTGGGTAGAGCCTACGCTTTAGATTTTCATGGACCGTCAAAACCTCTGAAAGGTCCAATCACAGGTTTGCTTCTTATCCCATTGTGTGTTGTGTGCATTTAAAAAAAAATATGAATGATTTAATAAATAAGTAAATGTGTGATAAAGGTGTCATTAGAGACCTTGCATATGGACGAAATTTTTGCCCATATTGTATTTGTTTTGGGAACAACACATAGTTGTAGTTCCCGAGTAGTGTCATAGTTTTAGGGAGGATTCACTTTAGTGAATTCAAGTATACCGTTCTTATTTGTGGAAGTACTGGCTGCCATTTAGAGTTATGGTATGCTTTGCCCATTCTTTAATACTTCCATTAGAGCGGTCTGTTTCTATCTAGAGTGAGATTGGCTATCTAGTTACCGAGCTCAATTAGGAAGTTGTTGAGGAAAGAATTCCTTGAAAGATGACCACTCACCGTTGGCCTATCGTGGTATTTTAGTAAGTGTTGGAGCATCGCTCATATCAGTCCAGAGAGTTGAAAACCTTTTGGGAAAAGGTGATGGTGTATTGCATTATCCTGATCATTGGGAAATAGAAGATAACACAGAGCAGAGTATTGAGGACCGTTAGATAACTATGGAGCATGGAGATGTGTTTTAGGAATTGGAAGGATTGTCGACATCTAGAAGTGACCCATTCAGTAATCTTCTTGAACCTATATTCGCTGCAATAGCCTAGGCATGTTGCCAAGTGGTTCTACCCTATTTCAAGTAGTAGTTAGAATAATTGTTTGGAGAAAGGTTTTGTTCGATTTAGTTCTTTGCCATGGAGTGTACCCATGTCAGTGGTAAAGAAGAAGAACCAGAGTTTGTGTTTATGTTCAACTAAAGTTGAACTGAGGACATGACCATCAGGGTCAATCAGCTTTCTAGAATTGGTGAGTTATTAAAGATCGGTTGCAAGGTGCAATTTGTTTTTCAAGGACAATTGATGGACGCTTCACGTTGTAGTAAATTTTTATGTGGGGAAATGGGAACTTGGATCCCTTAGTCAGCAAGTTGGAACAAGGAGCTGCTGCGGATTTAGAAACGGTCGCTACTATTGCAGAATGGTTGTGTCCAATCTTTATTATTGAGATTCAAAGTTCTTTGGATCGGCCGGTTACCATCAGAATTTTGTTCAAGAGTTAGAAACCATGTCAACCGCTGAGCTGATTGATTGATAATGGTGTTACTTTCAAATGGAGTAAAAGTATTGATGAAGTATGCAATCAGTTAGAGGAAATTTCAACGTCTATGTACATCTTGGCTTTGCATGAGCCTAACCAGTCATATACTGTTGCATGGATGCGTCATGTATTGGTTTAGGTAAATGCTAATGCAAAACGATAAGGTAATCACTTATGCATCAAGGGAACTAAAGAAGAATAAGCTAAATTATCAAATGCAAGAGATGGAGTTGGCGACAGTTTTGTTGTACATCAAATTTGGTAACCATTTCAATATGGAGAAGGAATCCAAGTGTCCACTGATCAAAAGAACCTTAGGAAAAGAAAATGTTGTTGCTTATGCTTTTAGGAGGGGAAATTTGGTGTCGATATTGAGAGGATCTCAAGAATCATGAAGCAGAAATTGAAGCGATTTATTAGGCTGCCTTATAAGGAAGGAATGGAGGGTTTTCAAGAATGCAAGTAGTAAATCAAGATGGCATATCCATTCATATCCGAGGAACTCAGAAGATTAAAACTTAAAGAAAACTTAGTAGGAACATAATAAAGATAATTTCAGTGGAAGATATGAGGAGTGTTCTGTAGAAAAGGTTAGTCAGTAAAAGACGTGGGAGAAGGAACTCAAGTTCTACCAGAAGATTAAAATGAATAATTAGAAAAGAGATGTTAAGTGAATGCTGAAGAAGATTGATGAGTGCAAGAAGAGGTATGACCGTAAGACATATGGGAATGCCAAGGAGGTATCAGTACAGAAAGTACAAATTCGTCATACAAGAGTACTCAGATGGTGAATTAAGCTTGGTATAGACGAACCTATTGAATCCTCAGTTGCTAGACAGAAGAAAAAATCAGAAAGCAATAGAACTAGATTCGTATATGGGAAACATCAGAGAGATTGAGTTGTTCAGAAGATTATGAATAGGGTCTCATATATATCAGAAGTATATATAATATTGTAAGGGATATCATTCTTTGAATGGGTGAGTGTGTGTATTTGAGAGTAGCACCCTTGGTTTGAATCATGTTTGTGTGATTGATCGTGCATGTTCTTTTTTGATTGTTACACGATTAATCAAGTTGACATTGACCAGATCGAAGATGTTACCTTCACGTATGGCACATCACCAAACATTCCCCTTTTCATGTGGTTGGTATGGGAGAAAGACAAATAGAAAATTTTTAGAAGTGATGGTATTTAGAGACTCAAAGCTGTGAAAACAAGTATGCAGATCGCCAAATATGAGAGTTATGTACTGTAAAGAATTGGTTCTCTTGAAAGTGTTTGCTCAGAAAAGAAATGATCAGTTTGGAAAAGTTGGGAAATCGGCTATCTGTTATATCGATCTGTACCGAGTACTGAGTGGTTATCATAGTTGGAAAGGTTATCCATTGACCAGAGAATCTTACAGTTATGCATTTAAAATTTGTGAGCCGATGTTGCGTTATCCTATATCAGCCCAGTATGATAGAACTGCTGCGACCAGAAAACTTTCAACCTCAACTCGCCTAGCCTAAAGGTCCTTTGCGGATAGGTAAGCACCATATCAGAATATTTGGGATCAAAAAACTTGGTAAGATCAAGTATTTGGGAAACCAACCATCAGTTGTTTTGACATGAGAAGAAGATGATAAGTTTAGAATTGATTATTATGAAGTCTTCGCAAAGCCTCTAGTGTTCAGTAACGTGTATACAACTATGTTATGAGAATTCGGAGACAAATTCTTTTGAGGGGGGGGGGGAAGAATGTAATGACCCTCACAAACCAGTGAATTTTTAGTCGAAAAAATTCCTCTCAACCAGTTTGGTGTTGGTCGATCAGATTTAAAAAAAATAAAAACCAAACTGGTGAATTAATATCTCGATGAGACTGTCGTGTGGTCGAAAGAACTTCCCTTGATAGATCTGGAAGAGCTTTAATTATTATGGTCGAATTTTTATTAAGCTGGACAAGATTTTCCGAGAGCAGGACGGGAATTAATGGACGAGAAAGGTTTGGTCGAAAACTGATCGGAAATGTCGACCAACTTCTTAAATAATTTTCCTAACCCGCCACATGCCTTGCACCAACCTGCCTGCTTGCTTCATTTAAGTGATCATGTGATTGTCACAAGCTGCCTGCCTCCTTGGTTAATAAGTCAGTCATGTGCAAGTCACCAACTACTTGCTTCAGCTGCTTGCAGCTTTCTTCATGGGAAGGAAAAGTTAAGCTGCTTTTGATTAAGCATGTCTCCAGCTGTCAAGTCTCAGCCTTGCTTTGTGCTGAGTGAAACCCACCTCTAAAGCAACCTTTCAGTCATTTAGATCTATTCTTCACCAGACTGGTTGTCCATAACCACAAGAAAATCAGAGAGAAACTTTCAGGAAAATCAGAGAGAGAGAAGAAAAAATCTAGACAGAAAAATGAGAGAAAATTCAGAGAAATTCTGAAGAGAGATCTGAGCATGGACGACCCTTCCTAACTCTCATGTGCCTCGAGTCAGTGACTCTGGTGAGTGGAAAAAAATATAGATGGTTCAGAAGATTCATGAGATCACTTCACAGCTTATCAGTCTCAAGTATTAATCCGGTAAGATCTTCAGTTAGTTTGTTCGGATCAGTTTGATGAGATCAGTTTTTGTAAGCTTCAGTCTCCTGTTTCAGTTCTGTTTGATGAGAACCGAGTGCTGTCTGTTGATTAACTTGTCATGATCAGTTGTATAAGTTCATATATGGTTCAGTCTTTGTTGGTTTATCATTGAATCTGTCTCATAGAACCAGTAGCTGAACTTATGTGAATTGTTTGAAGTTAAACCGAACTGAACTCAGTTGATCTTGTCCTGAACTGTTGTGAACTGCCTAGAACCGAGCTTATCTGATTTAGTACAAGTAGAAATGAGCTTGAACTGAATAGAACTGGACTTAACTGAGCATGAGCTGAGCTATTATAAACCGATTTAAGTTGTTATAGCTTGAACCAAACTGATCTTGAGATCAAACCACTCTGTTTCAGGTCAATGGTCGAGAGAAGCTTGAAGGATCAACCAGATTCATCAAGTAGAATCATGTTCTCTCTAGGTAAGGACTTGATCATGGACTAATCATTTTCTTAGAACCGTTAGTGAATTGATATAAGTTGATGATCTGAGCTGAGTTTAGTTTTGTTTGAACCGAACTGAATAATCTTCTATCCAAACGTCATGTCTTGGTTCAGCTGGTTGGAGGTCTGAAGATCAGTCTGGGTAACCTTGTGACGTTCCGAATCAGGAGTGAAGTGGAGTGTGATTAGCTTGATATGGTTGATTGATAAGAAAAGTCTCTTAATCTATAATTGAATGTGAGGTGTTTACTTATGTAAGCACTTAAGAAATATTACGAATTACTATTTGAGTTTTATCCCCGAGCCTTAGTATTTGTTCTCAAGTACTAATATATAAGTATATTATTAAGTAGTAAGTATGAATCATGTGAAGTCTTATTGTATACTCAGTCTTCCAAAGTCCCGCATTACCGTGAATTGATAAGCAAAGTCTCTTAATCTATAATTGAATGTGAGGTGTTTACTTATGTAAGCACTTAAGAAATATTACGAATTACTATTTGAGTTTTATCCCCGAGCCTTAGTACTTGTTCTCAAGTACTAATATATAAGTATATTATTAAGTAGTAAGTATGAATCATGTGAAGTCTTATTGTATACTCAGTCTCCCAAAGTCCCGCATTACCGTGAATTGGTTCTACGATATGGAACAAGGTCACGAAGACACGATGATGGGGTCGCAGCCTGGAGGCCGTTTAACTGCATGCAGCGTTAGATCTTCACTCTTCGAATATCTGATGGAGATTATGGTTATATTTATTTTGCCGCTAAGCTCGGTTAGCCTTGGTGGTTTTCTGGGTTTAGCATATAAATAAATATATATTATAAGTATGAGTTAATGGCGGGTATCGTGGAGGTGATGTTTAAGATAAGATTCACATTGATGGAATGAAAGGCTTTATATTATATGAGTTATGGAATATAGTTTCACTGCATTCAAATGATGTTCATTGCTCGGGATATTATAAATATGTGTTGGGGTGCGGAATTAGACTCACTGAGTAAACTAGTTACTCATGACTCATTTGTGATGCAAGTTACCAATAGGTGGGAGACCTTACTCTTGGACGGGAAGGAACAACATTAGGCAGCGGTAGATTTATTATCCTTGCAAGACATTTTGTATATAGCTTTTGTATAAACCTTTTTTTCCGATAACTTCAAGGTCGACCTATAATATTTTTGTAAGATGATTTTTGAATGAATAAATATATAATGTATAAAGATTTTTCTAAAGTACAGGTTTCATATGATATTAGTCCTTGTCCGGGACGAACTAACTATCGGGTATTGCTTGGTCGGGTTGAAAAGCCTTAAGTGATATCCGATAGGAGCGTCGATGTTCTCAGATTGCTAGTCCAAGGAACTCGGAAGTATTCGGGAACCTCGGGTCGGCTTTCAGGGAGCATTGACCGTGTCATTTCCGGTCATCTACGATCGGGGGTGTCACAGTAATGGCTGAAAAAGTTGGGCTTATTGGCTCAGATTTTGTAATAAATTCATTTTGTAAAACTTCATTTTCTGTAGAGTAAACCAGTTTTGGAATTTGTGATTGAAAGTTAACATTTCTTACAACAGAACTTGGAATATCCGAGGTTGAAAATCGAGGATGAAATTTCATACTCTTTTCTTCTCTAGCCAAATCTGAACTAACTGTGAGACCCTTCCTAAATCAATAGTTTCTGAATTAGAAGAAGATTCGCACATGCTAGAAGAAGAACCACACAAATACTCATCAATCATGTGTTGGTTATTCCTAATAAATGACAGTTTTACTTTTCCATCACGAAATTGTTCAATATGTTTTAAATGTGTATTTGGTTCTATAAATTTTTGGGGTGCACGGAGTTTGGGTTGGACAGTTCCTTAGAGGACCCATTCCTCAGGAAGATTTACATCTTTCCATTGGATGGATCTTCGAGTAACGGAGTTGGATCTTGAAAGATCAGTTTGAAGTAACATGGTTTTCCCTTTTTTGCTAGAAAGTTTTACCTTCGAATAAAAAGCACTTGTCATAGATTTGTAATGAGCTCTAAAGATCAAAACAATTGGGATTGATCCTTCAATCATTTCATAGTTGTGCGTTTTAATTTGTAACACTAAAGATTTTAGAATATTTGTCATTTAACAAAACAGTAAAATTTGGATAGCAATCAAAATAAATTGGTCCAGTAAATAAACTAGATTCAACCGAGCTTAACAAGGAATCTTCAAATGTTTTAAACAGTGTGTCTCTTAAAATAGCTAATATTGAAGTATTTAACCCTGGACCAAACCTGCACCAAACCAATACGAATATATTTAAAATTATTTTTCTCTGCCTTTGCAAAGCACTTTCAGAAAATAAATGAATTGTCTCAAATGGTTTTGTAAGTTGAATATCATGTTCTTCAGTTTTTATAGAAAATTTTGTTCTTAGGAAATTCATTTTTGAGATTTGATAAATTTGATGTTTATGAACTTTTGGGATCTCCCAATTATCAATTGATCCTTGGAAATCATCTATAGTTGTTTCTTGACTAGTTATTATCTTTTTTGAATCTTTTATTTCTTTTTCCGATATGGAAGAAGAAGAGGCGGATTGGGATTTGTATGATAAAGATCTAAAATATGAAGAGGCGGATTGAGATTTGTACATACAAACAAGTATGTAATGTGATAGAACTTAAACATGAACTTACATTGATAATATGTAGTATTTTATGGTTGACGACCCGCAAGGCATGCCAATTATGTTGGACGCATCTACTTAGCTGTTTTCAATTGCCTTCATATAATGAATCGACCAAAACTCCCTGAGAATGATCATTTCTAAGAAATCTCACCAAACTTCTCGAATGGAGACACTCTAATAACTTCGACTTCATCGTCCTCTAACGCGTTCAATATTTTTTTGATTACACAAGGTTATTGATAAGGGGTGAACCTGATATCTACCGGTTCTTCACAAAGAGTGAACACCCTCTCTGGGATAGGAAGACGTGGTTTTTTTTTTATGTGCCTGACTCCAGGAACTTTTTGGACAAGTGATTCACAGGAGGAAGTTGAAAATTAGAGAGAGGAGAGATTCCAGATTTCCAGAAAAACAGGGAGTTCAAATTTTGAAACAATATTAGGAGTAGGAGATAGAATTGTATAATAATAAAAAGTCTGGTTTTCAAACACGAAGATAACTGAAAGATTCGGTATTCTGAACATTTCTCAAAGAAAAATCTACTTTGTAGATCTTTTAAGTTTTTGGTATCGTAGTGTTAATAGGGGCAGCAAGATCAATATAATTTGTGCAACAATTCGAATAGTGTAGCTAATTAGGTATTTAGCTAATTAGTCATAAGTTTATGTGTAGAGGGAGCAAATACTCTAAGAAATATCTAGAATTTTGTAATAATATATAATATGTGGTTCACAACTTTTGCATGCATTTTTCTCGAAAACATATATTATTTAATAATTTTTTATTAAATTTATTACATATCTTCTCTATCTAAATTATGTTTTTCTTCTTCTCTACTATTTATTCTCCACATATCTTCGTGAAAGATAAGATTTTTGTTTTCCTTTTTCTCTTCTCTTTTTCTCAATCTTTTTAGATATGTGATTCTTTAAAAAACCACCACCACCACTTTAACTCCTTGTACTGCCACGCCATAAGTCTTTGCACCTCCACCGGCTTAATTCCTTACACCGTCACTGTTGTAACTCCTTGCGCTGTAAACTCAAATGTTTGTATTGATCTTATTGACATCAATACATGAAAAAATAAATGAGAGATCGTTACATGGATTCCTAAGATACATGAGTCCTAAGATATAGGAGTTGTTACAACTGAACAAGAATATTTACAGGGATATTCTTACACCCTCCCTCAGTCTAATCAGCGGGAGACTTGATGGTTAGGCTGCTTTGAAATTCTGTAAATAGCGATGTAGCCTTTGGTGAAGATGTCAGCGTACTTAGACGATGATGGAACTTGAAGAACTCTAACTTGTCCCAGTGCGATCTTTTCGCCTACGAAGTGCATATCCAACTCAACGCGTTTTGTGCGTTGATGTTTGACTGGATTCACCGCGAGGTACACTGAAATGATGTTATCACAGAAAACGAAAGTCATCGTTGTTACAGGCTGGTGAAGTTCGAGGAGAAGATTACATATCCAGAAAGTTTCTGCCACTGCATTTGCTACTCTGTATTCATCTTCTGCACTTGATCGTGAGACTGTGTTTTGTCGCTTTGAAGACCAAAAAATCAAGTTGTCTCCTAGATAAACACAGTATCCAGACGTGGATCTCCTAGTGTCGGGGCAGACTTCCCAATCGGCATCCGAATAGGCAGTCAATGATGAAGTGTTAGACTTGTACATTTGAAGTCCATGAGCTGATGTTCTCTGATTGTATCTGATAATGCACTTTAGGGCTGTGAGGTGTTGTTTCCTTGGGTCGTGCATAAACAAACAGACTTGTTGCACTGCGTATGTGATGTATGGGCGAGTGAAAAAAGGTATTGGAGGGATCCAGCGAGCTTTCTATATTGAATTAGGTTCTCAATGTGAGCACTTGCTTCTGCGGAAAGCTTGGAGTTGACATAAGTTGGTGTTGATATTGGTTTGCAGTTTATCATTCCAGCCCTCTAGATATTCTCTTTTGCATACGTTCTTTGAGAAAGGAAGATGCCTGGCTTGTTATGATCGATTTTGATGCCCAGGAAGTAGGTTAATTTTCCCATATCGGACATTGGGAATTCGTTTTTCAGACTAGTGGTTATCCTGTTCGGTAGCGATTTGCTTGAACCTTTGAGGACAATATCATCCACGTAAAGGAGTAAGTAGGTGATGTCTCCTTTATTCCTGTAAACAAATAAAGAGGCGTCAGATTTTGATGTTTTGAAGCCTAGTAGCAAGAGGAATTGGCTGAATCTCGCATTCCAAGCTCTTGGCGCTTGTTTGAGCTCATATAACGCCTTGTCTAGCTTGCAAAGATAATGGGGTTTGCTCTTGTCGATGAAGCTTGGTGGTTGGTGCATGTATATGTCCTCCGAAATAGAGCCATGGAGAAAGGCATTTTTGCCGTCCAGTTGGTTTATATCCCATCCTCGTCTCAGTGCTGTATCAAGCACCAATCTGATGGTAGCTGGCTTAACCACTGGGCTGAATGTCTCAGCAATGTCAATACCCTTCTCCTGTGTTTTTCCATTAGCCACCAGTCTCGCTTTATGTCTTCTTAAAACTCCATCTGCATCATTTTGTGCTTAAACAACCACATGAGTTAATGATATTAGCACCATAAGGTCTCAGAACCAGCCTCCCTGTCTTATTTTTAATTTGAGCATCGTACTCTTCAGACATCGCCGGATCCCAGTGGATCTAATAAGGATTTTTGATGTGATGTAGGAATATGAGAAACAGAGGAAGTATAAAGATTGAACAATTTTTGAGGTTTGACAATACCAGCTTTTCCTCTTGTAGTCATTCACTGAGCTGGAGGAACGACCGGAGGTGATGAGGGAGAAGGACTTGGTACCGTCGAAGAAGCCACTGGTTTCTGTGAACCAGTTGCATACACATTTTGAAGGATGGATTGAAAGATAGGGGAAGGTGTGTATGAACTGTCTAGGAAGTGATAGGAGTGGGAAGTGGCTGATTGCTTTTGAGCAGCCGAGAACTTCGACTCATCAAACACCGAATAACGAGAAATGATTATGCGGTTTGTTTTGAGGTCAAGACATATATACCCTCGGTGCTTGATCAGATAGCCAAGGAACAAACAAGGCGTGGACCGAGGAGATAGTTTATGAAGATTTGAGTAGTTAACATTTGGAAAGCAGAGAGTGCCAAACACACGGAGGTGTTCATAGGTTGGTGTTCGGCCAAACAGGATTGAATGAGGGCTCTTTTTGTGAATCGAGGAAGAGGGTAATATGTTGATGATATGAGCTCCAACATGGAGAGCTTCGGCCCAAAACGTTTGTGACATTTGAGCCTGAAATAAGAGAGAGTGAATAAAGTTATTGATAGTTCTAGTCATCCTCTCAGACTTTCCATTTTGTTGAGAAGTGTGAGGACATGAGAACCGAAAAAAATCCATTTTTTTAAAATAAGTGTGAAAGTTGGAATTATTGTACTCGCCACCATTATCACATTGCAGAGCTTTAATGGTTACTCCATGTTGATTCTTGACATAAGAAGTAAAGTGAAGGAATTTAGAAAATACATCACTTTTAAGTCGCATTGGATAAATCCACAAGTAGTGAGAATAATCATCAAGAAATAAAACATAATACTGAATACCACTCATACTCGGTACTGGAGACATCCAAATATTAGAATGAATTAGCTCAAAGGGATGAGAACTTTTATTAACTGAGTTCGATAAGGGAAGTTTGAGATGTTTACCAAGCTGACAGGTGTTACAAAACGGTAACCTGTCTTTATTACATGAAAGCGAGCAAGAAGAAAGAACAGAGCGCAAAGTCTCTGAGTTTGAAGGTCCTTCAAAGAAAAATCAAAAGGATCAAATTCGACAAAGCACCAATTATCTTTTGTAAGACGTAGAACAGAGATCGTATTCTAAACAATATTTGGAGCAACAAGAACATTGTTGAGTTGTAATGGTTTTGAATGAGATGGAATGAAAGAAGTACGAGAACAACGAATGGGAATAGAGGATCCATTACCTACAATGACTGATTTTCTGGTGCGCAATTTAACAACAGACTAAAGGTTACCTGGTGTGGAGGAGATGTGAGAGGAGGCACTGGAGTCCATGTACCAATTGGTATTGGGCTCGGAGAGAGTTATGGTGGTGAAGGCTCCAGTAAAGTCTCGTGTCGGCTGATATGAGTTGCTTACCATTTGTTCCTCATGTGGTGATGGAGTTGGCACACAATTTTGCATCCCTCCATGATTCATTGGAACTTGCTGATAATTCATCCACTGGTTAGACGGATGCTGTTTCCAGTTGTTGAAAGGTCCATTCCAGTATTGTGGAGGATAGTTCCAGGGCATGTAGGGATGACTGTTGTTGTAGTTGTTATGGCCTCTTCCCCTATATCCACGGCGGTTCCCACGGTTATTTTTTTTGTTCTGCTATTGTGGGTGAGAGTCTGGTTTGGTGTCTCTGAGCGTGCTGAATAGAGCTGTTGAAGAAGACGTTGTGTTTGTGTGAGTTGTAGAGGACCTAGTCGGCTTCTTCAGTCTTGTCTCCTCTAGATCCAACATGTTTCGAGCTTCTTCAAAACTGGGGAAGGGCTTCTGATGTTTGATCACATTAATGATATGATCAAACTTTTCGTTAAGGCCATTCAGCATGTACATGACGAGCTTCTTATCACTGACTGCAGCATCAACGCTTTCCAGCAAGTCAGCGATGGATTTCAACCCTTGTGAGTATTCTCGTATCGATTGATTGTCTATCTCCTTTGTTCGGAGATCATTGTCGAGTTGAATGGAATGGGATTCCTTATTATTACGAAATTGATTCTCAATCCGTAGCCAGACATCTCACACCGCTCCACCGGTTTTAAACGAGGATTTGAAGAGTGGTTAGGCAAGTTTCCCATAGATCCATAGCTTGACAAGGCCATCGCGTTTCATCGATGGAGTATCATCATCTCCTGTGGGTACGGAAGTGCCATCAACATGGCCTAACACATCAAATGTCAAGCAGTATGTTAAAAATAGCTCCCTCCAAGTGTCGTAGTTAAAGACATCAAGATCTAACACGATTGTTATGTGTGATCTTATGTTCGTCACTCCAAAAGCTCGCTCAATCGCCTCCATAGAAAATAGATTGTAGATGAGATATTGAAAAGATGATGAAACTGAAAGAAAAATCGAACAAGAGAAGGATCAGAAATAATCTTGCTCTGATACCATGTAAACTCAAATGTTTGTATTGATCTTATTGACATCGATACATGACAATACAAAGGAGAGATCGTTACATGGATTCCTAAGATACAGGAGTCCTAAGATACATGAGTTGTTACAACTGAACAAGAATATTTACAGGAATATTCTTACATGCGCAGCCGCCGTCGCCACCACAGCAACTTCTTAACTGCTACATACACTCCTTCCCTATCACTGCTGTAACTCCTTGTAACCGGAATACACTCTACATCAGCATCATATCCGACTCCTTGTAGCCGGAATCCACTCTACACTGGCCTCGTATCCGTCAGTTCTATTGGTATTTTTCATTTTATTTTTTTGTCGACATTTGTATTTTTCATTTTAATTACAATGTTTATACAATTATTTTATATCTAATACATATTTTATACTTTTAATATTATTAGTTTTATTTATACTTCATTTTTTATTATTTTTAAGAAAATTATTAAATCGTCGGAAATTTATCGGGTACTCATCTCGAATATTCGTAAGGGATGTTCCGATCACTTTCCGAGAAAGAATTCCGACAACATTTATCATTGGAATTTACCGATTAATTTCCTAGAAATGGATGTTTCCGAGACCCAAACTTCGACTAAAATTTGATTGTTGGGATATAGTGGGGAAACTTCATTACTGACCAAATCCCGATCAATATTGCTGTCAGAGTTTGAGAATTATTCTTGTAGTGAACAAACGAAAATTTCCATTTTGCTAAGGAAAGGATTGTCTTCTATGTTATCTTGGTCTCTCGTCTTCTATGTTATTTTAGTCTCTTTCACTTGGTTGCTTATATGTTGTATTCCGATCACACTAAAATCACTTACTCATAATATGAACCTTGGGTAATACACCACATTATAGAGAAATAGCATTTACATAAGTTATATGGAAAACAACTCCTAAATTATGCAACAAAGTTACAAGCACATGATATCCTCAACATGATCCAGATTGTAACATAATCACTAGGAGATGTAAGAATTGATATATAGAATAATTTTTTACTTGATTGATAATCACATAAACCCAAAGAAAGTTTAACCATTTGCATCAAACATAAACTTCCTTCTTGCATTCATGCTCTTTTCGAAGAACACACTGAAATAAGAGGTACACATTGATTGGTAGCATACTCGATCAAACGAGTTATTTTTCGCCTACTAGGGATTTCATACCACCCTATATAAACTGAAAAACCATAACCCCAATAGCAACCAGAATACCGTTTAGTTGACTTGTTTGAATGGTGTCAGTCAACCCTGTCTTTTTAGCAGAGTCAGTACGCTTTTTATAAGGTTCATCTGTCGAATGAAATTGTAATGGAATCCGCAGAGACCATGTCTTCTTCCATAAGATTCCAAGTACATGGATCAATCGAAAGCTCAATTCTCTCTGAACTGGTCATTTTCAATTAATGTCCATATTTTCATAAACACTCATTTCGACTTTCTTATACATTAATCCATAAGAATTGTCGCATTGAATCCACAATTGATTGTAGTTTTTAGTTATATTGAAATTCTTAGAACTCATTAACTTATTACGATTACTATTAGTTCTCATCGTGTCATTTTTGCAGATAGTTGTCACCTTTAGATATATTATTCAAATAACTAATATTACAATAATAAAAAAAAATCTAGGTCACTCAAATCATTGTTAATCTCAAATATTTTTTATATCAAAATATATAGAATAATTTTTATTATTATTATCCTTAACAAAAAGGTGTCATTCAGTATGAACTTTCGAATGTCCTTCACTACAAGAAAACACAGTTTTTGTAACTGTATGGATATTTGTATACAATAGTCACAAATAAGATTTTTGAGACTATTTTGTGACTTAAAGACGAAAATTGCTCGTCGTTTTTTTTTAAGTTGCAGAACAGTTGGAAAAAGGTAACTACTATGCTCTATTATTAGACTATTAGTCACAGTTTTATGACTACTTTGTGATGCAAAACATTATAACGAATTTTGTAAATCCTGAAAATGTTAATTGGCAATGGAGTCGCCAACAAAGTGACAATTTAGTTGTAATTAGCTTTTTGCCACTACGTAACAACTACATTATTTCCACGTAATCACAAGTAGTCGCAACTATTAGTAACTAATGAAAGACTATATGTTTGGGTTTGTTTCCTTTATTTGGATTCTTGTACGTGTTGATGAGAAGAGTTTGTTTTACAATCCATACTGTGAAAATGTTTCCACATTTTTTTCTCATAATCAATCTCTTAGATTTAAATTTCCTATAGCTACAATCTTTGATGGACTTACTTTTGTGTTTCTTTGAAGTGAGAAGAAGGAAAAGAAGCTAGGGATGCTTCAGTAAAACAAATGATCCCAACTTCTGCCACATGGTTTGGTAAACATCAGGACCTTCGTTTGAACTAGCATGTTTTGTTGCTTTCTCAAATTTAGATGTATATGCTTCAGCTTTTTTTCCGAACCAACTTATCAACTCTCAGAACTTTTATTAAATTTTTCATGTATGAAACTCAGTTATTTACAATTTGTGTTTCCCTTCAAATTAATATAAACCTGTTTTTCTCGCTACAATATACCAAGCACAAAATTAGACGTTATGTGTTATGTAGCTTCAAATACAAAAACATTTCTTCAGAGTAAGTCACCAACGGGATAAGCAACATAATTTTAAACTTGGATGCTATTAGGCAACTCATATTTCTTTCCCTTTATCTACAGATGGGTGCAGAGTCAGCTAAACAGTGCTCAGTCCCTCAATTTCAGTGTTCAGTCATGCCAGGTCAGTCTCAAACTTAAGCATTGCTTGTGTGTTGCTTTTTGGTACTTCTCAGTTTTCATTTTATTTTTTGTTCTTTGTGGTATTTTCGTCTCATTAGTATTTATAAATAATATAGTCTGTCAAATTCCTTTGTAACTAAAGAAGTACAAGACTTATGAGACTATGGTCTAGAGAGAGGCTAGATATTTTTTTGTGTGGGTAATATACGGTAGAGCAATCTAGTATACCGAGCGTGAGGAAAATATACTGCCCAAAACACGAAGACATCTACTCACTGCCCTCTAATTACCAAATCAGTATTTTTCTTCTTATGCATATACATTAAAGATATATCTATGTTTGTTTAGTCACTATACAGGAATTAGGATTATTCATTTCGTGAAATTGTTCCTCATCAAATTATAGGGTATAAAATAGAAAAAATGCAATAGAAACAGATACTTTGGAATAAAAGAGGTGTAGTTAGATGAATATAAGGAAAAGGGAGTATAAGTTATGTAATGTACTTCTTGTTGGTTCTTGATGGCTTAATGTGGGTTAAGTAAGAAGAACAAGGATTTGAAAACACATAACAAATGAGGAAAAGTGGAGAATCATTCTCCCACGTCGTTGTTTTTTCCCTATTGTAAAAACAAAACTAGATTTTGATCCGCATTTTCAAAACGCGAGATATTTTATGACAAAAAAATTTCATTAACAATGTTACAATTTTTTTGTTAATTTGTAAGAATTGTGTCTATTTTAAATATTGTTTCATTTTAGTCAGCATTTTTAAATCAGACCCGAATATGCGGTTGAATAGGTAAACCGGTAATCCGATATGTAATCTAGTTTGGGTTTTAAAAAATATTCATTATTTTTTTTAAAATGATAAAATTTGTAAGAACCGGCTAAATCTCGAGGCTAACAGAAAGAACCGATGGGTGACCGATATGTAAAAATTTCATTAACAATGTTACAAATGTTTTGATAATTTGTAAGAATTGTGTCTATTTTAAATATTTTTGCATTTAAATCAGCATTTTAAAACCCGACCTGGATGTGCGGTCGAACAGGTAAACCGGTAATCCGATATGTAATTTGTTTTAGGTTTTAAGAAATATTTATTATCTTAAAACCCATAAAATCTGCAAAAACTGGCTAAATCTCGAGGCTAACCGGTTGAATCGACGGGTTATCGATATGTAAATCCCATTTTATTTAAATTGTAAATTTTAAAATTTAAAATTTATTATTAATTTTTGCATTAGATATTTAAATAATTATTAGTTTTAATATTATTAGACTTTTAATATATCTTTTTAAATTCCAACTTGTTAAAAAAAATTGAACCTAGACTTAATTATTTCATAATTAGATTAACATTAGCAAAATTTAAAAACTAAATAATAAAAAATCAGATAAGATATCATAAGCAATACGACTGACTAATATATAAAGATGTAATCATATAAACTAAACTATGGTGTATAAAACTAATGGTCATTAACGAATGTTTGTTTGGTTAACTTTTTGTGAAATTTGTTGAGAGAGAATTTCTTAGTTTTGTACTCAATATTCCTTTTTTATTTTTGAGACGCAGAGTTGGTGTTTGTTATAGTGTAAGACTTCTATATCCATCGAATATTCCTTTTTGATTGTTTAGAACTTACCGTAAAATTGATTTACCAATTTTAACACTAATTATCGTCATATAAAGTATTACCATATAAGCATGCTAGATATTAGGGTTTTTGTTATTAAAAGCAAATATGTTAGGCTGGCTTAAGTATAGGATATAGTTTAATTTAGCGAAATTAATTAAATGATATAGTATTTTTAAAATATTTTATTTAGAAGCAAGTTGGGTCCAACATTATGCTTCTGTTTTAATAGTATTGATGTTGTAACATCAAGAAAGACAATTTCCAATCTAAACAGTCAGTTGTAATATGTGTAAATACATAATCTCGTTCTTGCATGGGGGGACTGTCCCTAGTGTTATAAAAGACCAAACCCGTATTACACAAAAGCATTAAGAACAACCAATTGGGACTTACATCTGATACGTAGCTTTTGAGATCCCGATGGAGCATATTGAAAGTTTTGAGCAAGTTTGTAGCTTTACTCACGCAAATAGAGTACCACCCGACTACATCAAGTGCATGATATTTTCGTTTTCTCTTAATGGAAAAGCAGAACGATGGTTGAACTCTCTCCCCACTGGCTCTCTCACAACATGGGAGAAATTGCGATCGGCGTTCCTAAGCCATTTCTATACAAAGGCAAAAACAGCTGACTTACGAAACAAGATCTCTTTTTCAGGAAGCTCACAGATGAGCCTTTCTGCGACGCATGAGAGCGTTTCAATGACTACTGCAGGGAATGCTCTCACCATGGGTTTGGGAGACACTACCTTTTGTAGTTTATAGTGAGTTTCGAGATGATCTAAACTCCACGAGTAATGGAGACTTCATGATGCAAACTACTGATGGAGTGTTTGAACTGATCGAGAACATGGCGTCTAGCTCATCCAACAAGAATCAGGAAACTAATCGCTCCAAAAAGATCAACAATATTAACATTTAAAAAATGATGAGTTTTCCACCAAGGTTGATCAGCTGACTAAGAGCAACCATAGTCAAATTTTCATCATGGAAAAAGTTGTACCTAAGCAGAGCACTACATACGAGACGCTGCAACAAAAGCAGAAAAATCAGCAGATGATCAGAAAGAGGTTAGCTATGTCCATGGACAAGGATGAAAATTCAAGAATTACCAACCAAACCCCTCAACTTTCTGAACAACCCGCAGATGTTCTCCTACAAGAACAACAACGTGGACAATGCTGCTGATAAGGCGCAAGGAACATGTTATCAGAAGGGCTGTTCCCAGAACTAGCAAGGAAATACCTACGTTCTTAGTCAGGCGCATAACAACCAGCTCCAGAATCAGAGAGCGTAGAACAATCAGCAGACTGCTCGGGCTGCCATCACCAGTCAGCCAGATGAACTGAAAAGCCTAGCTATGATGATGCAACAGCTGTCACAGGCCAGCAGGTCCAGGCCTCTGCGTTGAACCAGACCACCATGGACATCAACACTAGAATGAACAACATGTTCACTGATCTCAGCACCAAATATGATAACGTGGTGAGCCACATAAAGAATATGGATGTCCAGATTGCTCAAACAGCTGAAAACATCAAGAGGCAGCAAGGTACATTTCCTGTAAAAACAAATAAAAATCTTAAGGAGTGTAATGCGGTCGAGTTGATAAGTGGAAAGCAACTGAAATACCCACTGCAGTGGAGAAGGGTAAACATAAGGAATGTGAGCAACTAGATGGAGATGCTTTGGCCGAGACGGAGCAATCAGTTGAGGGTGCTCTAGATGAAGCAGAGCAACCAAATGAGGATGAACCAGATTTACCTAGAACTCCAGCAGACTACGTCCCTGCTCGAGTCTACACTCCAAATGTGCCATACTCTGTTCCTGCAAAGAAATCTCGTAAAGACCGTGAGGAGATGAAGTGCAAAAAGATGCTTGACGACTTGACTATAAAGTTGCCTTTGATTGATGTGATTCATATGATACCGTCTATGTGGAGCATGATGAAGGTCTCCGGAAAATTCTCAAGAGACAATGATATCATAATGGTCCCTAAGGAGTGCAACGTGGTGCTCCAGAACAAGGTGATCAAGCAGTTGGGTGATCTAGGCAAGTTTGTCCTCTCTGTTCAAATTGGGAAACCAGTTTTCGCATGTTCTTTATGCGACCTCAGTTCAAATGTAAATCTTATGCCTTATTATGTGGCAAAGCGGCTGGTCTTCACCAGTATGAAGCCGACCAGGATCTCCTTAGTGTTTAACAGATCAATCAAGCTCCATGTGGGTATTTTAGAGGATCTCCACGTCCAAATCGGAAACACTATGGTCCCAGCTGATTTTGTGGCTCTATAGCTTGATGAAGAAGCAAATGACCCACTCATTCTGGTTCGGCCCTTCCTAAGCACAGCTAGAGCAATCATTGATGTCAGACATGGTATGATTGATCTCCATCTGAGAGACATTGTGATGAAGTTTGAAATGGAAAAACTGTTAAAGACGTCGATGTTGGATGAATAAACCTTCAAAGTTGATGGTGAGGATGCGGCACTCTTCTACCAAAAAGGAATGATTGAGAAAATCTTAAGCGATGATCTGCTTGAACTCGCTCTGATCCGAGCTAAGACTAAGCATAACATTTTGAGTGTGGATGCTGATGGTTATGCCAAAATGTTAGACTCAGCAAGGAGCATGGAGAAGATGGTTGCCTATTTAAGTCTAGGGGAACAGGCAAGCTGTGAATAGGGCAATCCAACAGGGAGAAAAGAGCAATTGCTTCGGGTAGCCAACTCGATGATCCACGGAGCGAGCTTAAGGCTCCAAAGATTGAGCTCAAATCCTTACCCACAGGGCTCAGGTACGCTTTCTTCGGACCTAATTCCACATATCTTGTTATTGTGAACGCTAAACTTAATAATTTGGAAACCGCATTGCTCTTGTGCGACTTGAGAAAATATCGTAAGGCATTAGGCTATTCTCTAGCTGACATTCTTGGCATTTCACCTGATTTATGCATGCATAGAATACATCTAGAAGATGAATCAATGACTTCTATAGAGCATCAACGAAGGTTAAACTCGAATCTCAAAAATGTTAAGAAAGAGATAATGAAACTTCTAGAGGCTGGTGTAATCTATGCCATATATGATAGCAAATGGGTTAGTCATGTTCATGTAGTTCCTAAGAAAGGTGGAATTACTGTCATAACAAGTAAAGGGAATAAACTGATACCTACTACGACTGTAACTGGTCATCACATGTACACTGATATTTGTATGTTAAATGATGTGACTTGCAAAGATCACTTTCCACTTCCTTTTATTGATCAAATGCTTGAGAGATTATATAACCATACATACTATTGCTTTTTAGATGGCTATTCAGGTTTCTTTCAGATTTTCATCCATACATACGATCAGGAGAAGAAGACGTTCACTTGCCCCTATGGCACGTTTTCTTACATGGGGATGCCGTTCAGCTTGTGCAATGCTCCTGCGAGTTTTCAACGTTGCATGATGTTCATTTTTACTGACCTTGTTGAGGAGATTATCGAAGTTTTCATGGACGACTTTCGTGTCTATGGAAGCTTCTTTTTTGTCAGTTTGTCAAAATTGTGCAGGGTGCTCCAGAGTTGTAAAGACAAACACCTTGTGCTGATTTGGGAAAAGTACCATTTCATAGTGAAAGATGGGATTGTTCTTGGGAACAAGATATCGAAGAAAGGGATTGAGGTAGACAAAGGAAAGATAGAAGTGATGATGAGTTTGCAGGCTCCTACTTTCAGTTAAGGGGATCAGAAGCTTTCTATGACATGTTGGGTTCTAGAGAACGTTCATCAAAGACTTCTCCAAACTCGTGAGACCGCTCACTAGGCTGCTTTGCAAAGAGACCAAGTTCGATAGCGATTGTTTGGCTGCTTTCCATACGATTAAAGGAGCCCTGATCAATGCACCGATTGTGCAACCTCCAGATTGGGATCTTCCATTCGAGATCATATGACCGATGCAAGTGATTTCACAGTAGGAGCAGTGTTGGGTCAGCGGAAGGACAAGAAGTTTCACGTGATATATTATGTGAGCAGGACAATGGATGAAGCTTAATTTCGTTATGCAATAACTGAGAAGGAAATCCTAGCAATCATCTATCCCTTTGAGAAATTTTAGGTCCTATATGGTAGGTTCTAAGGTGACAGTGCACACAGACCACACAGCTTTAAAATACTTGCTGACCAAGAAGGATACCAAACCACGTCTATTAAGATGGATTATCTTACTCCAAGAATTCAATCTTGAGATTAAGAATAAGAAGGGGACTGAGAACGGAGTCGCAGACCACCTGTCTCGAATGAAGATATACAAAGATACAGCCCTTGACGATAGTCTCCCGATGAGCATGTCTGTGCAATTGGTATGTGCAAGTCAGAACAATCTCAATAGACCTCCCCACCCAAAGGCCACTTCCGTGCCTGCTCCAGAAGAGACCAACCAACTCGAGCTGCTCCAGTGTACTAAAATAACTTGTGGCGGTAATCAAGAAAATGTATTCCAACCTACCTTGGTTTGCTGAAATAGCTAATTTTCTGGCTGCTGAGAAAGAACCAATAGAGTTTACTGGTAATGAGAAGAGAAAGTTCTTGAGAGAGGTGTGACACTACTTTTGGGATGAGCCATACTTATATCAAAATTGCAAGGATGGGGTTGTCAAAAGGTGTGTGTCCGAAATTGAGATTCCAGGGATTCTCTATCACGGCCATAGTTCCTCATATGCAGGACATTTCGCAACATTCAAAGCTATCTCTAAGATCTTGCAAGCCAGTTTTTTGTGGCCATTTATGTTCCAGGATGACCAAGCATTCGTCTTTAAGTGAAACTCATACCAGCGACAAGGGAACATCAGCAACAGAAATGAGATACCCTAAAACTTCATTCTGGAGATTGAAGTGTTCGATTATTGGGGAGTTGATTTCATGGGACCATTCCCACCTTCCTTCAAGAGCGAGTAAATCTTAATCGCAGTGGACTACGTATCAAAGTGTGTCGAAGCGATTGCTTGCCCCACAAACGATGCTCGAGTTGTGACCAATTTATTCAAATCAATTATATTCCCTAGGTTTGGAGTACCTAGAGTGGTTATTAATGATGGGGACAGTCACTTCACCAACAAGGTTTTTCAAGAGCTGTTAAAGAAGAATGGAGTTAAGCATAAGGTTGAAACCCCAAACCATCCATGGATGAGTGGCCAAGTTCAGGTGTCCAACAGAGAGATCAAGACCATCCTACATAAGACAGTCAGCACAACTCGCAAGGGCTGGTCGCTTAGGATTAACGATGCTCTGTGGGCATACAGAACAGCATACAAGGCACCAATCGGGACCACTCCCTACAACTTCGTGTATGGCAAGGCATGTCACCTTCATGTGGAGCTCGAGTACAAGGCGGCATGGGCTGTTAAAATGCTCAAATTCGATATCAAAACCGCCAAGGAAAGATGTTCCATCCAACTCCATGAGCTAGAAGAAACTAGGCAGTTGGCCTATGAGAGCTCGAAAATCTACAAAAAAAAAAGACCAAGGTTTACCATAATAAAAGGATCATCAGTAGGATCTTTGAACCGAATGATCAGTTCCTACTTGGTAATTCCAGGTTGAAGTTGTTCCCTAGAAACCTGTACTCCAGATGGTCCGGACTTTTACCATCAAGGAGGTTCGTCCTTATGGAGCTATTTGTGTTGCTGGACACAAAAAGAGGAGAATTTGTTGTGAAAAATGAGCGCTTGAATCCATATCTTTCTGACACAACCATTGCTGAAGGTGAAGAAATTTCCTTAGGCGATTCTCCCCTAGCCTAATCGGCTAAACAAGTCAAGCTAGTGACTTTAACCAAGCGCTTGGTGAGAGGCAACCCACTTGTGAGTGTGCATATTTTCATGTTTCCTTATTTTCAAGTCATAAAAACGAGATCCTTGAGGCGAGCAATCAACAGGCTGCTCCCTTTACGGAGAGAAATCCAATGGATGCTCTCTTTACGGAGCAGCTGCTCCGTACAGGTAAGTTTCTCGAAAAAAAATATTTTTAGGAAATTGTTTTTAGGGTTTATGGTCCCCTCCTTCCTCCTTTAAAACCACTCCTCCCCCCCCCCCCCCCCCCCCCCCCCCCCCCCCCCCCCCNAATCCCCTTGGATTTTCAAGTCCTCTTTGTTTTTGAAGTTATCTCCCACAATCTCGCAAGGTAAGTGACTCAATCGACCCTCTCTCAGACAAATCGCCATGAGTATCAGCTGTTCCTTTTCCTTTCACGCTTGAATAGATCAATTCTAGGTTGTTTAAACTTTAAAATCGACATTTCCTTTTGTTGTTTGAATCGAAAAAGGAATTGAAACTTTGTGTGAGTAAATTCAGTTATTCAGGATTGGAGTTTAATTGTTTTGTGTTGATTTATGGTTGCTAAAAAAGATAATGGACTTTGATTCAACTATCGCAAAGGGTTCCATCTTTTTCAAGCAACCCATGAATTGTGCTGATTTTTGGATGTTCTCTGTTGTGAAGATGTCTCCACGTACCAAGCAAAAGGCTGTGAAATCTATACAACGCTCCACCCGCGACACATCTCAGGCACCACCCTTTGGATCGATCCCTCAGACCTACTCTTGACACCGCGAGGAAGGAGACCCGATTAACATTGATGACCCAAACCTCCTTGATCTCAATGTTGAAGGTTGGGACAAAGAGAAGGCTCGTGACTACAATGCTCTTCTAGAGAGGAACATCATGCCCACTCGCTTTGTCCACTCTGAAGGCCTCTCTCAACTCGGACTCGATGAAGATGTTCACGCCGTTCTGCAAGCACAAGGGATAGCTGATCTCTGCTACCTGAAACACGTCTTGTTCTGCAGCCTGGTCCGGCAAGTGCTCGCCACAGCCTAGATCTCCTACGGAAATCCTGATGTGCCCACCTTTGCCAACTGTTCGTTCTCTTTCATTGCGAGTAGGAAATACTGCTCACTCTCCCTGGAAAATTCATAGAGATTTACGACTTGGCATAGGAACCAAGGGGAGTGTATGTTCCTAAGAAGTTTTCTCCTGCTCATGCGTTTTGGGATATGATAGCATCAGGAGAGTTCAAGTCTAGAACAGTCGAGCAGTCTCAAATCCGAAACTTAACTCTTCAGATTGTTGTGAAGGTGTTGAGCAACCTGCTCTTCACAAAAGTTAAAATGTCAAAGGTAACGAACGAGGAGTTGCAGATGATTTATGCTGGTGTCGAGGATGAGATAAGAGTCGCACAAGCTAGGATTCCATTGGTCTCTGCTATCACCAGCCCGGGTTTTTTCCTCATTCAGATGTTCTACGACAAGAGGTACATGTTGAACAAGGGAATTCAGGACAAGGATTGATGCGGCAGCTTGCTCACTCCTATGTTTGGGCACTTCGAGATCGATCTCAGCCCTTATACGTTCAAGCCGAAATAGAGTACATCAACATCCAATACCCGATCGCTTACCACATCATACGATATGAGTGCACCTACAACTTCCCGGATAGAGAGGGGAACTAGATGTTTTGCACTCTACCGAAGAAATCCATCACCAGCCTAACCGTGTTCGAGAACATGCAGTTCCTCCCTGGTCCCGAGAACCTTTGTGAAGACTCGTGATCACCTCCATATTATTTTCCTATGGACGATGTTGAGGACATCACATGTTACCAGTGGTATCCTTAACAGCGCATGTTACCTCTTTCTTTGTCACCTCACCGTACTGAAAAAAATGAGAATAAGGTGATGGAGAAGGAGAAGAAATCAAGAAAACATAAGCCGCTGGTTAGGATGACCAAGGAGTAGGAACCAATTTTAGAAAGAATGTAGGGAGTTTTGTCTTAAAAGTGTGTCTTTTTCAGGTTTGAGATGTAGAGGATGAAGCCGATTTTAAACAACAATTAATGGGATTTCAGTAAGGGTGTGATGTCCTAGTTTGCTGATTGTATGGTTCAGAGATTCATGGTTATGGTATGGTTGCTGAGAATAGGAGAATTCCCACACTTTCAAACCTCTCTCCATGTTCTTGATACTTTCCTTTGTTTGTGGACAAACAAGAATCTAAGTTTGTGGAGAATTGATATATGGTATTTTTTACATCATTGTAAATATGTTTTTCTTTGGTTTTCAGTCTTCTATCGAGTTTTCCAGTCCTTTTTGAGTCATTTCAGTTCTGGAGTAGGTTGCATAGATGAAGAAGGATGCATGTAGAAAAGTATCAGAATTAGAGTAATTCATGTGGAGCAGCCTGGCAATTGGTCCCATCCAAGGGAGCAACCTGACGGATGATCTCGCAAGGAGCAGCCGGGTGGTTGCTCGCGGCTTTTATGAAACTTCCAAGATTATTTCAGGATTTCACCCTAGCCACCCTATCTTTCCTCTAACCTAATGGCGCCTCCATATAAGAAAGTCCGCCTATCTATCATTTTTTACGCTAGTTTTTGCACAAGAAACCATAGACTTCAGATTTGGATTTGCGATTTTGCACCTTGTAAGGGAGAAGGCTCCATCTCTCTTGCCTAGAGAAGATTATCTTGAACCCTCTTTTATTCTCTCTTATCTATATGCAATATTATTTAAAATATATATCTTTGATCTCTTGTGTTATGGCAGAGTAGTCGGCTAGCTAGTCTAGGGTTCTAGGGTGTTAATTTCGTGAGCTGAACTTGAATAAGTTGATCAATCAATTGTCTTCTTTCATAACTCTTCTTGCATTAATCTGATTACTTACTATATGAACTTAGTTTTGATCTATTCATTAACTGTGTAATAGATAACTTGACATGATATGAATGAGCTTTACATCCCTAATCAACGAAAGTAGATATTAGGGTGTTTAGTGAACCTGTCGGACATGATCTCTATTGCTTGCTGTCGTGTTTTGATCCAAGTGAGAGTTTAGGTATCAAGAGCGATCAATAAAGGGGATAGTTCCACAAGAGTGGGCTGTTCTACCATGAGTGATCCGAGTTCTAGACTCATGCTTTACTGAACTTGAACAATAATTTGGCTCACAAGTGTTAGCACCCGATGAAACAACCCTAGGCTAGCTCCTTAATCAATCTGAAAACTTAATCCAACTTGTTACTTGGGTTTCACGTTTACTCGAATTATAAAACCTTCATTGTTTTAGCTAAGTATTGATCCAGCAAGGATAAAGTGTATACTGGTTCTCTGGAATTGAATCTTAAAATATTACAACAACTACTGTTAACTTGACAGTGGCATAAGGTTCAGTTTTAGTGTATCATCCACCCACTTGGACACATAATCGACAGCAACTATGATGAACTTATTCCCATGAGAAAAAGGGAAGGGACCCATGAAATCAGTGCCCTATAAATCAAAAGCTTCAACCTCAAGGATAAAATTTTGATGTATCTCGTGTCTTTTGCTGACCTTTCCTCTCCTCTGGCAAGCATCACACTAAGAGATGAAAGACTGAGCATATGGAACCATAGAAGGCCACCATAAACATGCCTGTAGAATCTTGAATATTGTCTTGAAAGTGTCTAATTGTCTATCATAATAAGATCCATGACAATGGAACAACACATCAGAAACCTCAGACTCCACTATGCAGCGTCCGTATAAACCGTCAGAACAGTGTTTGTGTAGATAAGGTTAATCCCAATAGTACCTTCAGATCTCTCTTAGGAACTTTTGTCTTGGCATAACACTTGAAATTATTTTGTGATACCTTATCAGCAAGATAATTCACGATATCGGCATACCATGGCCTATCTGATTCAGTCACGGTTACAATGTACACCCCTAAACTTGAAGTTTTACCTCTAGGAGAAAGTAGATGCATTTGTGTAGAACGTCATTCAGCGCTATGGCTGTGTTCGATCGACGATGTACCCTTTACTGCGTCGACGGATTCTGTTGTTGTGTCGATCGATGCTATCTCTGATATGCTTACAATTCCAACAAATTTGGATTCCATCATGTAAACATTTTCATTGGGTAAGATACGTCTATGGGAACGTCATTTACAATTCTGATCTGTGAAAGATGATCATCAACAACATTTTCTACCCCTTTCTTGTCTTTGATCGCAAAGTAAAATTCTTGAAGAAGCAAAATTCATCTTAGAAGCCTTGTCTTTGTATTTTTCTTATGCATCAAGTATTTGAGGCCAGCATGATTAGTATGCACAATCACTTTAGAACCAACCAATTAGGATCAAAACTTCTCAAAAGTGAACGTAACAGCCAACAATTCTTTCTCAGTAGTTGCATAATTCATATATGCATCATCGAGAGCTATGCTAGCATAGTAAACAGCATGAAACTTCTTCTCCTTCTTCTTACCAAGAACAACTCCGACAGAAAAATCACATGCACACATTACCTTAAAAGGTAAATACCAGTCTGGAGCCTACACAATCAGAGCAGTCACTAAAGCTTTCTTGATATCTTCTGAAGCCCTAAAACATTCAGGGGTGAAGTCGAATTTGACTTCTTTACAGAGGAGAGCAGCCAGTGGTCTAGCAATCTTGCTAAAGTCCTTAATAAATCTTCTGTAGAAACAAGCATGTCCCATAAAACTCCTCACATCCTTCACATTAGCAGGCACTGACAGTCCTGTCATGACTTCAACCTTGGCCTTGTCGATCTGAATACCAGCTGCTGAAACCTTGTGTCCCATAAAAATCATGTCAAGTACCATAAAGTGACACTTCTCTTAGTTCAGAACCAAGTGTTTCTCTTCCCATCTAGCTAGCACCTTGCACAAATTTTCTAGGCATGACTCAAAATCAGACCCATAAACTGAGAACTCGTTCATAAGACCTCCACGAAATCCTCAATCATATCTGTAAATATAGATATCATACATCTTTGGAAGATAGTAGGAGCATTACAACGTCCAAAAGGCATCCTGCAATGTGGGAATCAAGCAATCACTAATTCTTATGGACACATCGTCCAGAACAACTTCTGGAATTCGAACGGACCTATCAGCTATGATGAGTGTGATTCTAGTTGGATTTAATTTGGTCATCCCAAAGTTAACTGCAACTGAGTAAGGCATTAAATTCAGACTGGAACCCCAAATCACATAAGGACCTATGAAACCTTTCGGTTAAGATGTTGCAGTCCAACACAAAACTACCAGGGTATGAAAGTTTTTCAGGAATCATGTCTTGTATCACAGCACTGACTTGCTCAGAAATTATCATTACACCTTTTTCATACCTTAGATCCTTTGTCACCATCCTCTTCATATACCTTTTGATCATTGGATAAGTTCTAACAGCATCAAGAAGAGACATTTCGACAATTATTTTCTCCATGATATTTCTACATTTGGCATCTTCCAACTCTTGTTTGGACTTCTTGGGGTTCTTAGGAAAGGGATATTTAGGTTTTTCTCTCTTCAACTGATTATGGAGATTTCAAGGACTGGATATCCACTTGAATAGGGCATCGAGCGATGCTAGATGGGTATCGATCGACGCTTGGGCTGATTATCGATTTGTCCTTCTTTTGAGCATCATGTTCCTCACTTGTGGTTTCTCTTAAGAAACTCGATTACCTAAGTCCTAGGGAATTTGTCAAGTGACACTCCTCGGTATCGACCGACACTGGTTGCGAGTCATCATAATTTTTATCTTCAAAATCCCTTAACTCTAAGAAATCTTTGATAGTGATTTTCTATTCATATCGGGGGTAAGTTTTTCTACTTCTTATTGTGACAGCGCTAACAATACACTTGAGGTTAATATCAGTCGTTCCAGGAAGGAATCCTTCTTCCCTTCTGAGTAACCCATCAGTATGTGCGATTTGGCCATCTAATTTCTTGACTTGATCGCTCAAAGCTTTGTACTTCTCATATAAATCAGGATACATGGAATTCATTCTTCCTTTGAAATGTGTAACCATCTTTTGCCTTTCAAAACTTTTCTTATCATAGATTCTAGCTTTCTGTTGTGGATTTGTGTTGCATCATAGCTCTTTTGAAGTTCATGTTCCTTTGTTGATCACCAAATCTATGTCTACTAAAACCAGTCCCATCGATGAGGTCTACATGCTTTTCTTCACCTACTTCACATAAAAAAAAGTCTTAACCTCATTGGCGAACTATACTTGCTTTGTGCCAACTAGAAGAGCATGAACTGAATCTAACGTTGTTTTCACCTCAAATATATGATCTCCATTCAAGTTCTCAGCCATCTTCTTCCTCTTAGGATCAGTCATCTTGGCACTATTGCTAGATGCCATGTTTTCAATGAGTTTTGTAGCTTTTTTAGGGCTCGTGGTTTTAAAGTTCCCTTGACTTGCAGCGTCCAGGGCCGCTTGGTATATCCAATTGAGACCTCTGAAGGAAATATTAAGTAGCTGAATCTCAGGGAAACCATGGTGTGGGCAGTCTCGCTGGTGAGCTCTGAATATTTCCCAAGAAGTCTTAAAAGCTTCAGTAGGACCTTGCGAGAATGTAGAGATCTTATTCCTCAGCTCCTCAGACCTCGCATCATCAAAGAAGTTGTTGAGGAAGGAACTCTTGGTATCATTCCAGCAAGTCAAAGATCCCAGCTATAATTGTTATAGCCAGTATTTTGTGTCTCCAGTAAAAGAGTGTGGAAAGAGCTTGGAAAATAAGTAGTCCTTAGAGACTCCATTACACTTGATACTTGATAAAAAATCCTCAACCATTTCAGTATGATCCATAGGATGCTCCTCAGGGAGACCATGAAAAGTACATTCACCCACATAAGTAAATATTTAGGATTCAACTCAAAGTCGATTATATTGAATGTTGGTGGATGGATAGCTGACCTGTTAGAGTAGAACTGGTCAGGTCTGTAGTAGTCTTGGGGTGCTATCTGGAGTTCCATCCCAGCATTCAAAACAACATTGATTTCATCATGGATTGCAGCCCATTGTTCATTAACCAATTGCCATGCAGCATTGCGCGCACGACCCTTTGGATCTTGTCAGGCATTTGATCAGGATGGGGTCGATCGATTTGGTAATCCATTCAACCCATAGTACTTAGGTGGCGCCGCTCGGTGCCCTTTAGTTCTCTTGAATTCTTGACAGCTTTCTCTCACGCGTCATACATACCACCCTTCAGTAAAATAAGCATACATTTCGATCCAACCGTTAGTAAAACCTCAATTTGGTGGCATTAGAACGCTAACTCAGTTCTATATCTCATTTCCAAATTTTAGGGTAATCGCCTGGTGGGACGTCCTACGTCCATAGTTAAACATCTGATACATCTGCACAGTTCTGAAAATATTCTAAAAAATACTCCAACTATAGAATAGACTCTACATAGGACTTATATCATGGTAAAAACCATGATATATCAGAGATGATCTGAGGGCGATGAGACATGGGAGTTGAGGAAGAGAGAGAGCATCATGAGTGATGTGTTGAGGCGATGAGGAAGAGACAGGGCCGGCTCAACCATATCATGGGCCCTTGGGCCAATTTTTTTTTTCTTTTACATATATGTTATAGGTAACTTAAAATTTTTGGGCCCTTATACATATTTTTTTTTCAAAAAACTGATCCCCCTTTTAACACTCTTTGTCCAAAAAAAATTTGGGCCCTAGGGCCCAAGCCCCTCTGTCCCATGGTCTAAGCCGGCCCTGGGAAGAGAGAGATATACTCATTGGAGATGTGTTGAGACTATGCGGACGTGGAGAGGAGCTGAAGGTGATGATCTTGGGCGATGAGACCATGGAGAGTAGCTAAAGGTGATGAGTTTGGGCAATAAGGCCATGGAGAGGAGCTGAATGCGAGTGATGAGGCCATAGAGAGGAGCTGAGGGCGAAGTGCATGGGCGATGAGAGAATTGTTATTCCTTATCTTGTCTCTTTAGTTATCCATTGATAGTTTTGTATGTCTTCGAAATTGTTTTGCTTGTTTTACAAAAGTTTTTTTCCGTAGAAACTTACCGAAGCTTGCTTTGCAAAAGATTTTTTCGTAAAACTTGTTTTGCTTGTTATACAAAAAAAAAATCGTAGAAACTTTTCGAAACTTATTTTACGGAAGATTGTTTCGTAAAACTTATTTTTCTGGTTTTACAAAAAACATTTCATAGAAACTTTTCGAAGTTTGTTTACAGAAGATTATTTTGTAAAATTTGTGTTCTTTCTCGTAAAACCTTATGAGAGAACGTTTTTTAGATAATTCTTGTTTGAGCAAAGATCTCTTTATTTATTTTACGGGGAAGAAAGGTATGGAGTTTTTCTATGTATCTTTGTTCTAGTAGACACGGAGTATGCAGAATTGTTATCTCAACTTTTTTGACTCATTCTTATAAATGATACGATTCTCGAGTGATTTCAGCCGTTGATTTTGTTAGGACCAATTTTAACCCCACAAAACCCGACGCACTGGATTTGGTATACTCAGTTGTGTATGTTCTAATGAAGACAATATCTCTTGGTGGTGCATCATATTTTGTGACTTTCATTGATGATTATTCAAAGAAGTTGTAGCTTTTTCTTATGAGAACAAAATTCAGGTTCTTGGATATTTCAAGCACTTTGTGGTATTGGTTAAGAGACAAAGAGAGAATAAGTTCAAGTGTATCTGCAGTGATATTGGTGGAGAGTGTTATGAACTATTTGATACTTATAGCAAAGAGCATGGAATAAGACACCAGTTCATGCCGCCTGACTCTACAGCTGAATATTTTGGATGAAAGGATGAACATGACGATTTCGATAGGATGAGATATTTGATCTTACAGTAAGTCTTATCGATGATTTTGTGGAGAGAATCTTTGAACACTGTTGTTCATGTGCTGAATTTGGCACCAAGTGCTCCACTGAAGGGTGATATTCCATAGAGGTTTGGACTGGTAAGGATGTTTCTTGTTGACACTTAAGGGTCTTTGGGTGTAAGGTATTTGTTCATATTCCAAAAGAGATCAAAGCTTGAGATGAAATTGCGGTAGTGTGTGTTCATCGGCTATGGTCAGGATGAATTTGGATATACATTGTATGATCCTGTTGAGAAGAAACTCGTAATTCAGATTTATGAGAGTTTGATCGATTCAGAGAATACTCCTTATACATCTGTCCACAGTGAAGCCGAGATCGAGGTTCAGGATGATACACCTAGTGAAAATATTCCCACACATGAAGATGGTAGTGGTGATCATGGTGACGATCATGGTGAGACACCAGCTACTGAGAACCAACCTACTATTGTTAGATGATCCAGGAGAGGTCTTAAACCATCAATAAGGTATGATTCTAGTGAGTATGTGCTACTTACTGATGGGATAGATCCTGAAAGCTATAATTAAACTTTGGAGGATGAACACAAGGATAAGTGGTCTGGAGCCATGGATGAGGAGATGAATTCTTTTGATGTTAATCATACTTTTGAGTTGGTGGAATTGTCAAAGAGCAAAAAAGGCTCTGCTTAATAAATGGATTTACATAATTAAGCTAATTCACTTGTCTCGTGAGAGGTATATTGAAAAAGTACTTAACAAGTTTCACATGGACAAGACTAAAATGTTGAGCACTCCTTTTGTTGCACACTTAAGACTGAACAGTAAACAAAGTCCGAACACGTATGAGGAGAAGGAAGATATGGAAAAAGTTTTGTATGCTTCTGCAGTGGGTAGTTTGATGTATGACATGATCTGTAGAAGACCAGATTTAACCTACTCCATTGGAGTTGTTAGCAGATTTATCTTCAATTCGGGAAGAAAACATTGAAATGTTGTGAAGTGGATTTTTAGATATCTTTGAGGAACTTCTGATTTGAAGATTACTTTAAGAGACAAGAAGTCATTTCTTGTCAGCTATACTGAGGTTGACATGTCTGAGGATATTGATTTTAGTAAATCTACTTCGGGTTACTTGGTAAAATTTTTGGATTGGAGTTGTGTCATGGCAGTCAAGGTTGCAAAAGTGTATTGCATTATCTAATACTGAGGTAGAGTTAATTGCTGCAATTGAATCTTGTAAAGAGTTATTGTGGATGAAGACCTTCTATGAGGATATTAGTTTCAAACATGAAAAGTATGTGTTGTTTTTTATACTAAAAGTGATATTTGTCTCGGGAAGAACACTACATTTCATTTAAAATTGAAGCACATTGATAGGAAGTATCACTAGATATGTGATGTGGTTGCTTCTAAGGAAGTGAAACATGAGAAAGTTCATATGAATGATAATGGAGTTGATAAGATGAAAAAGTCATTGCCGATGGAGAAGCTTGAGATATGTTAAAGGATAGTTGGGATGGCTGTTTCCTCCACATAGTCAAAGGGGGAGTTTGTTGGGTTCCTCCTTGTGGGAAAACTTATGGGTGGTGTGATTATGTGAAATTAAGAAGTTTACCTCGAGGATCCAAGTATCCACTTAAGAAACTCATCTTCAGCACTTTGATACTATAGGTAACACAATCACATATTTGAGTTTTGGGCCGATAATATTTATTCATGAGATTGATATTGGACCTACGGATTAGTGAAACACTATAAATTTTTTAACATATTATTTTTTGAATACAAGCAGACATAATACACAAGAAGAAAAGGTTAGACAAAGAGAGAGAAAGAGAGAAGAAGGTAGATTCCTATTGGTGTTGAGAGAGAGTTTGAGGGCATAAAAGAATCATGATCTTGCTGATATTTTGTGAGAAGCTTTGTCACTCATTGGGTTAAGGGGTCATCGAAGGGGTTTAGATTTTTAAAGGTTGGATCTTTTGTTATTTGGGTTTTAGGGAAGTTGTCGTCACATTTCTTCAAAAATGGTGTTTTGAGTGTGATAAATCCAATGGTGAAATCTTCTCTGGTTGAGCGGAAATTTGGAAGAGGTGGAAGAGGTGGTTGTTGACTTGTTCATCTTGGATTTTTACAGTGAATTAGTCTCTTGTTTCTAGAATCCTTGTCAGATGAGGACGTTTTGTGGTTGTCTGTTTTGAAGCTCTTGTGTTACTATCTTGTTGTTGTTTAGTATTTTGTGTTGGAGATATCTCTTTGTAGTTAAGTTTCTAGATCTGTTCAATTCTTTGAAAAGAGAGGATGTGGTTATATTCATACTCGTTAATATAGTGGATTTTTGAGTGGACTACGGTGCCAAAAATTTTTACTTCTCACATCGAGAGGTTTTCCACGTAAAAAAAAAGGTGATTGTCTCATTTAAGCTTCTACTTATACTATATATGCTATTGATTTTTTCACAAGTTCACACAAGTGCAGAGAACACAATCTTATATTTTTGTTGCACGTGTTTTCCAACAAAACATATAGACTAGCAAACATTCAAATCAAAGTTTGGGCATGGGCATATTTCCCGGATCTGAGGATCCGAACTGGTATCGATCCGAAAAATTGGGTTTTGGATCGGATTCGGATAGTTATAAATACCTGATTGGATATGATTGCAAAACTAAATCGGATATTGGGTCGGATCGGATTATATCCAAGATATGTATAAGTATTTGAACAGATCCGGTATACATATTAATAAAGTTACTTTGTAACCTTAAATGCTACTCATATTCCTAATTACTCCTAGATTATCATCACCAACGCTTCCACTTCCGACTTACGATTTCAGATTCTTGATTCTTTAATTATCGTTTGATTTGTTATTTGATTTGTTATTTGTTTGAATTTTGATGTTGTTATCTTGTGCAAGTATGTTTTTATAGTCTGATAATTCAGGTAGGTTAATTCTATTGGATAAAGAAAAATTGTTGATACATAAAGAACTGTACTGAACTGAATCCGTTAAAATTTCGGTTATTTCGGATGTAACCGATCTATATCGAATCCGAGAGATACTGAACCGTATCCGATCTGGAATTTTAAAATACTTGATTGGTACCATTTTCTTTAGTTCTGAAATGCCTAACCCGATCGGATAATCCGAATGCTAGATCTATGAAAGTCAATCAATTGTATAGCCTTAGAGATCAATTTGTGGGATCTAAAAGACCAATAGATTTTTTTGCGAAAGGGTCCTGAGTGGTTATCATTTCTGCAAGGGAAACTACAACCAATAAATTATTAACTGCATATTTCTGAATTATTACAATTACGGTCAAAGATTAAGATAAAAGGAAGTGAAAGATTAAAAATGATGGTAAAGTGAGAAAATTTGCCAATAATAAAACACAAGAATGGTGTTACAAGATTACAAACTAATAGTAGGAATAAAAAAATTACACAATTCCCACACCTCTATAAAATACAAACAGCTAATACTAACCATAACCCTTGTTCTTGTGACTCGTGTGTTGTCCCAATAACACAGATAATAAACAGTACTAAGACAATATATAAATGAACAAAACCTTTTACCCAACAAATACTCACTTTTACTCACCGCCTCCATAACCATCCCAACTTGACTTTCTAACTCTTTCATCATCTGTGATATCCCCCAATATCTCACAACCCCTCATCAATATTCAGTGTGATCCATCTCGTAATCAATCAATGTGGATCAAGACCGGTTCTGGTTGGACATGTACACAACATGAGGATCATCAACGAGAGGCGGCTTATGAGGAGAAGTATTTAATCTCACACGGCGTCTCTCTTTCTCTTTCTCTGTGGTTCTATATCCAATCAAGAGAGCCACGGTCATTTGGAGTTTGTGGGCGTCCTCTGGTTGGTGTTGGTGGTCTATTTGCATTTAACTCCTGACAATAAAATGCTCAGTTACAACATTTTCCAACTGGATAAAAGAAGGTTTAAAATTTGTTCTAAGATTTAAAAACCTGCATCCATGCGTCATCTACACGTCTTTCTGGTGAAGTTTCAGGTGATGTATTTGCTGGAGGTAGCGGATGAATAAGTTTAGGAACTACAACAAGATCTCTCCCCAACACCAAGATAGCACCGGCATTGTTTGCAGTACCTGAGAGAATCATTCATGAGAGACTTATCCATCAGATCAGGTTGTTGTTTGTTTACCGGTTAAGTTGTGAGTTTTCGATTGCATAGACATACCGCAATAATTTGTAGCTGAGAAGAGTGTTATCAAATGCCCCTGTGCGAATCGTTCAAATCCGTCCATCACACATTCATGCGCACGTACAATCAGTTGAAGATCGTTGTTGTTGCAGAACTCCATGACACGGTCAGGCTGCAATTGCCAACTTTGTTGGTAAGTAACAGAACCGGTAGGAGTACTTAGGGAAGAGAGAAAGACTACTCACCCCGAAAGTAACCAATCCAGGGCCTCTAGCATTTGGCCTTAAACCTTCGACACTGTCATTTTCAGTAGGATCGGACCTAGGAGATTGCAAATTGACAATACTAGTGAGCAGAAGATCAAGGGGAAAACTAGAATGATGTTGCGTTAGACATGAACTTACCATAGTAAATCCATAAGCACAATTGATCCTGCTTCCATCGTAATTGGACGCTGAATGTTTTCTATCTGCTCCACATGATTGATAGATCGACCAATTCCCCCGTGCATACAGATAATTTTCTTCTCGATCAATGCTGCGAGAGGTAACCAATTGAACAAACGGTTTATTCTGTGCCACACCCAGATCCCATCACGTTCACCCTGCAATATAGCCACGACATGAGACCCTAAAACGTGGAACAAGAGATTCATAAGGATGAGACACTTACCAACCGCTCAATACACTCTATCCGGAAACCAAAAAGCGCATTAATATCAGCGGCTTCATGGTTTCCACGAATTAGGTGTACGTTATGTTGGTATTCAACCTGCAGTGAATATCATCTCCTTTCATGTCAAGCAAATAATACCAGAATAGAGACATCACTATAATGGTGCTCTTAAAACTACCTTCAACGCAAGCAGAAGTGTAATTGTTTCTAGACTATGTTGACCCCGATCAACATAATCCCCTAAGAAGAGGTAATCGATGTATCTGAAAACCATTAAACACAATCAGTAATGTCAGACCAACTTCAGCAATAGATAAAGTAACAATCATTTAGCAATATCATTAGAGATTTAAATACACAATGAGCAATGTCAGACCAAAGATCGCGTAAGAGACACTTACGATATGTCTCCAGCTGTTGATGGTGACCCATATTCATCAAAAAGGCGCATGAGATCCCCAAACTGACCATGCAAATCACCAAATATCTTAATAGGAGCTCTAAGCTGTAATACAGTAGGTTCGCTTGAGAAGATACGTTCGGCACTGTCGCAAAGATCAGCTATTTCATTACAATCCAAGAAAAACTGGCGTCGAACCGGAGGCTTCCACTGACGAGGCTTCAAAAGATGAGATACAACCTAATAGAACAGCGTTGTTACTACATCAGAAGGTAAATGAATAGTCACATCAACGAACCACCTGGTGGAACCTAATAAAATTGAACAATACAGAAGATCCAGAAGAAATACATGTCCTTTTTACAAATAAAGTTCCAATCCTGTTTAATCCAAGCAGTATCTGAATACTATTCTTGTTCAAATTTGATAACCTAAATGACACGTGCGCAGTAAGATAATTTCTCTAAATCGACATTTAGGAACATAATGCTTTCTTGCAGCACGTTTGGAGAAGAAAAATATCTACCTTTTTCGGAACACTATTGATCGACTGCTGCCGATCTAATAGTTTCCTAGCTGCTGTTGCACTTTCGGGTGTCCCATAACTAACACGGCGTCCCTCGTTTTCAAATTGATCAATAGATAACTGTCTAACCATTCCACCTAAGGCCCCACCTGTCTCTGCAGCAACCACCACCTAAAGTTCCAGATATAATTGCAAAATAACACAAAATGTTAGCATTTATAATACGAGACGTACAACACTGACATGTTGGAAATATGTTTCTGAATTTCAGATTTATGTAGTTAGTTTGACTCACAGCTCTATGATGAAGTCGAACGCCTGTAGGAATGACACTAGTTGATATCGAAGAATCAGGCTTAATTAACGAGGATGAAGGGTTTCCACTGGGTGTAGCTTCAGCACCACGATCCCTATCTGGTAGTTCAACTTCACCGTTGACCTGCCGTGCCTTCGCAGCAGCTAATGTTGCACTGATAGCCTCAGCTTCCGCAGCAGATGCTTCAACAAGATACTCCACAGCCTTGTTGGTTCTCCTACAATGTTGTTCGTAAAAAGATGTTCATGACGAAATGCAGAGTCGCGCTAACACTACATCGAGCCAAAAATTAAGACGCTAACCGAGTTCCAGGAACCATTGCATTTTCTGTGCTTATATCAGTGTACATATCCCCATTTACAGGTGGTGCAACAGGGCTTCCCAGCACAACAGCGTCAGGAGCCGATTCCGGTAGCTCCGCTGTTCTTTCATCAGAAATTCCATATCTTCCAGGTGAACGGCCAGGTGGTGAGTTCGTTGCTGCGGCAGCAGCAGCATGAGATGCAGCAGATGTTGTCTCCGCAGCGGCAAGATCTTCAGCAACCAATAGGCCATCAAGTAACACTCCTAAAGCATCAATAGAATGTTACTAAGTTCTGCAGCAATAATTTGAAAAAAAATGCAAGGGCCTACATAGAGAAGATAAAAGAGCAATGCCACTCGTATTTGATGAAGAGCGAAACTCTATAATGTTCCGACTAACAATATTCACAAGATAAAGTACAAGACTTCAATAAAGTATTAAAATGCCTATTCACGAAACTGGATCAAAGCATCATACACTGGCAACTCGATGAAATATTATGCCAAATTTATAGAAGTTTTAGATTCTCAAATACAGTAAAACTAGTTCTTTAATTTGACTAACATGCAATGGTATACTGCCAGTAAAAGCTCTCAAGCTTTTTCCTTACCTCCACGCAAACCACCATAGATAAATATTAAATCACCCACTGCAGCGGCAGCATGCCTGCAACGCCTAGTCAGTTCACCAGAAGCATCACCACCAGCTGCATCAGCACTATATCTACCAGTTCTAGGACTAGTAATAACCGATTTCGTATCACACCAAACACCTGCTGCAGTATCCAACACTGAACAAAGCAGAAAAACATGAAACAGTGAGAAGTTTAGTTGTATGCACGTACTACTATTATGAATCGACTATTGTAGTTCCCTTGACGATAGTTATAGATGGATGAAAAACATTTACAATTCCTGTTTGATGGTTTTAGATGAACCTCAAATATTAAAGCAAAATTTGGCTATATGAAGAATGATAAATGAAGGACGATGATAGCCATACTTTTAGAAAGAAACAATATGCGTCAGTAAGAATCATATTGCATGTATAAGCAAAAATCGTAAGTATGCTCTCACTGAAAACCTCCAGAACAACACAAGCATGAGATTGTTTCTCTCCTTTTGCTAACCTGCAACACTGGATGAGTCTTCTACCATACGTCCACCACCAAGTGCCCCACCAGAGACATGGAGTCTTGCATTCACAAAGACCTACAATATTCCACTAAAGGTTGGTTTTCTGATGGAAATAGATAAAAGAATTAAAAGGGAAAGAAGAAGCATCTCATACTGCTGCATGCTGGTATCTGGCAGAAGGTGAAACACCAGGGGCTATGGCCCATTCCCAACGTCCATCTCTGTGCTTGGCAAGTCCATATGCACTTGCCAGGGGCTATCATATAGAGGTACACAAGACATATTGAGCATGGCAATCAAACATTGAAGATTAAGACGGACAAAGAGCTCTAGACTCTAAATTTCAATGTGCAGATACGATAGATAATTTACAGTCTGAACTTTTATTTGAAGTAATTGGCAAAGAAAATCTACTCCCCTATGATTTCCCTGCAGCGTTAATAAAATGGTAGCGGAGAGGAATACAACATATGGATTCCCTCCAGCTGACAAACTTAAAGCCCAAATGCAAAGTAAATGTATATTTTCAAACAAGGGATAACATGGCAGCATGGGAACTACTTGGCTTACCACACTATTCGCATCTCTTCCACCACAGAGAAGAAGAAGGCCATCAGACCGCGCACTTGCAGTTGCATACCTAGTTATAACGTACAAACCCAAGACATCCACATAACTAATAGCAAACAACACAATCACAATTAAGAAATGAAACCAGGGAAGCAAAACTACATGCACGGAGGTGGACCTTCCCCTTCTGGTTCCAGCTTACGCCATTCATAAGGTTTGGCAGCAGTGTCCAAAGCCCATACATCAGCTAATGGACGTTTTCCTGATAGTTTAAGGAAATTAAGAGAAGAATAGAGCTACTTAAGTAGAATACAAATACACTTTTAATGAGCATGTGAGTAAAACTGCTTACCATCATTTCCACCAATTGCCATGAGATACCTCTGTCCCACCAGTGCCATGACATGTCCATAACGCGGTCCTGGTCCAGGACCATGAACAACAACCCTGGATAAAGGGTATATTCTAAATAAAGCAACAAACTAACATAATGAAATTTAGAGCCAGCACGCAACAAGGCTCATACATATATATCCGAACCTGTGCCACCGTGGCCGTTGTTGAGTTAGATCAAGAACGTGCAGATCCTCAGCTGACAAACCAGCAGGACCTATTCCACCCTGCGCCAAAGAGACAATTCGGTATCAGGTTCATTGCTGACTAAAACTATACTCTTGAATTGATAGAATAAGAGGCATTACAATAACATAGATTCTCCCCTACCTGAATAACTACCATGGTCCCAACAGCAGTAGCAACATGTGCAGCTCTCGGGCTAGGTGGTTCTCCATACGGAGTAAGCCTGTAACCATTATATCATCACATGAGTTGCACTTTAACAGAATAATAAGTCAAATTTTATTCTCACCTCGACCATTTACTAGTAAGGACATCATAACAATGCACATCAGCGGTTGCACCAGCTAAGCCTGCATGAGAAAACAAGTTTCCATCAAGCTTATAGCTTTGATAAGAAAAGAAACAAACATAAAGTACGAAGATGCAGTGTAGTGAAAACGTACGAATGCCGGCACTTCCAGCTGAAGTTGGCGTTCCAGTTCCTCCTGAGTTACCCTCAAGCGCCGTGGCACCACCGAACAAGATGAGACGAGGGCCACTGTAATTAGATGACCCTTCCTCACCAACGGCGGGAACAGCCGTCAAAGTGTGACCACATCTGGGGCCAGGCCCATCTTCACTCTTCTCTATTATAGCATTCACCAACGAATACGTAGGCGCATATCTAGGACCAACCACCGCCGTTTGTTGTGCTGACGCGGGAGGATGGGTGGCGATAGGAGTGAAAGTCGCCGATTCGGATCCGGTTTCGTCCGGTGATTCAGAGGAAACCTCTTTCTCCATAGACGATTCAGATTGATCACTCTCCTCCGGCACCATAGAAGAATCCAAATCCATTTCTTGTTTGTCCCAATCTCTCTCTCTCTCTCTTGCGTCAATTTGAGAAGAAGCTGAAAAATTGAAGCATAGCAATCCTCCAAGAACCCTAGCTTCCTCTCCGGTGAGATTTTCAAAGCGTTTAATCGGAGCAGAAATTTTCAGAGGATTTTTAAATTAAGTTTCAGATTTTCTCAGTCCTCTCTCTCTCTAATCGCTCCAAGAAAGGAGACAGAGAGGCGAACTCAAACACCAAACTGATCCCCAAGCAAAAAAAACAAACTTGCTCTCTCTCACTAGGTATACATGTATCTATACTCCCTCTCTCTCTCTCTCTTTAGCCAGATAACATGTCACTAAAATTAATCATTTTATCCTCTTACTTTTTGAAATGATTTATTTAAGGGAAATACTTTCTATTTTCAAATTGTTTAACAAACTGAAACCATAATCTTCTGTTAATTATTTTTCGTGCAATACAAACAATCCGCTTCAACCAGCTTAAGAAATTGTATATATCTTAATTTTCTGGGTTTCTTCTCCAAAAGCTTTGAAAATAGAGCTGAATATGTAATGTCGAAATAGTGATCTTGTTGAAAAGCCAAGAAACCTTGCATGTGCATTTCCCACCAAAAATAAAACCTTGCATGTGTATTGAGTGCAAATGTGGTGTTGAAAAGGAAGAGGAAAGTTGTGAGTTGTGAGATTTTAGGTGCCTAGATTCAATACCTAAATAGGACTTTGCTTTGGTGAGTTACAAAAGGCTAGTCTAAAAATATGAGTATTGAAACTTAAGAGTTTTAGTTGTCTCATCAACATATTGATCAACGAGCTTAGTAGTCATAAACTGAAGTAAGAGCTGTTTTGCGCATGAGTGAGTGGTCTAAAATATATATATCAATGGGTACACGACCTTTTTGTGACCAGTATCAAGCTGAAATATTCTCGATATATTTCATATTTGCAAAACCACAACACCTGATTATAACATCTCTAACACTTCTACATAAGAAAAAAAATCTACCATTGTTTCCTATTTCCAGCGTTTGTTGATCAATGAAGCAAAATCTATCAGTTTTTTCTCTATGGCTTCTTGTGCTATTTATCAAACTCCACTTGTTTCTTCTTGGAAAACTCAAGCCCATATGCAAGATTAAACGAGCTCAGATCATCTACAATTTGACCAAGCCCACCAGCTTCTTCACTTACCTCCTCATACAGTAAACCTTCTTCAGTTTCATCTCCTAAAGTATCATCAGCTCTCTCGTTTTCATCATCCCATGTCATTTCTGGAGGCATTGCAAATTGTGAAAACCTGCCTTCAATATAATCTTTAAAAATCTGTATTACTGCTCTTGTCTCGTCAGGTAGTCCACTAGCGGTAATATAGCCAAGAGACAAGAAATACGTTCTACGAAGCTCTGAGACAAGAGATAGACGTTGGGCTCATAGGTTTCATGTTTAGGTAGAGAGATGTTGTACCGAAGAACCCGTTCAGCCACAACTCTAACAGCTTCACGGTGCTCTGTCATCCGGTCTACTGAAAGTACACCACAACTGGTCATTTCATATATGTCTTGTGAGAGGTGCTCTCCATTGTTCTTTCAAGGGTTTACCTTCTAAGGGAGCAGTAGCAGCCTTGGTGACCATAAGACAAACATAATATTTTTGCAAGGGGAAGTATTAGAAGTATTCCATTTCTCCCTGCGTTTAAATTATGTACAATCCAACTGGTTAGCCAGAAATCAAAAAGGTTTGAGACAAACAAGTAGTGCACAAGTTTACCTGACATGACATAAGGAGGAAAATGATCTGCCTTGTTTGCCAGAAACATTGTTTTTTATGCTCACCAATTTCTCGTGCATATGCATGTGTCAGAACAAGTCTGTCACGTAAAAGACTGGAATGGATCAAGAAAAACTCAACTAAGAGAAAGTTGCAAGTTGCCAGAGTTAGAGTTGTTGAGCTAAGCTTGAACAAAGCTTAGACGACAAGCAATTACTAATCCTAATAAGTTTAGGATCTTTAGAGATAAAGATCCAAGTGTATTTAGGAGTTATCTAAATACTTGTGTTGTCAATTAGGATTAGGATATGTGAGGTCTTATATAGATCATTGTCGAGGTAATGACATTGATAGTGTGTGTGTGAGTGATTAAGGGAGCTTAAGTTTTGAGTGAGTTTCTTAAGAAATAAGAAGAGAGTTCTTATAATTCTTGAATCGTATACAAACATTCAAACAATAATTGGTATCAGAGCTTGAGTCTTTGATATTATGAGTGATCTTGTTGTTTCATCATCATCGATGACAAAGAGAAGGAGGGACGTCTTCTATCAAGTGTCCCATACTAAACGCGACGAATTACACAGTATGGGCTATGAGAATGAGAGTCTTACTTAGAGTACATAAAGTCTGGGAAATCGTTGAAACTGAAACAGAGAATGACGATAGGAATGATGTTGCTATGGCGTTATTGTTTCAGTCAATTCCTGAGACTCTAATCTTACAAGTTGGAGAATTAAGCAACGTAAAGAAAGTTTGGGATGCGATCAAAGCGAGATATGTGGGTGCAGAAAGAGTAAAAGAAGCTCGTTTACAGACATTAATGGCAGACTTCGATCGCCTTAAGATGAAAGACACAGAGACGATAGACGATTTTGTTGGAAAATTATCAGAGATATCGTCAAGATCGTCTGCGCTGGGAGAAGAAATCAAAGAAACTAAATTAGTCAAGAAAATCCTTAAGTGTCTTCCCCGGAAAAAGTATATTCACATTGTGGCTGCTTTGGAACAAGTATTGGACCTTAAGACAACGAGTTTCGAAGACATAGTTGGGCGTTTAAAAGCATATGAAGAGCGAGTTGCAGAAGAAGAAGAAGAAGTACAAGAAGATCAGGGAAAACTAATGTATGCAAACATGGAATCAAATCGTGCTTTCAATGGTGATAACAGAAGCAGAGGTCGCGGAGGAAGATTCTACAATAACAGAGGAAGGGGTAGAGGTAGATACTATGCTCCGCGTGATACATCAAGGATCACCTGTTACCGTTGCGACAAGATAGGTCACTATGCGACTGATTGCCCTGATCGGCTACTAAAACTTCAGGAGACACACGAAACAGTAAATAATGATACTCAAGAAGCATATGAGCTCATGCTACACGAGACTGTGTACTTAAACGAAGAAAAGGTGGTTCCAAGCAAATACGAAGTTGACAATGGGGAAGACAACATCTGGTATCTCGACAACGGAGCTAGCAATCACATGACTGGTGATAAGAGAGATTTTTCAAATATTGATGAATCTGTTACAGGAAAAGTCAGATTTGGGGATGATTCACGTATAGACATAAAAGGAAAAGGAACTATTGAGTTCATTGACAGGAACAGCGAACCAAGAAAAATAATGGATGTGTACTTTATACCCGATCTAAAGAGTAACATCATCTCTTTGGGACAGGCTACTGAATCGGGGTGTGACATTAGAATGAAAGACGAGTATCTCATAATGCATGATCGTGATGGGAAATTGATTGCAAAAGCTGTCAGGTCGAAAAACCGTTTATACAAAGTCCGTATGAGGATCAGAGATACAATGAGCTTACTAACAACGACAATGAGTGAATCAAGTCGTTGGCATGCAAGATTGGGCCATATCAACCTAGATACGATGAAATCAATGGTGCAGCGAGGACTGGTAACTGGAATTCCAGTTATCAATATAGAGAAAAACATTTGTGGATCATGTTTACTAGGTAAGCAGGCAAGAGCATCTTTCCCACATGCGACATCCTACAGAGCTTCTGAGTTACTTGAGCTCATACATGGCGATTTATGTGGTCCTATAACGCCAAGTACGAGCGCCGGAAACAAATATATATTTGTTTTAATCGATGACTGTTCGAGATACATGTGGACTGTGCTAATGAAAGAAAAAGGTGATGCTCTGAAGAAATTCAAAGTTTTCAGAAACATAGTGGAACAAGATACGAAAACTAGAATACAAACTTTCAGAACAGATAGAGGAGGAGAGTTTGTCTCGTTCGAGTTTAACGAATTCTGTGAATCCGCATGAATAAGAAGACATCTTACAGCTCCTTATAGTCCCCAACAGAACGGGGTTGTTGAGAGACGTAACAGGACTCTGATGGAGATGACAAGAAGCTGTCTGAAACATATGTCTGTTCCGAATAATCTTTGGGGAGAAGGAGTCCGACACTCGACATATCTCTTGAACCGAATAGCCACTAGAGCACTCAATGATCGAACTCCGTATGAGGCTTTCAGAGGAAGAAAGCCTAATGTTGCTCATCTTCGTACATTTGGTTGCATCGGATATGCGAAAATAGAGTCAAAGTTATTAAAGAAACTTGATGACAGGTCACGCCTGTTGATACATCTTGGGACAGAACCGAGATCCAAGGCTTATCGGTTGTTTGATCCTCAGACTCAGAAAGTAGTAGTTAGTCGAGACGTTTTGTTTGATGAGACCAAAGGCTGGAACTGGAAGAAAGACAACTTCGAAAAGAATCAAGTTGGGAGTTTTAAGATTATACTTGGAGATTAAGGAAACCATGGAATACAAGTTCCAGAGCAAACGGAAACAGAACAGAACGAAGCTGACATCAATAATAAAACCATCAAGGAGGAAACCATTGAGGAAGAAGGCGATAATACAACTAGTGAAGAAGAGTCAATAGAAACTCAGGCCACTGATCAACAACTTCCGAGGAGATCAGAAAGACAGAGCTCAAAAACTTGTTATCTTGATGATTACGTCTTGATCTCAAAATACGAAGGAGAACAGCTACTGTTAAATCTGGATTCAGAACCAAGGAACTTCCAAGAAGCTAAGGAACTTAAAGAATGGACTGCCACGTGTGAAGATGAAATACATTCTATAACGAAGCTTGATTCATGGAGTCTTGTTGAGCTTCCTAATGGGGTTAAACCAATAGGTTTAAAATGGGTTTTCAAAATTAAGAAAAATGCAGATGGAAGTGTTAACAAATACAAAGCTCGTTTAGTAGCTAAGGGGTACGTGCAACAATACGGAGTTGATTTCAAGGAAGTTTTCGCGCCAGTAGCTCGAATAGAGACCTTCCGCCTATTGATCAGTCTTGCAGCTTCACATGGATGGCAAATTCATCATCTTGATGTTAAAGCGGCTTTCCTACACGGAGAACTGAAGGAGACAGTATATGTTACTCAGTCAGAAGGTTTTGTTGTAGAGGGAAGTGAAGATAAGGTTTACAAGTTAAAAAAGGCATTGTACGGTCTTAAACAAGCACCGAGAGCATAGAACCATAAGTTGAACAAATGTCTTCTGGAGCTGGGTTTCGAAAAATGCCTGAAAAACCATCCGTATATCGGAAGTCAGTGAGTGGAAACCTTCTTGTGATTGCAGTATATGTGGACGATCTTTTCGTCACTGGAACTAGCCTGAAACTGATCGAAGATTTCAAGGAGGAGATGGCTATGAAGTTTGAGATGAGTAATTTGGGGAGACTTACATACTATCTTGGCATAGAGGTAAATCAACATGAAAATGGTATAACATTAAGTCAGAATCGATATGCTCAAAAAATATTAGAGGAAGCCGGAATGGAACACTGCAATGCTGTTCAAATTCCGATGGATGCTGGACTAAAGTTAGCCAAGTTTGAGAAGGAAAGAGACATTGATGCAACAAGTTACCGAAAGGTGATTGGATGCTTTCGCTACTTACTACACACCAGACCAGACTTATCATACAGCATTGGGGTCCTGAGTAGATACATGGCCAATCCGAAGGAGTCCCATGGAGTCGCGATAAAACAGTGTGCGATATTTGCAGGGCACTACTTCTTTCAATCTTTTGGATTGATTTTTGCACGATCAAAGACGACAATGAAGCTGGTTGGTTACAGCGATAGCAGCTACAACACGGATACAGATGATGGTAGAAGCACAGCTGGTCACATCTTTTACCTCGGACAAAATCCGATATCATGGTGCTCAAGCAAGCAGGACAATGTGGCGTTGTCTTCATGTGAAGCGGAATTTATGGCAGGGACTGAGGCATCGAGACAAGCGATTTGGTTACAGGATCTTCTAGGAGAGATTGGTGCCGGATCGTATGAACGAACTGTCATAAAGATAGACAACCAGTCGGCAATAACACTCTCAAGAAACCCGGTGTTTCATGGACGAAGCAAGCATATACACTCAAGGTACCATTTTATACGTGAGTGTGTTGAGAAAGAGTTGATTGAAGTTGAGCATGTACCTGGGAGTGAGCAAAGGCAGATATTCTAACAAAGGCTTTAGGAAGAGTCAAGTACAAGGAGATGAGAAACTTGATTGGAGTTCAAGACTTGAAAGATATGAATTTCAAGCTTAAGGGGGAGACTGTTGAGCTAAGCTTGAACAAAGCTTAGACGACAAGCAATTACTAATCCTAATAAGTTTAGGATCTTTAGAGATAAAGATCCAAGTGTATTTAGGAGTTATCTAAATACTTGTGTTGTCAATTAGGATTAGGATATGTGAGGTCTTATATAAATCATTGTCGAGTTAATGACATTGATAGTGTGTGTGTGAGTGATTAAGGGAGCTTAAGTTTTGAGTGAGTTTCTTAAGAAATAAGAAGAGAGTTCTTATAATCCTTGAATCTTATAAAAACATTCAAACAATAATATATAGTTACCACAAGATCATGACAACGGTAAAACATAGGATCACTAGCATCAACAACGAGAACAATATGAAAGAGAGGTATAAAGAGTCAATTATATTCGTTAATTAACTTGTCCCTTTCAAATGAACAACCTTGTTGCTTTTCATAATCATATCATCCCCTCTGGTTGAAAATAATTTAATCTCAAATCAAGTTCACCTACTTTAAAAGGGATTAGGTCAGAAACGTTGAAACTTGAATTTATGTTATACTCACTTTGCAAATCGAGCTTGAATGCGCTTTTGATAGTTCTCAGTCATATTCTCAACGTCTAGATTTGTTCTCTCAAGAATCTGTTCAACAAGTTTGGTGTTTCTTTTTCGACATGCTCACTGAAAGGTAAAGGTGATAAAATCAAATTAAATTAAGAGATTCAACCAAAAACCATCTGAAAAGGTGAAAACTTAGTAGCATAATGGATAACATGATTATACACAGACTCAACATGTAACAAAAAATCATCCTAAGTTCAATGTTCTTTTTGATAATAGAATGCAAAAAAAAAAAAAACTTGAATAAGTCTTATTTACTACTACAGTTTGACCATCAAGATGACAAATAATTGAAAACATACAACAACTTAATTTCTAACTTAGTTTACAAGGTTTTCCAAAAATAGCTTAAGAACTTAACATATATATCATATATATCACAAACAATGGTTCTTTTTCATGCAACGCAATCAAACAATTTATCTAAAGAACAAGTAGAAACATATGAAGCATCATAAATTTACGATGAAAATGATGATGGATATTGGATCCACTCATTATTTTGGGTTACGATTTTCGTATTACATAACAAAAAAAAAGGAAAAAACAAATAAAAATATTCCAAGAACTTTAAAGGGTTTACTCAATATAATCGATCGTACAATAAAAATTTAGGGACTCAAACTATTTTCTTTGGAGAAAAAAGAAGTCTTAAGCCACCAAAATTCCCCTCCTTTTTTCTTCCTTCTCCTCCTCTTTTTATAGTCTTCTCTTTTTATAGTCTTCTTGCTATGAATCATAACGAAAGTTGCGTTTCCGCCCTAAATCTTGCACCATCAGTGCGCTCTTATTTATTTGATCTCCTCGTTGACTCATAAATACAACATTGGCTTCTGTTAAGCTGGCGGTGGGTATTTGTTATACCTCATTTCTTCTTAAAGGATCTTCGAATAGTTGGACCAGATCTTAAGACGGGTTCCGTTGGAGGGTGAAACCTACCTCCAGATCCGTGTTTTGTTGTTGTAATTGATCATTGCTTTGATTTTCGTTTCAAATGTTGCATTTTGATTATAAAGAACATGCTGTGATAACTGAGCTCCTCTTCTATTGTACAACATCTACATGTCGCATCTGGAATTATACCTTTGAGGATCAATGCAGCTGCCATTGCTATTCAAATTATTTGCTTGAGGAAATGACTAATGAACTGACTTTTAAGTTTCCAAATTGCAGTTTTGAATTCTAATGAATCTGGGGGCTGTAAGCCATTCTCTAGTGTGTTCAGATGAGTTAATAGCCAACATCCATATTTTATTGTGTACATACCAGAATCTGTGGAATGCAGAGCCTAACAAGGATGGATTTCTTGTAGCACAAAGTTCCATTTTCTTGAACTCTATATTCTACATTTTACTTCTTTCCATTGCTCATCTCATCTTTTAGTAGATAAAGAATTATAAATAGATCTATGTTATCTATTAGTTATGTCATAATCTTTAATTCTCTTAGGTTTTATCTTGTAAAATAAGTACAGAACATGCCCTTTAGGATAAATATAAAGTTTTTGTTAAACTCTGTTGACACGATTATAGGAAATAATGCATAGTTAACATAAGGTTTTATGTATATGATTGTGTTAGCATGGACCTGCGCAAAACCGTACGGTTCGATTATAGCCAATACATGTTCTTAAAAGAAAATGAGAGATGAACTTTTAAGTCTACAAATAAATCAAACGAAACAAAAACGAACAATGTATAAATATTGCTATGTTTCTCCTATTCACATACCCGCATGATGAATAAATTAAAAAATATATATAAATCAAATTAAATATTAATAGTTTTACCAAGAATTCATAAACTTCCAGATGATGTGTCCCTTTGTGATGGGCTTCTCCAAAAACCTGCCCCATAGAAACGTTCAAACATCTCATCCTCAAGCACGACGACGTCGTTTAACTCGCCATTCACCACATTTTCTTCGAAAACAATATCAGCCGTTGGATCTTCCTCCTTAAGTCTAGCGTGCACGGTGCTCTCGGCCGTAGCTGACGCAAGTAAACCGTGCCGTCTCCTCATAAAACGATGGCGTTTGGTTTGTCTCCATGCTTTCTTACAAACCGCCACGGGGACTCTGTACACCGCGAGAACAACCAGGTTCACCACAGCGCAAGGGCCGCAACACCACACCGCCGCACACTCCGCTGCGGCTCCTCCCGCTACCTCTCCCACCTTCCTCCTCTCCGCGTGTTTGATCATCGTGGTCGGAGGAGAGTTTTTTTCTTCTGGTGCTAATATCACGTGACGAGTCATGAGAGAGAGATGATAATCGCAAAATTCTCTGGGATCTTCAGATTGATAGGGAGATAACCGTCTCAGAGAAACTTGAATTTCCCGGGGAAATAGAATCTAGTGAAAACTGACCTGTATTTGCTCATCAGGTCATTCATCATTGATTCTGGTTATGGTGCTAATCAAATCATGACGATCCCAGGACGATAAACTAAAAAAGAAAGGGTGGATGACAAGTAGAAATAGGAGGAGGAGGAGGATTGGAGTTAAACAAAAATAGCTCTTTTGTGGATTTTCTTGGGACTAGCTGGAATTTTTTCAAAGAAGTGGAATTTTTTTCCGAAATGTCTGGTCAGAGAAAAATAGAAAATAACAAATTCAAGATAAAAATGGAGTAGTCACCGAAAAGATTGGAGAGGATATAACCAATATTTTGTTTTCTTTTCCTAAAAGTAAAATAATTTATTTTTTGGTTGTTTGTTTGGCCAACACATGACGTGTGATTTTTTGGAAGGAAGTCGTTTTTGGAGTTCTCTTCTCCACATGAACCCCAAGTTGTTTGTTTTATCAAAGCACCTGAGTTTCTTCATTTCTCGTCTTATCTGTCTGATTGATTTTTTTTTTTTTTTGGTGGAATTGCCAGCTCGGTAGGACCTTTCATTAACAGAAAAGCTAAATGTAAAAAAATAAATAAGAGGTTTAAATAACAGATAGCATAACAAAATACTTCCTCTTGAGGTTAAAATCTATCATGATAAAATAAAATCAACGGATAAAATCCTCCAAAAAATCATATCTCCTGTAAATATGAATCAGATATATCGAGAAACTATACCACATAAACCGAATTTATTTACATAAGGATACAAGGACAAACTTCATATATTTTATCTCAGACAATTAATAAAATATTTCTATCCAAACATGAAATACTTAGAGAAATATTCTTTCAGAAATATTTTGCTAGAAACGATAAATTTTATGGAACAATCTTCCGTAAAACAGTTTTTGGAAAGTTTCCGCATAAAACTTATTAATTTTTGGATGGTTTTAATGAAAAAAGTTTTATCAAACGAGTTTACGAAACAATCTTCTGTAAAATGAAATTCAAAAAAAAATCATGGAAAACTCTCGTAAGAAAATCTATGAGATAATCTTCCACAAAATAAATTTAATAAAATCTTTGTGAAAACACTTGCATAAAACAAACAAAACAGTTCAGAAAGTATACGAAACGATCAACGGAAAAAAAAGAAACAAGAGAAAAGCATCATCACTTATGGGCCCACCTCCTTCCTCTTCCTTCTCCAACATCGCCCACCAAGCATCCTCTCATTGCTTTGCATTGCCCATGAAGCTCATTTCGTGACCATTGGGGTTCACTTCTCTCCTCCTCTCCACTTTGCATCTCCCATGAAGCCTATTCATGTCCTGCGGGGTCCACTTCTCTCTTTCTCCTTGTTTTACATCGTTTGTCAAGCTTCTTCTCATTTTGCATTGTCCGTCAAGCTTCTTCCCATTTTGCATCGCACGTCAAGTTTCTTCTCATTTTGCATCGCCCGTCAAGCTTCTCCTCATTTTGCATCGCCCATCAAGCTGCCCTTGGTTTGCATCGCCAATCAAGCCTCTCCTTAGTATGCATCACCCATCAAGCTTCCTCATGCCTTCATCGCCCACCAACATTACCCATGACACCTTCTCCTTGAGTCTTGATTGTTCGAACATCCTCTTCTTGAGTCTTTATCGCCCATGGATTCTATTTTCCCTATTGTTGTCTTTTTACATCACCCATGAAGCTTTCTCATTTCCATATTCACTGTTCATCATGTTCTCGATTGAATCTCATTCAAATTGTCCTTTGTTTCATCGCAATCGTATTTTCCATTGAGATTTTACGGTGAAAACAAGCAAGACTTTGTTTTCTCGTAAAAGTTTAAGTCAAACGTCAAGAATGGTTAACTTAACACCATTGTGTTTTTGATAAAATGAATTGGTTTTCATCAGTTCATAAGACCAATGACACAAAAACCGAGAGTCGAACAAATCAACGATTTCTCCGAGAAAAATCGTTAAAAAAACACATAAGTTGTAAAATAGTCTGAAATGACCTAAAACACAATGAAAGGCCACTTATGACTTGAAATGAAAAGTAGCCTGGGGTACAATGACGGTTTTGTTGGCTTGAGTGAAGGTCCACTTATGACTTGAAATGACGGTTTACTTGGCATAAGTTGTAAAATGGTCTGAAACGACCTAAAACACGATGAAAGGTCACTTATGACTTGAAATGAAAAGTAGCCTAGGGTACAATTATGGTTTACTTCGCTTGAGTGAAGAAAAATGGAAACTGGCGGATAAATTTGAAGTTTCCAAGACATGAATTTTGAGAAGATAAGGAAGAATCTCCACAAAAATATAAAACTCAAATAAAAATAGAAAAGGAAAGACGACCGACCTTGGAGGTATATATAAAAGGATCTTAGGCAGAGAGGAAGAAGTGCATAAATGTTCTCAGAGAAACTCGACACTTAGAGAACTTTAGGATTGGAGACGAAGAGCCTTGCTCGTGAGGACTGTCCATGTTCTTGTTTCGGGCATGTCATTAGAGCTGAGTTGTGTGCACTGCTCTTCATGTTTTTGATACCTATCAGGAACATTGGCTCGATGGCTTCTTTAGGTTCTTCAATGTGTATGAAGTAACCTTGAGAGCATCTAAACTCGGTTATGGTGACCTCTACCACATCAGTTTCTTTTTCTTGTTCTTCTTGTTGTGGATGTTGTTGGCGTTGTGGATATTGATGGAGTTGTGGTTTCACTCCGTATGCGGGAGTCTACAAATGATTCCCTTCCTTCCTTCCACTAGAGTTTCTACACTGACAATCGTAACACGAGAATATTGAGTATATAGACTGTAGTGATTGAGAACAATTAATCGAAAAGGACAATTAGACAAACATAAATTAAACAAACATAACACAAGAATATAGATCTCTTCAGAGATCTTTAGATATTGAGAACAATTAACTGAAAAGGATAATGATGTACTCAGGTTTTAACCACTAAAACCAACTGCAAGTGCACGGTAGTGCGCGGTAGTATATATGGATCGAATTCCTCAGAGACCAAGGTTACACTATAAATCTTCGAGAGAAAATTCAAGCTAGAACGATAAGAGTTTGCTTTGATTGTTTCAATTTCAGAAATGTAATAAACAGAATGTAAATGAAGTTTCACAGATGAATAAAAGCGCTTGGCCATGAGTATTCTCAGAAAAACATAAATCAAGATATGAATGCTAGACAGGGGATTCAGATTTAAACCGTTCTCGAACTCAAACAACAAGCATAGTTTAGTTAACTTTCGGTAAACTAAACCCTATGAATTAGAAATCTAAAGATCAATTTCCATTTTATCTAGAATTCTAATCATGTAATTTAACAAGTTTGATTTGTTCACAAGTTTCCTAACAACGACTTCCGCCGGTTATGAACACTTGTTCATCTAGATTCGTTTCAGGAGTTTAAACAATCATTTTCGGTGAGTTTAAACAACCTAGAGATCATGAACTAGGTGCGCAGTCCAGTTCAAGCAATAAGATACATCTAGATGAAGAACCAATGGGATTAACCCCTATCTAACATATCGGTCTCAATGATTCATGGATCACTTCGATTCACCCTAGCCTAACTGTAGGATTACTCAGACATGAAATGAAAAACACAGAAAATAACAGAATGATTCATTGAATAGAAATAAAATAGGGTTCAGAAAAGGCTTCTCTATCAAGAGTATAGATTTCTTCTCCCTAGAGTTTACAATCTTCAAAAGCAAAAGCAAATCCAATGTAAAATGTAATGTACTGAGAAAAACACTCAGAAACTGCAACAAATATGGTCAACACGTTTTTCGAAATCCCTAAACAAAACCAGTTCAAACTTGAATAGAACCGAAAAATCTGGTTTTCTTGCGTGCAGACCGGCTGGAATCGACCTTAGGGATGGACCGATCCAGGTAAGGATCGATCGATCTCTGTTTGAAAGGATCGATCACTTGCTTCTCGGTCGATCAAAACTTGTCCCGCATCAAAGAGCCGAATGAGTACTTTGGGATCGATCAATCCACTCTCTGGATCGATCGATCTGGCCCGAAATCACACGATTCTTCTTTTCCTTGCTCCTTGTGCTCAAAACTCCATCCTAAAGCATCCTGACATGAAAAGACTCGATAAACAACAACAAGACTCGAAAAACAGTTGAAAACATGGGTTAGAATACACTAAAAACACAACATATCAGATAACCTGAAGATGGTACCTGATATTGAGTCTTTTGCTTATCTTTGTATTAGGCCACATCTGAGATATATAGGGCTTCGAATCTTCCTATTTTGACAAGCTCTAACTAGAGAAATCTGAGACTGAGAATGAGGACTAAAATCTAGGGCTTAGAGCTCGCTTACCTTTCCTAATGTTCTTCTTTGTAACTGTAAGTGGATGAGTTAGATGGAGACACAAAGAGAAATTGACGCGATGGAGAGACATATGGAAATCAATGCGACCGAGATACGTAGAGAAATCAAGACGACAGAAACAGATGGAAATCGAGGCTACGGGGAGACGAAAGGAAATCGACAAAATTTATGGAAGGACGTGACTGGAGATGGACAATTTGTGGTGGCTGTAGAGATGGATTTGAGAGAAATGTAGAGAATTTCAACTGTTTTCTCTCTAACCTAAAAGATCTTAGTAATATAATGAAAATAAGTTTGTTTTGGCTCCAAAAGTGTATATTTTAGTTTCCCGCTTTCTTTATTCTCTTTGATCAACAATTTTTGTTTCCCTCTAAAATAAAAATAATTGTCTCAACTTGAAAATCATTGTTTTGGCATGATTTTTTTTTTTTTTTTTGGATTGGTGTAGATTGAAACATTCAAGATAAACACATCAGCAGGAAAATGAGTTAACCCCAAACTAAAGCCGAAGAAAACAGATTTTCTCGGAGACTAAACCTTAAACATAAGGAAGCAATGTAAGCAAAAACCAATATAACATCACTAACCAAAAGCAAAAAAAATCAACAGTGTGAACTCAGGGATATCCACCACTAATTCAAGCTCCATTAAACTTACCTCCTTTTGACATAGTGTTACCAAACTTGATAGTAACAGAATTCTTCCATCGAATAAGCATAACAAGTAAGAACATAACGCCTATGCTCCAGAATCCAGCAAGAAAAGGCCACAAAGAGCTCAACTAGAGGAACCATTGCGTACAACGATGTCAACGGACAACAACCACAAACTGCTAAGATGAAGCCATGCATGAGACGAGACCTCAAACTAATCTCTAGGAATAGACAGAGAGAGATACTAATCATACCGAACAAACCTATCTCAAGGGAAACATACGGGAAGGAACGAAACCGGCATGAAAGGAAGACAAAGAGCAATAAGGAACCCAACTTTACATGAGAGAAATACCCAATCACGACCACCATGTACTAAGCAAAAGTCTAGTAAACCCTAACACTCGAACAAGAAACTAAGCCAGAAAACTAAGAAAATAGAGGCACAGTCCGAGCTAGGTTGAGGCGAGTGTCGTTGCCTCAAACCGGTACTAGATTAATCAACTAAACACCACACGTAAATAGGATGTCTCTCCACGCGCCATTGATGCATCTTACAAATCCCTAATGGTAGCTGGACCACTCACCATGCTAGAAAGCATAGCACCTCTAGGTTGAGGCCGAAAACAAATAGCAACCTTATCTTACATCTGAATCTGAAATATCGGAAGTGAAACCACAAATTTGAACATCCAGATTCAAAACAGAGATCTATGAAATAGAAGATCAAAGACAAAATCAAACCAACCACTGGCATATGCACATAATAAAATAAGAAGGCCAACCCCTCACAGAAACCAAACGACACATCGTCGACACCAAAGAGGCTGAAGAAGATGCTCTCTCTCTCTTTTTATGTCGAGCTCTTTTTTTTTTTTTGTAATTTCTATCTCTTCTTTCTATGTTTTTTTCCAGAAAGTCGTCTGTCGAAAAAAGTGACGTCCGGATTTTTCTCCGAGAATATGGTCAAATCTTTAGTTTTGACTATGTGCCTCTTGGGGATCGATATCCAAATAGCAAGCCAATGATTGTTCTTGTAGTTCACTGACGCATATATATCATCGACATGTATCCCGTAAATCTTGTTCGTCCGGTAAAATGAGGGTACAATGCCTCCATAAAAATCCCACGCCCCTCAGGAAGTCTTCTTCCTAAACCGTTTGCATCCGGCTCCGAGCTCACCCAATCCGGGTATTTTCTCGTCCACCTATGTGAAAGGCCATGATCAAGAATGCACATTATTTCACTCCTTAACAAATGTGGGTCATTGGTGTACCAATGCCTCAACACATTGATAAAAGGCTCCATATGCTGCAATGAAAAAGAATAAAAGTCAGATGACTTAACAAATATGGAAGACTTAACTAGGTCTTCTAACTTGGACGACTTACCAGACGACTTACCAACGACTTACGGGAAGTCGTCTGGTAAGTCGTCCCACCAGACGCTTCCTGGTAAGTTGTCTGGTAAGTCGTCTAGGTTAGAAGACAGTTAAGTCTCACCAGAAGTCTTTCGAGGAGCAGTAAAGAAGACTTACATAGTCGGTAAGCCATTCTGTGGGGGTTCGGAGGGTCTAATACCAGATACTTGGACATCCTGATGGTTTCTTTTTAGGAGTGGTTTTATACCATTTGCAGATACCAAAAGTACATAAGCAATCAAGTTTCTGGTAAGTCGTCCTGGTAAGTCATATGGTAAGTCGTCCAACAAAGAAAACTTACTTATCTTTCTTCAGCCAATTGGTAAGCGCTGAAGTTTTGTGCTTCGCAACAGGGAATGCAAAAGTATCATAGCCACATCCAATTTTCTTGTTTGAAATGGTAATTTTGGATGTGCTATTTTCCTGAAAAGAAGATTGTTGTGAGGAAGCAAGCTTCCTCTCTCGTTCACTCATTGCCCGGACATTTGCCAAACTAGTCTCACTCTTTGCCAGCCTTCTAGCTTCGTCGATCTCTAGATCTTAAGCGGTTGGTTTTTGCTTGTCCATTATTACAACACTATCTTTAGATACTTTTCCTTCCTCAGCCTATTTGGCCTATTTGGCCTCTTTGGCCTCCTCGGCCTCTTTGGCCTCCCTAGCCTCTTTCGCTGCTTTGGCCTCTCTATCTTTGGTTGTTTTGGCCTTTGTAGCCTCTTTAGCTGCTTTGGCCTCTTTAACTGTTTTGGCCTCTCTATCTTTGGCTGCTTTGGCCTCTCTAGACTCTTTGGCTGCTTTGGCCTCTTCGGCCTCTCTGGACTCTTTGGCCTCTCTGGCCTCTTCGGCCTCTCTGGCAGCTTCGGCTTCTCTGGCCTGTGTGGTCCCTCTAGCCTCTTCAGCCTCTTTGGTCTCAATGTCCTCTTTGGACACACTCGGGTCTCTTTTCTCTCCGTTTATACTTTCACTCTGCAAATGAACCAAAAAGATGAGATAAAACAAAAAATCTTAACCAAAAAGAATAAAAGTCAGACAGACTTTTCAGACGACTTACCAGGCGACTTTCCGTGAGTCGTCTGATGAGATGACTTACCAGACGACTTCCAGGAAGTCTTCTCGAGTAAGTCGTTTGGTAAGTCATCTCACCAGAATGCAATGAACATTGAGAAACAAAGAAGAACCATATTATTTTATAAAATTTGAACTAACAATCAAGAAACAAAGAAGCAAACAATGCATTCTGATTTACAAAAGAAGCAAATCAGTTCTTTTTCCTACTATATTTCTTAGAAGTTCTTCAGGATTTTTTGGTGGGAGAGGTACTAACCCCGAATTCGTCCGTGCGTTTAGGCAGTTCAGAAGCAGTGTGAGGAGCCACATTAGAAGCAGTCCCTTTGGTGCTTTTGGCAAGCTTCTCTTGAGCTTCGATCCTATCGGCAACAACTTCGACCCTATTGGCAACAATTTCGTCCCTATTGGCAACAAGCTTGATCTCCCTAAGCATCATCCCAAAACCATCCCTCATGGCATCAACCACCTGCTTCAACCCTTTTTCAAAAACTTCTTGGGTAATCCCACTCACAGGAGCCCCTTCTGCCTCTCGAGGACACTCTTCTGCCTCTCGAGGAGACTCTTCTGCCTCTAGAAGAGCCTCTTTGCGAGCTTTCTTTCGAGGTATCTCTTCCTTCACAATAGTCTCTTTCTTCACACAACCCTCTTCATTCTTCACATACACGACAACAGCCTTTTGATTGGACCACGAGGTAGTACCGGCGACTTCCCAGCAATTTGTGGTCCATTGTTGATTCTCATTCCACATAACTTTAACAATGTTGTATGCGGCCTTATCCTCTACATTATGGTCTCATTTTGGCCACATCTCACTAATGTCCTTCTTCTTCACAAAGTTCATCACGACAGTCTGCAGTAAAAATAAAAAATAAACTTAGATATAAACTTATAGTGAGAAGACTTACTTACCAGAAGACTTAACTATAAGTCTTCACACCAGACGACTTACAAACGACTTAACTATAAGTCATCTGGAAGTCTTCTGGTGAGAAGACTTACCAGAAGACTTAACTACAAGTCTTCTCACCAGACGACTTAACTATAAGTCGTCTGGAAGTCTTCTGGTGAGAAGATTTGTAGTTAAGTCTTCTGGTAAGTCTTCTCATTAGTATATTATAAGTATTCTGATGGAATTACATGTCTTCTGATGGAATCTTTAAAAAAATTGTGTCCTTTGCCACCATTGTAAGCCAGCAGAGGTGGAGACGGTTTGTTTTGTACGGGATGACAATATGCAGCTCAGAATTCTGGCAGAGCATAATACACTCACACCTGGATCGCTTGTACAAACTCATCAATAGTATAAGATCTTGTTAAATCTTAATTCCACAGTGAGTCCATCAACACCTTGAACGCGACTCTCCCCCATGGATAATTCTCAAACTCTTCTAAATCTATCACTAGCTTTGCAAGACTAGCCTAGGTTACAGTTGAGAACTTTCTTCCTTCAATGAATCCAGTGAAAATGGCTAGGTATCCCAGCCGCATCCGATCATCCAGAGATCACTCTGCACATCTCTTACATGATGCGATTATCTGCTCTGTAATATGACCAACATCGATACCAACACCCAAAAGCTGCCAGAAAGCAATCGTCTCCTCCGTAACCTCACACCTCGAATTTTCCAGATTCTCAACATAATCGCAGTTGAGACCAATGAGGTGTTCAAACTCAATCAGAGAAAACATCGCCGGTTCCTGACCAACAAGACACCAAAGCTCATACTTCTTCTTGATGTGAAGCTTGAAACAGAGCATAAAGTGAACCAGCCTTGATGTCCAAGCAAAATTCAGCTCCTTGAACTTGAGGAAGAGTCCCAACTTTGAGTCCCTCAACTCCTGGAATTCGTCTAGATGTAGAGCAGCCCTGATGGAAGAATACAACTTCGTATCATCAGTATGATGCGAAATGCTTTTGACTGGTTCGGGCTCTTCCCCTAACATAAATAACCTCTTTGGGAGTTCTGGTAAATCCATTTTCAGTCTGCAAAGCAATCAAAACCAACATCTCAAATACAAACAAAACATATAAAGGTTAATAAACTAGTAAATTAGGGGTTAAAAGACTTCTTGGTAAGTCGTCTAAGTAGGTTGTGTGTAGATGACTTCTTCGTAAGTAGTCTAGGTAAGAAGACTTTCAGATAAGTCGTCTGGTACTAAACGACTTATCTGAAAGTCGTCTGATACTATACGACTTACCTGGAAGTCATCTGGAACAAGATGACTTACCAAGAAGTCTTTTGGAACATCGTATTAAACCTACAGATCTAAAAATTGTGTTAAACCTACAGATCTGACGATTGAAGTAACTAACTAGATTGAACGGCTACAAATGGATGAACTTACAGTCGGAGACGAAGAAGTACTGGTCGGCAACGACAACAGTGGTTACAGATCTGCAAAACAAGACGAGAGAGAAGAAGTAAGACTATAAAAATTAGGGTTTAACAACGGTGAAAATGATTCGCCTTAAGAAAATCACTGAACGACAGCAAAGAGGAAGAACTTACCGGTGGTGAGATCGGCGGCGAAGTTCAACGCCACGCAAACGTTTAGATCTGGAAAAAAATAAAGAGGGTTAAGTTACTTTTCCTCGGCCGTGACGGAGAAACGATATTTGACAGAAGAAACGAGGTTACCAGTGGTGAGATCGACGGAAAACGGCTAGAGGATTCGACAGAAGACGGCTAGGGTTTTGACAAAAAAAATCGCTTTCAAAATTGCCTTAGAGAGAAAACGGCTAGGGTTTCTTTTTTTTCTCAGCAAACAGTGAAAATAACAATGAAAAATAACTATTTATAATTTTGGTAAAAAAGTGGTTAGATAAATATAAATTTGGTAAAAATAAAAGTTATGTACGGTTTAGAAGACTTCCGGGTAAGTCGTCTAAAACCAGACGACTTCTTCGAAGTCGTCCGAGATCCTAAATATAAAACCTAACTCAAATAACTAACAAAATAACATTTAAACACTTTGTTAAACTTAATATCAACTTTAAAAGTGTTTAATATACACAAATCTAAACACATATACCTCAAATTTAAATTTTTCAAGAAAAAAAATAAGCTTCCAACCTCTAACCCCTAAATGTATATACAATACTACAACATATGTTATCAAACCCTTAATCAACTAATACCATCACTTACTTCATTCATCTCATCTAGGTTTAAATCAATTCAATTTTACTAGATCTTAATTTATATCATTTACAAATGTTTATAATTACATTATAAACATTTTTCCTCTTTCGAAATATTTTTTATAAAATTTATAAATTATTTTTAAGATTTACTCTTCCAGACCGACTTCTTGGAAGTCGTCCAGGAGACTTGCCAAACGACTTCCAAGAAATTGTCCAGTAAGTCATCTCGTAGAAGACCTAAGAAAATGTGCAGACGACTTACTAGGTTAAATTCGTAAAAAACACATGTTTTTTTTTGTTTGGTCATAAGGGGTTATTTCTAATTTACACTGTTTTTTGTTTGGTTTCGGTTACTTTTGCATTTTATTCAAGTTGGGATTTAAGTTTGCATTTAAAATCAAATTTTAGGTCAAATTTGGCAATTTTTCCTAAATTTAAATAGAACTTTAAATACTAAAGTACCACAAAAATTTGATTGTTAGTTACTATTAACTTTATTTATTTCTATAATAGTTGATTGATAAATAAATATGAATATTTATAAAAAAGTTTATTTATATTATACGTTCAATATTTTTTACTATATTATAAAAAATTTAAAACATTAATAGTATATAAAAATAATTTAATCATGAAATATAAATCCAATTAGGCAATAATAATGATATAGTTTTTTTTTACAATCTTACCAGATGGATTTTCATTAGAAACATTAAAATATATAAAATACCAATAAGAATAATTATTTTCAATTTCTTTTTGTTATCTTGTTAAGTATGTTAATTTATTCTAATATTTTTTTAACAAATTAGATTTTTATAATTATGGTAATAACTAATATACTTATCATCTTATATTATACTTTCTATAATTGAATCATGTATCATAATTGCTTTAAGCCATCTCTTATATATAAAGCTAAGTCGCTTGACCAATAAGAATTTCACATGTGTAATTTTTTACAAAATCTTTAAAAAATTTAAAACCAAAAATATTTTCAAAAAGTTGAAATTTAACATTGTTCAAATTTGCATCACGTTTGTTTGATTTTAAATATTTAGTAACTGAAAAAAGTTCATGTTTTTTCTCTAACTATATTTTTTCCTCTGCAAAAAGATCTGTATTTTTCTCTCCCTCTTTTTCTCTATTGTTTAATCTTCTTTGTTCTTTTGTCAGTTTTGAGTATAAGAAAGATCTTTATTCTAATGCATAATGCATTCTTCTCTTTTAAAAAAAAAATCTATGATTCCTTCTTCATAATTATAAGATTCTATCAGATATTCAAAGGAAACAAAAGGTCATATTTTTGTTTCAGAGTACTTCTATCAAAGACATGAAGTAATTTTCAATGTGAAAATCTATATTCTTGTGGAAAAAGGTAAACACATTTACATTGTAATTCTGATATGTAAAACTGTTTAATAAATGTTCAGTTTTGTATACATTTTTACATAACAAAGAAATAGAAATCAAGCTTTTGGTGAAACAAAACATGATAAAAGTTAAAAAGGAATTACAAAAAGAGAGTGCTGATAATCTCTATTATTTCATTCATACAAGTGAGGTTCTGTAGGGGGGGGACAAAATCCAATTTAAATACTAAGTGTTTTATGTTTATATTATTCTAAAATTTGTTAACTTTACTAATCTACCTATGATTTCTTTTCTTTTTTTTGCAGATATATATTTCGGATCTAAAAATGTGTGTGCAGGTAAATATTTTCTTAAGAGATTTTAGTGACAGTTTACATACATTTGATATTAAAATATTCTAAAAAATAAGTCACTTTGGTAAAAAATATGTAACTAAAATAATAATTTATTTTGATATATTGATAATCTTTAATAGTTTTATAACTAAAAAAACTTTGGAATACAGTAAAATTAATTGACTTGTGCGAAGCACGGGAGTGATACTAGTGTTACAGTAAGACATCGTCTATGTCATATTTTTTAGTAGTCCTGTCATCTTTTTTCCTTTAAATGATTGTGATAATGACACCTAAGAAATCACTTGGTAAATAATGTCTAGGGGATCCAATTGGGTATTTTAGACTTTTGGTGAAATTTTATTTCTTTCTTTATGTAAGTTGTTTTACTCATTACACAAGAAATGTCAGTTATTTTAGGTAATTTCTCTCATTTCTATCTCTTTTTTCACTTTAGAAAACTTATATTGAAATATTTAAGATAAAAACATCAGCGGAAAGATGAGTTAACCCCAAAACCAAAGTCGACAGAAACATATTTTTCGGAGACTAAACCTTAAACATAAGGTAGCAATGTAAGCAAAAACCAACATAACATCACTTACCAAAAGCAAAGAACATCAACAGTGTGAATTGAGGGATTTCTACCACTAAACCAAGCTCCATTAAACTCTTTATGTCCTTTTGCCATAATGTTACTAACCTTGATATTAACATATTCCTCCCATCGAATAAGCATAACAAGTAAGACCATAATGCCTATGCTTCATAATCAAGCAAGAACAAGCCACAAAGAGCTCAACCAGACTAACCATCAGGTACAACGATGTCAACCGACAGCAACCACAAAGTGCTAACAAAAACCCTTGCAAGAGACAAGACCTCGACTAATCTCTAGGAATATACAGAGGGAAACTAATCATACCGAACAAACCCATCTTAAGGGAAACATACGGGAAGGAACAAAACCAACATGAAAGAAAGTCAAAGAGCAATAAGGAACCCAACTTCACAGGAGAAAAATACCCAATCATGACCACCATTTCATAAGCAAAAGGCCAGTAAAACCCTAACACTCGAACAAGAATCTACGCCAGAAAACTCAGAAACCAGAGGCACAGTCCGGGCTAGGTTGAGGCGAGTGTCGTTGCTTCAAACTGGTATAGATTCAACAACTAAACACCACACATAAATGGGCTGGCTCTCCACGCGCCATTGATAGCTGGACCACCCACCATGCTAGAAAGCATATCACCTCTAGTTTGAGGCCATAAACGAGTAACAACCTTATCTCACACCCGAATCTGAAATATTGTAAGCGAAACCATATGTTTAAACATCCAAATTCAAAACAGAGATCTATGAAATAGAAGATCAAAGGCAAAATCAAACCAAACACTAGCATATGTACAGAAGGAAACAAGAATACCAACTCCTCACATAAACCATATGAGACATTGCTTGCACCAAATAGGTTGAAGAAGTCGCTCTTTTTTTTTATGTTGCTCTCTCTTTCTTTTTGTAATTTCTATCTCTTCTTTTCTACGTTTTTTCTAAACTAACTAAATGTATTTTTTATAACAAATTTTTTATTCTATGTTTTATAAATTAATATTTTTCTTATCCCATAATAACTAAAGCTTTAATATAAATATAAATTTATTTATTTCTAATCTTTTTGTTAATAATTATTTTATTTTCCCTTTTTCTTATTTATAGATCAATATTGCATTATTATATCAGCATATACATTATTTTCATTATTAATATAATTCTATATGTTTTAAATGAAATATTAAAATAATACATATTTTTACAGTTTTAATTATTAATTAAATCTTACTATACTAAAAGGGGAATATCCTCAAATTCTAAGCTATCCACATAGGCATATTAATTCGAGCCAATCATAACTTGAGAATAAGACATGTCATTTCTATGCTTAAATCATTTGTTCCTACATCTTTCATCTTATTAATCCTTCTCCACTAACGTTGCCTTGCCAAAAAAAAATATGTTCAAGGAAGTCAAATCGTTCTAACACTCCATCCGACAAACAATGATATACTGCTAAGTGCTAAGTTAATATTTCATTATTATATACTTTTATTAATCTTATGAATCGAAGATTTATATATTTCTAAATATTTTTGGTAAAATAAGAATCATAATTTCTTTCATTGCTTTAGTTATTAAAATCAAACTTTATAGATTCAGTTTTTATCTTATTTTAATGCTGGTGTAATGCTATAGTGCTACGTACTAAGTTAATATTTCATTATTATATATTTTATTAATCTTATGAATTGAAGATTTATTTATTTCTAAATATTTTTTGGTAAAATAAGAATCATAAATTCTTCCATTGCTTTAGTTATTAAAATCAAAATTTATAGATTCAGCTTTTATCTTATTTCAATGTTGGTGTAATGGAATATATTAGATATGTTTTAGATGTAACACTAAACTATTAAATTTTAAATTTAAAAAAAACTACATATAGTTTTTAAAAAAAATTAGAAATAGACTTCATTTAAGAGATAACTAACATAGGGCTTTTGATATTTCTGGAAATTTCAAATTTCTAACTACTAATTTATTAATAGGATCATATATTTATATTGGAATTATGTTCTATTTTGAATCGTTATACTTCAAGGGTAAATAAATGATTAATTTATAAAATATACAGTTTATAACTTTATATTGTAGTTATAAATAAAGAGAAAATAACCAGAGAGGAAAAAGAAGCTCATGTAAAATTATGTAATAAAATGGTAAATGGTGGGTATGATAAGGTGAATCTAAGAGAATTTGTTGTATTAATTATGTCACTGTAAATGATGCTTTCTTCATCCTCTAAAATAATTTAGAATAAGATATTCACATAAATAAGTCAATATTTGTTGCTGTTGGAAGAAGTGTATATTATTTTTTGACAGCAGTATCCATATTTTAATTAGTAAACTGATTCAAAGAGTAGTTTGTGGAGCTAACCAAACGAGGATTATAATGTTTACATTAGAAAAAGTACTAAGTTGTGTGCGTGCTTTTTCGCTAGGATATCGGCACATACATTAAAATTGTAAGATATGAATGACCTAAAAAATAGAGAAAATAGAGTGTAGATGACTGAAGTTGGTCCATTCCGAAAGTAAAGATGGCCAAAATTCTTCTTGGAAAAAAGTTTACTAGCTGAAGTTTACACTAATGTAGTGGAAACCATCCAATATATAAAAATGTGTCAATATCCACACGAAGTTTATGTTAATGCATGCCATATGCATGAAGTAAATGATAATATGGTAGCAACATCACAATCAAGTTTAATTAATTTTAAACTAAGTTAATGGAGTCAATTTGTAATTTAATAAACTTAATAAATTTAATTAGTTATTAAATTTAATAAACTTAATTGATTTTATTAATAAACTTAATAATTTATTAAACTTAATAAAATTAATAATTGATTTATTAATAAACTTAATAATTTATTAAACTTAATAAACTTAATAATTTATTAAACTTAATAAACTTAATTGATTTTATTAATAAATTATTAAGTTTAAATAAATTGATTAAGTTTAATAAATTATTAAGTTTAATACATTTATTAAGTTTAATAAATTTAAGTTAGTTTAATAAGTTTAATAAATTATTAAACTTAATAAATTTATTAAATTTATTAAGTTTGATTAATTTATTAAGTTAATAAATTTTTTAATTTTAATAAATCATTAATTTGATTAAGATTATTCCTTAAGTTTAATAGATCTATTAAGTTTAATAGATCTATTAAGTTTAATAAATTATTAAGTTTATTAAATTATTAAGTTTGTTAAGTTTAATAAATTATTAAGTTTATTAAATTATTAAGTTTGTTAAGTTTAATAAATTATTAATTTTATTAATAAAATAAGTTTAATAAATTATTAAGTTTATTAATAAAATCAATTAATTTTATTAAATTTATTAAATTTATTAAGTTTAATAAATTATGAATTGATCCCATTAACTTAATTTGAAATCAATTAAACCCGATTATGATGTTGCCACCATATAATCATTTATTTCGTGCATGTGGCATGTATTCACATAAACTTCGTGTAGTTATTGACACATTTTCATACATTGGATGGTTTCTATCATATTAGTGTAAACTTCGTGTAGCTAGTAAATTTTTTTCCATTCTTCTTTGTCAATTAGCCTCACCTATTGAAAGCACTTTGATTCGAAATACATAGATGTGAATTTTATATGAATAGAGTTCTTCACTGCTCTTAGGAGGTGTAGCAAACTGCATGTGTAAAGGAGAAGAAATGTTATTTAAATAAATTTTCTTTTATGGTCTTTTTTCTTGTGTCTATAGGCTTTTCGTAATTTGAAGGAAAAAAACATACATGTATAAAAATCTTTGGCTCGGTCAAGTCTCTTCATTTGTTTATAAAGTTGTTGTTATCTGATATTCATGTAATTTTTCATTGTTGATATAAAAGCCAAGCAACTCACCTATACTGACTTTTTGATATATTTTCCTTCTGTGATTTGAATCTTAAAAAGAGATAAAACTTCTATATGTTATGTAAACTCGGAACAAGTATTTAGGTTTAGAAAACATTTACATGTTTCAGACTTATAATATATACACATATAATGTTTAAAATTATGCATTGAAAACATGTGTAAAGCCTAAATCTTTATATTCTTTAATGTGCTAATCATAATATATACAACATTATTTTAAAATTTCAGTTGTGTCACATACACAAAGCCTCCAATAAAAATAAAATCCTCCATCTACAACAAGAAAAATGAAAATTATAAACATATAAAGTTAAATTAAGCAAAAGAACATTGGAAAAACAAGAAGTTAAAGTATAAGAAAATAAAACCTAAAATAATATATTTTAATAAAAAAATTAAAAGACATAATCCGTGCAAAGCGCCGAAAAAATCTCTAGTATTTGTAAACTAGGTGTTGTGCCCGCAGATGCGGACATATTCATTTCACGAATATTTATTAGTTTATATTTTATTAATTTAAATATTTTCAAAAAATTTAAATGAAACATCAAATTATTTATATATGAAAAAGTTTCATAAAAATATATATGTTTATCACTGAGTCAAAATTTTTAAGACATTCACATAATAAAAATAATTAAAAATATCTTTATAGTCAAAAAATTTAAAACACTCACATATTAAAGTATTTGAAAATATCTTTATACAAATGTTTTTCTTTAATTAAAATTTAATTAAAAATGGTTTTATCTTAATTTTTAATTTTTGTAATAGAAAATATTATTTACAAATATAAAATATAAGAATTGTTTTATCTATTAAAATTTTGATTTAAAATAAATAAATAACTCCACCAATGTTTTAGAAATATTTCGGAAATCTCTTATATTTTAAAATATTTATCATTTTTTGTAAGTTTTTTTTTTTATGTTTTCATAGACATATAATTGAGTATTGCTTTAGTATCAGTAAAACATAACACATGAACTTTTTTGGTAACACATATTAGTAAAATATAAAATTATTAGAAAATGTATGTTTTAAACTAAACACTAATAAATTAAAATAATAAATTATACTCACTCCGTTTCAAAATGTTACATGTTTTAGGTTTTTCACACATATTAATAAAATATATTAAATCTTAGCATTAATTGTATAATTTTTTGTGATTAACTATTTCCTATAACTTTTAACCAATCAAAATTCAATAGATACAATTTTTTTTTGAAGTTTACAATTTATCATTATTACCTACTAAAAATTACATTGAAAATATAAAAAATGTAACTTTTTAAAATATTTTTTTTTGCTAGAATATGGATTATTTAGAAACGGAGGGAGTATATGCTATCGATGAACTTATATTAACAAAATCGAAAAATATATAACTTTTTTAATACCAAAAATATAGATATAATCCTTTCATGACATATAAGAGAAAAATATTTTTATATAATATTAATAAGCTAATATCAAATGTTGTGTAGATGATAATTATCATATTTTTTTAAAAAACTGTTTATTATCTAATATATAAATATAATATTATTAAAATTTTATAATAGAAAATAGTATTGCCAAATAACAACAAAAATATATATAAGAATTATCTTATTTTAAAAAAATTTGATTTAAAACAAATAAATAATTCCACCAATGTTTTGGAAGTGTTTAGAAGATTTTTTATGTTTTAAAATATTTATCAATTTTTTTTTGTAAGTTTGTTTTTTGTATGTTTCTCATATGACATGTAATCGAGCACTTCTTTAGTATGAGTAGAAAATAAATATGGGGTTTTGTGGTAATACATATTAGCATAAGTTAAAATCTTCAGAAAACGTAATTCTTTTAAATCAAACACTAATAAATTAAAAATGATAAGTTATATATGCTATTGTTAGGGGTGTCAAAATGGATAAAAATTAATGGGTCAATCCAAACAAATCCAAAATTAATGGATAAAAAAATTGGGTACAAATGGACTAATGGATAAAATGGGTTAATGAACTTAATGAATTAGGTCAAAATGATTTGGATTGTAATTGGTCAAAATGGTTTGGATTGTAATGGGTCAAAATGGTTTGCACCAAACTTTATTTATTTTCTCACATATATAATTAAATTATAATAAACTAAATATAACCTAATTATCATACATATATTTTTGTTAACACCCAATTCCTCATATATATATATATATATATATATATATATATATATATATATATTTTCTTTCTTTTGTTGGTTTATTAATATCAGTAAGCCAAATTTAATATTTTTTTATCAAGGTCATAAAATCAAGTTTTTCACCAAAATTATAAATTATTTTTTTTACCAAAACCTTTAAATCATGTTATTTCCCAAAACCATAAAATTGTGTTTTCTCGCCGAAACCGTAAAATTGAGATTTCCTACAAAAACCGTAAAATCATGTTTTCCGCCAAAACCACAAAATCATGTTTTCCCGCCAAAACCGTAAAATCGTGTTTTCCCACAAAAACCGTAAAATCGTGTTTTCCCGCCAAAACAGTAAAATCGCATTTTCCCGCAAAAACCATATTTTCCCACCAAAACTAAAATCGAGTTTCCCGCCAAAACCGTAAAACTGTATTTTTCTGCCAAAATCGTTAAATCGTGTTTTCCCGCCAAAACCGTAAAATCACGTTTTCCCGCCAAAACCGTAAAATCTTGTTTTCCCGCCAAAACTGTAAAATCATGTTTTTCCGCCAAAATTGCAAAATAATATTTTCCCACCAAAATCGTAAAATCAAATTTTCCCGCCAAAATCGTAAAATCAAACTTTCCTACCAAAACCGTAAAAATATATTTTCTCGCTAAAACTGCAAATTGAGTTTCCCGCCAAAACCGTAAAACTGTGTTTTCCTGCCAAAACCGTGCACCGTGTTTTTCCTGCAAAACCTGCAAAATAGTGTTTTCTCGCCAAAACCGCATTCCACCAACACCGCTCGCCAAAACCGTAAAACAAGAGTTTCCCGCAAAAACCATAAAATCATGTTTTCTCGCCAAAACTGTAAAATTACGTTTTCCCGCCAAAACCGTAAAATTTATTTTTTCCGCCAAAACAACAAAATCGTGTTTTTCCGCTCATAGTCATTTTTCAGCCATAATCGTAAAAAGGAAATTTTGAGCTAAAACAGTAAAATTAAGTTTTTCCGCCAAAACTGCAAAAAAAATTGTTTTTCCGCCAAATTGTTAAATATAGTGATTCTCACTAAAATTACAATTTTTTCTTACTAAATTGCAAAATTGTATTTTCCAGTATGTTTTTTTAAGTCTAAATAATATTTTTATTTTCAGACCAAATTAATATTTTTTACTTCATAAATATTTTTATTTTTTTGTAACACATAATAACCATTTAAACTATGCAACTATTGTTCTTGGGTTAAACCGTTAAAACCATCATCTCATTAATTTAAATGAGTTATGGATCGATCAAATCCTTTTAATAAATGGATTGGTTTTATCCATTACCCATATAAACTTAAAACCATTTGGATATGGTTTGGGTTGGGTTGGTTTACCCATTTTGACACCCCTAACTATTGTTGAGTTTATATTAACAAAATTAAATAATTTATAACCCTTTTAAACCAAAATATAGATATAATTTTTTCATGACATATAAAAGCAGAATTTTTAATATAATGTTAATAAGATAATATCAAATATTTTTAGAGATGATTATTATTATATTTTTAGAGATGATTATTATTATATTTTTAAGAAACAGTTTATTATCTAATATGTAAATATCATTTATTAAAATAAGGAAATCACCTAATTATGGAAAAATCTTTTTATATAATAATAAATAAGATAATATTATATATTTATATACATGAAATATTGTAATTATCATGTTTAAAAAACTGATTATTATTAAAATATATAAATATTGTTAAAAGTATTTATGAAAAAATTGATTAAGGCTAAAATCATGGAGAATATGACAAATCAGCAAATTCACTTCTTAAATAATAATATAGATACTTAATAACAATGACACATAGAGCTTAATTGTCTAAAAAAATTATGCAACCAAAATTATAAGAGAAATACCCTAGAAAAAGTTTTTGTCACAAAAAATAGTCTTCAATGAAAAAAATGACCAAAATATTTTATTGAAAAAGATAAATATACATTTATACCCATAAAATTAACTATTCTAGACTTAGAGTTTAAAGTTAAAGGGTGAAATTTTGGGGTTAGAGTTCCAAATTTCAAAAAAAATAAAAAAATTAAAATTAAATTTTTCAAAACAAAAAACTTTTTTTGTTTTTTTTTTTAATTCTTAAATGCTATTTTTGTGATAAAAACTGAAAAGAATCCATTTGAGAGAATTGTTTAAATTATAAAGTAAAATATTTACCAATCAGAATCTAGTAATAATAAATACTAGTATTATCTCCCGTGCTCGCACGGACGTTATTTATATATACTATATATATATATATATAAAATTTCTTTACATCAATATATAAAATTTATAACGAAAAATTTATTTTAAATCTTAAAATAAATAATAGTATATTGTTTATATATTGATCTTTTTTCCAAAACCCAAAAACGTTGCACATGTAAAAAAATTTGAAGAAAGCATATATTTTCATAAGTACAACTATAATACCAACTTTAGTTTGTTGATAATTGGCAATAATATAATTTTGTAATCTTTTCCTTCTCATTCTTTTGTTTCTTTCGTTGTATTATTTAACATTTCTTTATTTTCATTGTTATAGTTGCTCAGACATCTTTGTTTATAGGGAAAATTGCTTTTTTAGGCCAAAAAAATAGGTACATTGTCCCTCTAGGCTAAACAAAACACTAATTGTCCCATTAGGCTAATTATTTTCAAAATAACAGTAATACCCTTAAATTTTAATTAAAATTCGAAATTATAATTACTAAATAATTAATAATATATATATTAATTATTTATTTAACCTAAGTAATAATAAAAACAACAATTAATTATAAAATCAAAATTACAATTAGTAAACCAATTAGTAAATAATTATAATATAATTATATAATCTAAATACTTTAAAAAAAATAAAAATAAAAATTCAATAGTAAAATTTAAATAAAATTAGTAAATAATTATAATATATATAATTAAATTATATAATTTAAATAAGTTTTTTTTTAAAATTCAAAATTCAATTATAAAATCGAAATTACAATTGTAAATAATTATAATATATATTATTTAATGTATTTTTGAAGTAACTAAATATATATATATATATTGACAAAAAATATATATATAAAAAAAAAATAACACACAAAAAAAAAGATGGCGTGAGGAAGGGCTCAAAACGTTTTTTTGGGTTGAAAATATTAAGTATTTCAGATATGGAAATTGAAATATTCTCAAATATTTTGTTCCCATATTTTCATAACAGATAAACCTTATCTGTAGAATACAATAAATATGTTAGAACTCAATTTCTACGGGTTTTAGATTTAAAGTAATGTGTAGATTCCAATTTCTACAGGTTTTAGATTTATAGTAATGTGTAGATTCCAATTTCTACAGATTTTAGAATGACAGGTAAAGCGTGGAATGTGCATTCCAAATTTTTTTAGATTATCATTATTTTCGTAGAACCCATATTCTAAAATAGTAGATTCAATGAAAAATGTAGATTGCAGTTTCTACTAATCAGAATATAAATTTTACTTTTTGTAAAACAAAATTTGAAATTATAATTTTAACATTTTTAGAACTAAAAAAAAAATATCACTAAATTGATATTGGTATTTCATTAGTAGTTACTATTTTTAGAATTTTTTTTAGTTTGTAAAACTATTTATTTGATTTATTTTCAAAAATACTAAAGGGCATTATAGGTAAAAATAGTGCAAAATATAAATTAGCCTAATGGGACAATGTACCTATTTTTTTGGCTTAAAAAAACAATTTTCCCTTGTTTATAAGTGACTATAAAAATTTGGTATCACTATATAATGAAACTTTTTTAAAAATGTATAGATATTGATCGGAAAGTAAAAAAAATAATATCACATTTCTATAAAAATTATAAACACATAAAAATTACCAACCTCATCAGGTTACATCTTCATCTAGACAGTTGACATGAGTGTAATTGCCTTTATCATCCGATTAATTGAAGTTTTATTTGTTGCCTTATGGTTATCATCATTTTTTCTCTTCTTGTGCTGCGGTGCGTCTCAGGTTTCTTAAGAGTCTTCTTGTACTTGTGTATTAAGGCGAGTCTTTCTTCCTCCTGAAGTCCTGATATATTACCATCACACAAATAAGCATATTACAGCAAACTGAATATTGATTTAGTTCATTTTCAAAATGTTATTGGCTTGTTTTATTACATTTGTTGTTCACGATGCTATGTAGCTTTTGACTATAAATATAAAATCAAAAGCAAAAAAAAGCTTTAAGTAGATTAGAAGAGGAAAATGTTTACGAAAAAGAAAACATGAAGCAAATTGTGGTTTGAGCAATAAGACTTTAGGCGTTTCTAGAGTTACTAACCTGGACTTTAATGTTCATATGCCAATTTTGGAGTACGCTCCACTTAGCCGTCCACAACAGATTTGTGTTTTTCTCTCGTCTTTGAGATGTTTTTTTAAGACTATTGTTAAGCCACTGATTAACCAGAAACTACGTCGATGTGGATCTATAATTTACATTGTGGACTCAACATTGTGGATACGATCGTTTGATCTATCTGTTTTTCCAATAATTCTTTGGAGAGAGTTAAGAGCAGTTACAAACAAAGAATTATGAATTTATAATTTCTGAAATCAAAGTAGAGATGAATTTAAGTTGATGGTATCGGCAGTTAAATCTTATTTAGAGAAAAAGAGTAACTGATCCAAAAATATTGAGATCATGGGGTTGTGGAATTGCAATTAGATACTTTTTATATAGAAAAAATAGGAATTAGGTAAGAGATACGCAACTGTTTTTTTTTCCTTTAATTTTTTGCATTTAATTTTTTTAAAATTGTTAAACATGCCACTTGTCAGTTTTTGATTTGCTAGGTGACTTGTGATTTAGTATATAAAGGATAAAAAGTTCCGAACCAACCGGTTTAGGTTCATTGAATTGTCGCCAGCGGGGAAATGATGTCAATTTATTATGAGCAAAAAAAAAAAAAAGGTTTCACTTCAATTAGGGCTTTCATTTCCCGCCGATTTCAGAAGATCCCGCCCAAAACAAAACAAAACAAAAAGGGGAATTACAGCAGATTCAGAGAAAGAGAAGAGTCATTGACTGATTGATTGATTCGAAGAAGAAGATGAGTATGAGGAAGAAGATACAGAAGAAATTCAAAACCAGAGGTTACAGCCTCAAGATCGACGCTCTCAACAGCATTCTCGCCTTCGCCGACCAATTCCCCGGCGACGATGAAGGAGAAGCAATCGATCTTCTTCTCGACCACCTCCAGATGGAAAATCGTATGCCCTCACATCATTTCTACTGATTCGATTCTCATATACTAATTTGGATTTGTTTTGCAGTTAATTCTTCCGTAGTGGATGCGGAATCAGTTCAAGGAGTGATTAATCTCTTGTTAGGAGCTAATGACGCCGCGGAAGAACCTACCTCCAATGCTTCTTCCTTGGCTGTCATCGACGCCTTTCTCGTCCCAAAGTATCGATATGATTCTGTTAGGAAGCAGTTCATCGAGTAAGCCCCCCCCTTCCCTTCTACTTTGTAAAAAGTTGAGTTCTAAAGAGAATTACTTACTAGCTGTGTATTGTATTGTATTGATTACAGGCATACGAGTAGTCTGCCTGTTCACGGTGATGCTTCTGCGAAAACAGAAGTATACAGAGAAAGATTCATGTTGCTGTTGCAGAGAGTTTCTCGCGCTGAGCTTTTTTCTAGGCCAGCTTTTGATCCTGCAATGTCTCAGTTTGACAACTGTGAGGTTGGTTAAACTCATATTGTGTTTCTCTTTTGGTGTTCTTGTGTTTAAAGTCATGTTCTTTTTGAGCAGATATCTCCAATCCAGTCTCTAGTTGTTCAAATGGGAAGGAAATGGGTGATGGGTGTGATATCACAGTTAGAAGATGGACATTTCTACTTGGAAGACCTTTCCGCTTCTGTTGAGATTGATTTGACCAAAGCAATATCCTTTTTTTTATAGAATAGTTGATAACATCATAGAATTTTACAGTTTCATACATTTATAAAGGTATAGCAATGAATTGCATTTGAGTTCATTGTGGTATGAGTGCTTTTCCTTGACAGTCAGTACAAGATAACCACAGGGTTTTTCACTGAGAATACTATAATTTTGGCCGAAGGTGAAATGAAGGATGGTGTCTTTCAGGTAAATCTAGAGCTGCACATTCTGAGTTTGTTACTTATTTTTTTGACCCGGGAGATTTATGTATTCTACTCTAATGATTTTAGTCAAATGTTCATCGTGAGATCAAAATGTTAGTTATAGGTGGGAATATAAAACTAAGTCGTGTGTATGGTCTCTCCTCTCCTCTATGACAAATAATACACACACACAAACAAACTTTCGAAAGGTTCAAAATACACTCTTTAGCTAATTCGTCCTCTTTTAACCTTTGGTATTAGGTTATTACCTGCGGATTTCCTCCTTTAGAAGACAGGGATAAAACACTAAAAACACATTCTGGGTACGACTTCTTCGGAAATGGCATGCTAACTAAAGAAGACACGGTAATCCCTGAGTCGTCGTTTGTACTTTTGGATTGAAAAATTTGTAAATTTTCTTTAATAGGTCACAGTGGAAGTAACTGTGTTATTTTGTTTCCGATCACAGATTAGACTTGCAGAATTAGAAAGACAAGCAGTAAATGAAACATTTGTCATATTGTCTGACATATGGCTGGATGACGAAGAGGTAAGAGCTACTGTGTTTTAGCATTTGTTATAATGCCTCCTTTTTGCGATTAAAGAGCATTGCTTGAACGCCAAAATGTGTTGTCCGTAGAGAAGGTTCTTGGGAAGCTGGAAAAGGTTCTTGATGGTTTTGCAAGTTTGGAGATTGTGCCTTCCTTGTTTGTTTTCATGGGAAACTTTTGTTCTCGCCCATTCAACTTATCCTTTGGTTCTTATTCAAACCTTAGGTAAGGGTTCATTGCATCGAGATATATGTTCTTATATGTTCTTGATGAAATGTATCCATTTAATTTTCAGGAAGCAGTTTGGTAAACTTGGGAGAATGATTGGAAACCATCCACGGCTAAAAGAAAGTAGTCGGTTTTTATTCATTCCAGGTCCTGATGATGCAGGTACTACCATCTCCATCACTATCTAAATTAAGATAGGGTCCATGAGGAAGAGACATGACTAATAAGAACTCATTATATCTTACAGGTCCCTCAACAGTCTTGCCAAGATGCGGTTTACCAAACTATTTAACCGAAGAGCTTCGAGATGTTATTCCCAATGCGATATTTTCAAGCAATCCATGCAGGTAAGTTCTATATACACTCTATTCTTGTTGATCATTCTGAATTATAAGGAAACATTTGATCTGTTGAGGTGGACGGAACACAGAAGTTTTTTTTTTTTTTGTTAAATGCAGAGTAAAGTTCTACAACCAGGAGATTGTGTTCTTCCGGAGAGACCTTCTGTACCAGATGCGCCGTTCATGCTTAATAACCCCTTCTACTGAAGAAACTGATGACCCATTTAAGCATGTAATCACATCTCTCTTCTCCGTTATCTTCCAACTTATGGTTCTAAATGTTTTCCGGTTAGTGGCGGAATAATCTGAAACTTGTGAAATGTGTTGGTTCAGCTTGTCTACACAATAACTCACCAGAGCCACCTATGTCCTCTGCCTCTCATGGTGCAACCTATCATTTGGAACTACGATCACTCTCTTCGACTATACCCAACTCCTCATACGGTATATTCTTAAATCTTCTTGTTATAGTTTTTGTTCCGCCTAGTTTATGAAAAGATTGTTGTTGTTTTGAAACAGATAGTATTAGGTGACATGAGTGAGCAAAAGGTTGTCAAATTTGGGGGAACAACATGTTTCAATCCAGGCTCATTTTCAACTGATAGCACCTTCGTAGCTTATCGACCTTCTACTCAAGAAGTCGAGCTCTCTGAGCTTTAAAAGATTAAGGAAGAGTGAACCAAAAACATGTTTCCATGTACTCTTCTATGCCTCTGTTGTAATATTTTAACCAAACTTGGTCATAATTTATGGATAGTTTAATTTAATCATCATCATAAATCAAGTGATTGTGTGCATATAAATCAGACTATATAAATCGACAGGTCGGCCCAAATTATCAAAAAATTGAAAATGCTGAACTTAAATGATAAGAAATCGCCCTTACTGTTATAAGAGGATAAGACTAGTTTTTAGATGATGATTTTCGACTATAAATATTAAACTTTTAATTAAAAAAATATCTGAACATTAATTGAATTTACCTCCTTATACATATGTTTGTTTGTGTACAAGTTTGTGTACAAGAAATTAATGAAAGAATTTAGCTTTTATTTTCTTTTCTTTCGTTATTTTACACAAAGTTCAATAACTAGTATTCATTCTCTTGTTTTTATAAACACAAACCACAAAGCTTTGTCTCTTTAATTGTTAATACATAATACGTTATCAACACGAGATTTTTATACTCATACAAAATTATATTGTTATTCCTATAACAAACATGGTTACTGGTGAGTTATCATATCGAATTTAACCAAGCTCGAAATAAATACTCTTGATATTAAAGAAAATAATTACATGACTTGGACAATGAGTGCAAAAAAGCATCTGAGAGGAAACAGGTTTTTGGAAATCATCGATAGTTCAAAAAGGTGTTGGATGAGAAAAAGGCAAAAACCACTATATTTTTACGACACCACATACATGATGGTTTAAAAGATGAATATATTACGAAAGAAAATCATGTGGATCTCTGACAATCATTTAAAGAGAGGTTTGATCACCATACATGTATGTGATCATACTGAAAGCTAAACACAAGTGAATCCATCTCCGGTTCCAAGACTACAAAAGTGTAAGTGAATATAATTTTGCGATGTTCAGAATTACATCGAGGATGATGTTATGTGGAGAGAAAATAAATGATTCTTATATGATTGAAAAAACTCTCTCCACGTTCCATCCTGGAAACGTAGTCCTGCAACAACAATACTAGACAAATGGGTATACCTGTTACTTGGAGTTGATGCAAGTCTTCCTTGTAGCGGAGTAAAATAATCAACTCGTGACTTTAAACCTTCATGTTCGTCCCACTGGAGCTGCTCCATTTCCCGAAGCGAGTATTGCATCATCCAGTTATGATAATTGGAGAAGACGAGTACGTGGACGTGGTCGTTATCATGGCTGTAGAAGAAGATGAGGAAGAAGGTTCCGTCCCTATAATAAAATAAATAAGAAAGACTTCCACGAAAATAAAAGGGACCGGGATGATAAAAGGCAAACATAAAAGGTTTACTACAAATGTGGCATGAAAGGTCATTGGGTATGTGGTTGTCATACGCCAAAACATTTAGCCGATTTGTATAAAAAATCTCAAAAAGCGAAAGAGAAAGGAAGTGAAACAAACTTCATCTCTGATGAACCCGTGCCATCCTTTCATGGGCTAAATGATGATACTTATCTTGACGTATCAGACTTTTTGGTTGATCCAGAAAGAATCGATGAGTGAAATAAGATCAATGTGATATAAGTTTACTGTTTTATATTATCTTTACCTTTTGTTGTATAATATATATTCCTAGGACTGGTCCGCGCTATGCGCGATATTTCATCTTTAGAATATTAATTTTATTTTTATTATTTTTTTCACATAGTTGTTTAATAATTAATATTATATAATGGATGATGCACTTTAGTGGTAATGGGATATATATTTTGTAATCTGAATAAGCTAAATATGAAATAGTTGAATTTTGTTATTTTCATTACTTTATATATTATTGTAGGATGAGGTATTATGCAGTATGAATTATTTGATACAAATTTTATGGTCGTTTTGGAAGGTGTTAGTAACTGATAATAGTAAATTAGTTAAATACGTTCTTTATTTTATTTTTTTGGTTGTGCTGCCTTTGTTTGTCTGTTTTGTTTGATAATTATTAGGTAGTGTCGTTGATATATTACTTAATAATTTACTATTAATAATTTAACTTATTAGAATATGCAGTAAGAACCTAATGATAAAATACCATAATTTAGTACATGCGTGTGTATACATTTTACATTCCACACGGTTTGAGGGATTTATAGTGAATTATGTGAAATATAATCTACTGGAACGGATGACCAATTAATATTTGTTAATATTAGAAGTCCATTAGTTAGGCCTAGTATGTATATGAATCATAAGTAGCCCAAATGTCAGGATTGTTTTAATTGATACAAAATTCATAATTAGGTGGAAATTAAGTAAGTATTCAACAAACCTTACGTTTGAAGACATCTTTCGTGTAATGACATAAACAAGTGCATATTTTTAAACATGATTTGAAAGATATTAGAAGAGATATGGAATTAACAAATATTAGGATATATATGAATAATGCATACAATGCAACAATTAAAAAAAGAAGAAGTAATTGAAACGTAACCTAGAATGTAAATGGGAAAACATGGAAAAAAAAACTGAATCTTTGTCAGATTTTAGCCACGATTTAGAAGCTGCAGAAACTTTTCCATTTCATTGTAATAAAAACAGTTAGTGCACCTTTTCTCAAGTTTTTTGAGTCTGCATGCTCTTGGTGGTATTATAAGCATCATGTTTTATGTCATAGGATCTCCTCTTTATGATTGCAACATCACATAATGACCGTTTCACTTGCCTCTAAAGCTTGTCAACATCGTATGTGTTGTTTTTCCAATTATGAAGGTCTAGACGATTCATCCCTTCAACATGGTCACTTGCGAGCAACTTAAGTATTGCATAAAGGTAATTACCTTTGTCATAGTGATTTATTGCAGAAATTTTGAGATGCCTCATTCCTTTGGGACGATCATGTAAAGCAAAATAATGCTTTATACCCTCAATATAATGTGTCTCCCTATTCCCATACTTAAGACAAAATAAATCTCGGCCTTGTAACAACGGAGAGTACGTAGAGGATTTTTGGCGATCTCTCTCAGGCGTGCATGTTTAAAGATGTACATGCACTCCTTTGATGTAATCGCGCCTGGATGGGCATGAAGACACTGGCGGACATCGTCAATGGGATATTCTCTTGCACGGTTCAACTTTAGCATTAGAGGGGTGAGTCACTCTGATTTCATTGGTTTGCAACTTGGTATGATCATATGTTTAGACATGATTGATGCTTTGTGTTGTGTTTGAGTGATGATTTAGGTAAATGGGAATCAACTTATATAGTGATGGCCTTCGAATATCTACAAATACCTACAAATACCTACAAACACAGATTGACGATAACGAATAGTGGTCCGACCGTTTTTTTTTTTGTTACACTGACCGGTTTTTATTTGTATAGTGTATGTTAATATATATGTTTATTTAGATAGAAATATGATAGTTACAAGATAGTTTTACTATAATATTCATAGATCATGATTAAAGTACACTCACATAAACGCAACACCGCAGAAAACTGGAAAAGCAGATCTTCATGTCTCCGTATTACGAAATCTACATTCAAATGTAATCAACGAACTTCATAACCTGCTTGTAGAGGAAGCAACGTTTGCATCGTTTGGTGGAGTTATTTACGTGATACCTCCTAGCTGGTTTGAGGAGGAACATGTTGTGCACATAATGAGTCTTCCTTTTAATATAGATTCGCTTGAGAGATATCTTAATGTTCTTCTAGCACTGATCAGCTCTCTTCATACTGATCTTCCACCCAAGGGCTGTCATATATCGCTTGCCTTCAGCCATGTTGCCCCTAGAGAACATAAGAAAGATGTATAAATAAGTAGCATTATCGCACTTACCGTATTCGGATCTAATGAGGCGAGGTTATGCAGATTATAATGTCTAAATTATAGACGACGTACATTGACTTGTAGAAACTGACATTAGACTATAGACTCCCCCGCCATGATATATGGTTAAAGTACAAAATATATAGTACAAACATTGTAATGAAGATGTCATAGTTGCAATCAGTTTATGAGGTAGACATTATTCGTAAATATGAACATTAGTGTGTTCTCCAAACATGTCACATTGGTATGAAGTTACAAATATGTATTCAGGCGTTGTGCTTTTTTCTCTTTTTAAATATGAAAATGCATCTGTCTTTATAGTAACAGATGTTACTGTTTAAGAAGTCTTCTGAATAATATGCTAATACCTCGTAAGTGTGGAACATCGATGGACACATTCATGTTTAATATACCTTGTCGTGGTCAGTTTGGTTGTGTTTTCAAATACGAATGGTGAATTAATTATAACATAAAATAATCATATGTACAATATATATTGTTGTTGTTAATTTTCAATTAATTCCACAAAATACCAAACTTTTCCGAATTAAGATAGATTTAAAAATAAACTTAGTTAATACCAAATATAGAAAAATATATATAAATACCAATAATAAAAACACCAAAGTCATACTTGTTCATAAAGAAAACAACTTAATTATTAATAAAGCGGGAAATCTGCGTCTCCAATTCCAATCTGCTACAATTATGTCTTGTGTGCTTTCTTCATCTTTGAAGATGATCCTTCAGTTTTGCTACCACCACCAACTTCCACCTTACCCCGCACTGAGATGGCATTGTGGTCATCATCTCCATTGTCATTGTCACCTCCATAATGAAAGAAAAAATCCCTTTAAATTCATACATAGCAGGGACGTTAGTGTAAAGTTTAAGAATTCCACATTATCAACAAATTCAGGGTGTGGCACATGGTCAACTACACTGAGAATGCGCGAGATAGTGAAGGTCTGATGATTTGCTGTGAAGTTGTATGAACCAACCCTCACCTGGAACGTGTAAGACTTCCCCTCCATATCTTTAACAAAGGGAGGGGCATCAGATTCCTTTGGGCTGACACCATCGCCTACCTGCTTGCACAATGATTTAATGCAACTGTATAAATAAATAGACAGCACAAAAAATAAAGCACTGTCTAAAGGACATACCAAGAGATTGACAGTTTCACAGGCCCTCATGTTATGGAGCTTCGTCATAACTCCATCCAAGCCAACAAACAAACCTTCCCCAGTCTCGTCGGCAATCGACATCTCCACAAGGTATCTAGCAGACATGTAAAAACGGTATCAAATCCTATAGTGACTTGCTGTTATGACAGTAAGCTCGATGTAGGTGATTAAGGATCTCATATTTAGTACATACCGGAGGAAGTTGGTGTTGTTGCAAGGCACACATGTGAAAGATGAGGCAGTCCGTTGGAGTTTCCTGGCACATTTTTAGCAGGAGACATAACACCATCCCTTATCCATCTTGATTCCATTCACTTTTCTGGTACAAATAAAATCTATGTCTTGCATTGTCGGAAAGTCAGATTACGCATGTAACAATACACATTCTCTATGAAAGAGTATAATTCTGGTGCATACCTGGGAGAAAGCAGTTACGATAAAATCATTGAGCTCAGCTATGCGCAGTGTTTCCACTTTTGCATAACCTTTTAGTAGTGGGGCTATTGGCGTGAGATCAGTGTCTTATGAAACCAAAATGCGTAAGAAGATAATAACGTTATTAGATTAATTGGCATACAACTCGCATCTAATAGAATTAGCGAATGTGTAAAGGTAACGCTTCTCAATATGTTACATGTAGAAGAATCTCTCCCATGCATATATTTCCTTATCGAAGTACTATGTGGGTGCCTGATGTGGCATTCAAAAACATATGACCTGCAAAAGGTTATAAATGATATTGACATCATGATAATGCTCGCCATGTATGTGTCAAAGTGGTTGCTTACCTCCCACCATTTTTAGATTCACACTGGATGCAACGACAACCATTGAATCACCTCCCATCTTCTCGAGTTGAGTATGGATCTTAACATCCTGATCGTCAAAGAGGCTCATAATCACAGACGTGTCTGTGTTATGACGCAAAGATAGAATAGTTAGAAAATGTAGTTATTAAGTCCAAAAAGTTGTGAAGATAACAAAGCTTAAAAAACTTACTTGTCCATCTTGATGGTCGCCATAACACAATTCTTGTCCTTAGGAGGGTCAGTGACAGTATTATTGACTGCAGTAATCTCGCCAATAAGGTCTGTGGAACATATTATCAGATATCCAATCCGGTAGTCAGAGGAGATTATATGAGAAGAATTACATGGAAGCTGATTGTTAGAGTTCGCAAGACTAATCATCTCATTGTGGTTACGGAATCAGAACGATTCAAGAGGTATCGGTACAGCCGGTTCGGTGACCTCATTAAAAGAGGTTGAGCCGTTACACCAGATTAGTAGGGAAGATTCTGATAGACAGTAGTTCTGGTTACATCGAGTAACTTCAAACCCGGTTAAGGAGTAGCCCGCACCCGTTTTCAGATTAGGCTGGTGTGTCGCAAGCCGGTTGACATTCACTGTCGCCGGCATCATGGTCGCCTGAATTTCAAGGCATAGAGACAAAAGTAATTAGCAACTAAAGAATCAGAATTTGCTAAAATTAGTAGGAAAAATGATTAAAAAATATAAAAAGAAGATTATACGGTGGAAATGTATAAACATGAACAAATAGTCACAACAATAATCAAATGTGCAAAACAGTGATGTGTTTATATTATACAGAATCTTAAAAACTCAAAAAATAAATTTGTAATCTCCTTATCTAAATTCAAAGCAGCGGAGATGGGTAAAGTATCTAACCGGTGAAATTTCTTTGATGGTGAAAATGTATGAACATCAAAAATGTACACAAAAATCATCAAAATCGGAAAAATAATCGGTGTAAAATCTATAAAAGAAATGTAAAAACACAAAGAAACGATTATAAACTAGATTCAAGCTGGCGGTGATATTAATTTGACTATAAACAAAAGGCAGAGTAAACTTTATAACCTGAGAATCAAGTAAGAGCATGTCGACTCCCATGAGATCTCCACCACTGTGTACGTTCCTCGCCTCCTAGAAAAGGAGCAAGCAAACTTCAACGATGGAGGAGGAGTGGCCAGTCTGCAAATCAGAGAGGAAGACCGAGATGTTAGTCATAGCGCACAAATTTTTTCTTCTCCTTAGTTGTGAACAGATGGAAGCATGATTTTCGAAGGGGAAAAGCCACATTTTTATAGTCGACATCCACCGCTTTGCATAACAAAAACCCGCATTGAATTTAGATAGTGAGTGATCGATTAATTGAGAGTTTAAAGAGGATAAAGAAGAAGCTGAAAGATCATCTGCGAAAACGAAGTCGCAATTGCCTCTGGAGATGTGAGAACAAACACACGCTAATCCTAATGGAATACGTGGTGTTTAATCATAACGAATATGATATTTCATGGTGTGGGCTCGAGGAAGAGAAGTAAGAGGCCAACGAAACATAAGCCTAAATGATTCAAACTTTTAATGATACAAAGCATTTTAAAATTAAACACGTGCCATCTCTTCCTTACCTTATTATCTGACGTGGATAAAGGAGAAGGGAGATGAGATCTTCTTTATATAATTAGATGTTTCATGTTTAATATTAATGCACGTTTTATGAATATTTTAAATTTAGAAAGAATATCAAGCTTTGGATGGAGAAATATTTGGAAGATAGTGCGTCAACGCACACGATAATTAAAGATAAAAAATATTTCTCCAGTTTCAAAATAAAAGATTATGATGGAAGCGTAAGTACAATATCTGATAGTGCAAAGATTATTATTGACTCTAGAAGAGTCAGTTTTTCAATGGGATGGGGAACAAAATTTGAAATAAATGATGCATCGTATTCCCCCAAATCTCATAGAAATTTATTAAGTTTTAAGGATATCTAGAGAAATAGATATCATATTGAAACTATGAGGAAATATGGCATTGAATATCTTTGTATTTACTCTGAGAGAAAACATATATTGGAAGAGTTAAAAATGTTATCATTTGGACTATATTGTACGAAAATAAACATTACTGAGTCATTTGCCATAGTAAACGTGAAATTTACTGATACATTTAAAGCGTGGCATGAGAGGCTATGACATCATGGTTCAGTCATGATGAGAAAATAGTGCAAAATTCTAATGGCCATCTGTTGAAAAACGAAAGAATTTTGCAAATAGGTGAGTTTACATGTAATGCATGTTCTCAAAGAAAACTTATAACTCGACCATCACCAGTAAAAGTTGAGAATGGATCTTCAATATTTTTACAAAGAATTTATGGTGATATATGTGGACCGATCCATCCACCGAGCGGGCTTTTTAAGTATTTTATGGTATTGATTGACCCTTATAGTAGATGGTCAAATGTGTGTCCTTGACCATACGAAATACGACTTTCGCAAAGTTCATTGCCCAAATAATAAAGTTGAAAACGCAGTTCTCAGAGTATGTCATTAAGAAAGTAAGGCTTGATAATGCTGATGAACTTACATCACAAGCCTTTGATGAATTATTGTATGTTAATGGGAATTGATGTAGAGCATTGAATTCCCCATGTACATACACAAAATGGCATGGCCGAGTCAGTGATAAAACAGCTGCGGTTGATTGCAAGACTGTTGATATTGAAAACAAAACTCACAATTTCAATATGGGGTCATGCTATATTGCATTCGGCTACACTAATTTAGTTAAGACCAAGTGCATATCATAAGTACTCCTCATTACAATTGGCATTTGGATAGAAGCCATATGTATTCCATCTTTGTGTCTTTGGGTGTGCGGTCTATGTTCCGATAGCATCGCCACAAAGAACAAAAATGAGCACACAAAGGAGATTGAGAATATATGTGGGTTATACATCATCAAGTATAATAAGATATTATGGAATCATTAAATGGTGATATGTTTATGGCAAAATTTGTCGATTGTCATTTTAATGAGAATGAATTTCCAGTGTTATGGTGAGGAATTAGAAAAATTACTAAAGAGATTACATGATGTACGCCGTCGTTGTTACACCTTGATTCCCTTACAAATCAAAGAGAACTGAAAGTTTAGAAAATTATGCATTTGCATAATTTGACAAACCAGTTATCAGATATGTACACAAATATAAAAAGGGTGACAAAATCATATATACCCGCTGAAAATGTTCCATCAAGAGTTGTTGTTCTTGGAGAACAAAATGATGGTAACAAAATGAATGAACTAAAAGTTCAGTTAAAAAAGGGGAGATTAGCGGATTTTAAAGATAAAAACTCCCGAAAAAATTGGTTGAGCAAAGTGAAAAGGTTCCAGAAGAACATGATATTGAAAAATGTCTGAAAAAGACATAAATAAAAATATTCAAGAAGAACCAAATAAAGATAAGGATCCATATAACGAGAAGAGAACATAAAAGTATGAGATTTTCTTCAACTAAACTCGAGATGAAAAGTTATGGATCATAAATAATATAAAAGATGTTGATGGAATGTTCTCTTTTTCTGTGTCCAAAGAAATCGATAATGAAGATGATGATCCCTATCCAAGGTTTATTTTAGAATGTCAAAAAGACATGACTGAGAGGAGTGGAAGAAAGCCATTCAAACTGAATTACTCTCCCTAAATAAAAGAAATGTTTTTGGACTTATAGTCATAATGCCTGAGAATATAAATCCAGTTGAGTAAAAGTGGGTATTCGTGAAAAAATAAATGAGAAGAATGAAGTAACACGATATAAAGCCCGATTAGTTGCCCAAGATTTTTTTCAAAGAGCGAGAATTGATTTTGAGAAAACTTATTCTCCGGTAATGGGTGCAATTATGTTTAGATTTTTGATGAGCCTAGCGGTATCTAAAAATCTTGAAATGCATCTCATGGACGTTGTGACATCATATTTGTATGGACCATTGGATAATGATATATACATGAAAGTCCCTGAAGGATTGAAAATGCCAAAGACATTGAAAGCAAAATCTAAGGATATTTGTTCGGTCAAGTTACAACGATCACTTTACGGATTAAAGCAATCCGGATGCATGTGGTACAATCACTTAAATAAATATCTATTGAAAAGGATATGTGAATAGTGCGATATCTCCATGCGTTTTTGTTAAGAAATCATCAGTTGGTTTGTGATCATTGATATATATGTAGATGACCTGAACATAATTGGAACTCAAAAGGAGGTTGATGATGCTCGAACTCATATGAAAGAAGTAAAAATGAAAGATCATGGAAAGACAAAGTTTTGTCTTGGGCCCCAGATAGAGCATTTTCAAGAAGGAATATTTGTGCATCAATAAAATTATACGAAAAGGTTATTGAAACGCTTTTATATGGACAAAGCAACTCCTTTGTGTACTCCAATGATTAATAAATCTTTCGATGTTGAGAAAAATCCTTTTAAGGCCTATCAAGATAGCGAGAAAATATTAGATCCTGAAGTATCTTATATGAGTGCTATCGATGGGCTTTTGTATCTTGTAAATTATACTAGACCTGATATTGCATTTTCTACTAACCTACTTGCAAGATATAGTTTTGCTTCTACTCGCAGGCATTGAAACAGAATAAAACATATACTCTGTTACCTTCAAAGTACAGTTGACTTAGGGTTAATGTATTTTAGAAAATCTGAGTTTGGTATGGTTGGTTTTGCAGATGCATAATACTTATCAGATCCTCATAAAGCTCGATCGCAAACTGGCTATGTTTTTACAATTGGTGGAACAATGATCTCTTGGCGGTCCCAAAAACAAATTTTGGTTGCGACTTCTTCGAATCATGCATAAGCTATTGCACTTCATGCATGTCGAGAATGTGTGTGGCTAGGTTAATGAGTACCATATACAAGAAGCAAGTGAAATAGTTTTTAAAAAGGAGCCAACAAAAGTTTTTGAAGATAACTCAACTTGTGTCGCTCAACTCTAAGAAGGCTATATCAAAAGCGATAGAACAAAGCACATCCCTCCAAAAAAAATTTGTACATACGGAAACTCGAGAAAATCAAAAAGTAAACATCTAGTATGTACGGTCATGCGATAATCCGACTGATTTTTTCACAAAGGTTCTTCCCACTATAACATTCCGAAAACACATCTATGGTATCGGAATGCAGCGTTTGCATAACCTATGAAAAAAAACCTATGTTCATTATTCTTAGGGGAAAATTACATCAATGTACTCTTTTTCCTTCGTCATGGTTTTTATTCCTTTGGGTTTTTCCATGACTAGGTTTTTAGTGAAGCATTAGTAACACAAGTTTTATAATCAAGGGGGAGTGTTACAAAATAAAACTAGTTTTGGATGATGATTATCCACTAGAAATATTGTACTATTAACTAAAGAAATATCTGAACATTAACCGACTTTACCTCCCTATATATATGTTCGTTTGTGTACAAGAAAATTAATAAAAGAGTTTAGCTCTTATTCTCTTCCTCTCGTTACTTCACACAAAGTTTAATAATTAGTATTCATTCTCTTGTTTCTATAAACACAAACTACAAAGATTTGTCCCTTTAGTTATTAATACACAATATTTACAATATATATTTAATTATAAAGTGTGATATACATGATTTAAGTTTGAGATGTTTTAAAATCTTTGATAAATTCGATCATCTATTCTGCTAAACAAAATTACTGTAATATTTATTTTGGTGTTATTTACTATCTATATTATTGAAAAAATTGTTTACGTTAGCAAAATAAATAAATAATTAATTAATTATTAAAAATGATTACAAGCTATATGAACAATACACCACTACATAATCATACATCTGGATAAAAATAATATATTAAATACCACATATATTATGGCTGCAATTGAAAATACATATTTTAGAATAGAATTGTGTGTAATGAGTTACCCATGAAAATTCCACAAAAATATTATCATTTAAGCTGAATGAAAAATAAAATGCAAGGAATGAAATGAAATAGAATATGTGAAAAGCAATCGAATGTAGTTGAAAAATATTTTGAAACAAAAAGTTTCGTGATTGAAAGAAAATATAAAGAATGAAAGGACCGAAAAACAAAAGAAGAGTTTTATATTAATTAAAGATTTTTATTTAATTTAAATTAAATTTATTTTCATTTCACTACATTTGTGCAAAAAACTACCATTCATGTTACATAGATACTTAGAGTATCACTAGTGATAAACACTCAATAAATCTTTTATCAATAGACAAATAACAAAAATTAGAAAAGGAGAAGAGAGGAAAGAGATCATCTCTTGAGGAAGATATTTTGGGAAAATACTTTGGTGAAAGCTAAAAAAACGCATTTGACAAGTATCAACTAATGAGTGATCTAAAATATTTTATAATAAAAATTTTAATTAATAAAAAATTAGAAAAATCAAGTGTATGAATGGAGAGGCAGAGAAATGACATATGTCATGCATATTGCTTTTTATATACTGCAAAAACCAATCATATTTTTAATGTTTTCAGAATTAAAAGTAGGAGGTCTGCACTTTGTTAAAAAAAATTGTCCTTATCAGTGTAAAAGCAGACGATCTGCACCCATTTCCATCACCCCAACTTTTGATGCAGTTCAACCATTTCACTATTTTTAGGCAATAATTTTTTTTTAGTAAAATAAATTAATTCTCAAAATATTAATTCATCACTTATAAATAAAAAAGTGTTGTAGTTTTGTGTGATATATTGATATTGTCTTGTGCCTCATTCTTTCTTAACGTAAGCTTAGATTATCTTTTTTTTAATTAGATTATATATAATTAAATATATTATTTTGATCAAATATAATATATATTAATAATTGGAAGTATAGTACAATTAATTAGAAAAACTCTTGTGTTATAGGATGGCAGTTAAAAAAAGGTGTTGTAGTTTTGTGCTATGGTGTGATGTGCCTCATTCATTATATCCAGTGTAAAGGAATATTATTTTTTTAATTTAATTATATTTATATTTATTTAATTATATATTATGTATTATTTTTGATCAAATATAATATATATTAATAATTGAAAATATAGTATATGTAACTGGAAAACTCTATATGTTATATATATATTTTAGAGTTTTGAACATTTATATTTTATAGTTTTACTTATAACAAATGCATGTAAATAAATAAATGTATATATATATATTAACTTAAAATGAAAAATGTGTCATATTTTAATTCAACATATTAAAAACAAAAAGCATATATATTGAGATATTTTTTAGAAATATAATTCTAGTGTACACAATTTATATAATGGGTACTATACACATGTAAAAAATGTTAATGTAAAAAATTATATAATGTATAAATATACATGTAAAATTTAATATTTACTTGTCTGATGGAGCACCAAGATCATGTCACGATACAACCGTACTCACAATGACAAAAGAAAGTGACTCTAATTTTTTTTTTGTCTCCAGCAGACAAAGATTATGTAGTTGATTTTGGGTATCCTAATAAGCGAGGCTTTTTTGGTTCCTTATACTTTTCTTTAAATTATTTTACGTTTGTTTATGTATTGTTTATATATTACATGTAATTTTTATTGTTTAAATATGTAATCTGCATTTTTGAACTATTTTTGCCGTTCATAATTTATGATAAATTACTTGTTCTGCTTGATCTGCACATGTCTTGCATGATATGCTTGATCTGTTGGTGTGAATCCCACCAAAAAGGAAAAAACGTTATTCCCGTTGCGAAATAAGAGACGTTTGTTCTAGGTTTTTTGCACTGTTCATGGACCCAACCGACACGTGGTGGTCCACGATTGGTACATTTTTAATTAATTTTTTTTTCAGACAAAAAGTAAAAAAAAGAAAAAAATTAAAAAATCCGTTAGTAGGTTTGTGAGATAAAGATGGCCTAACTAAAAAGTCAAGTGTTAAAACAGAGATATTGTTTTTAAGTTTTTTTTTCTTTTTAAAAATATTGTTTGTACATTTGCTTCTTTTTTGGTCATCTATCTTTTTGGATATTTTGCGAATTTTATTTGGAAAATTGCACCCTATAGACATCAAAAAAAATATATATTCACTAACTAACCAAAACTACTCCATCTCTCATACTTTCTCTTCCTATCTCTCTCTACTCTCTCCCAAAATCTAATTTCCCTTTTTTTTGGTTGTTTGGCAAATAACCCCATTTTATTTTATGTATTGAATCTCATTGTGTAGATTTTTTTTTGTTACTTTTAATCCTATGGAATCTGATAATAATGAATTGGCCATGTTTTTGGGGTGTAAATTTTAGTTAAATTTCTAAATATCTCTACCAATAATATGCTAATCATTTGCATCTTACAGTAAGTGTCTAAACAACTTCACAAATTTTCATCAACAACTTTAACATTACACCAGCTCACATGTATTTTGTACCTTTGTATTAAAGCATCTCCAACCCTACTCTATTTTCTACTCCAAACATCATTTTAGAGTAAAATCTTCTCCAACCCCACTCTATTTCCAACTCCAAAATAGATAATGGCTAGGGTTACTCCATTTATGGAGTAATTCTACCTATTACTCCATTTTGGTATTGAACTTTTTTTTTATTTGTGAAATGATCCTTTAAATCTTTAATGTTTTTATTTCTTACTTAAATAATATTTTAAAATAATATAAACAAACAAGATATTCTATTATTCAATAATTTTATATAAAAATACATAACATAATTAAAAATATAAATAATATAAAATAAAAATAACATAAAAGGATCTACAATCGTGTTTTGTTATTGTGAAAGGACAATGTTCGTTTTTCAAAAAATATGTTACATGACAATATGACTACATGTATAATTTTACATAACATGATAATTGTGAATCATCGTGAACTCGATGCACCAATTGAACTTAGAAGCTCCACCTCCAAATATCAAAATTGCAGAAGATGAAAATGTCTGATTTCAAAATTTTCTTGCTCGATTTAGGAATATCAAAGATAAAAAAACTCATTTTTATTAAGAAATGCATTAATTGATCATTTATGAGAAAAAATATATTCTAATGTTCATTATTGAACCAACTTATATATTATTTTATTTTATTTTTATGATTTCCTGTACTTTTTAATAATAAATGTTTAGTTCAAATAAATTATGTTTTAAAGAATTTTTTGTAAACTTAAAATAGTTGGGGTAAATTGGTAAATTTTTATAAATATAAAGTATTATTAACAATTATTAATTGAATATGTTATTTTGGAGTAAAAATTAGAGTAATACTTTGGAGTAAAATCTTACTCCATTTTGGTATTACACTATTTTGGAGTAAAATATGGAGTAATACATTGGAGATGCTCTTACTCTCTTTTTGGTAACACAATGCGAGGTTGGGTGAAAAAAACTGATATTGGTAATTGCAATGCTTTATTTAACAACCTTATAACTAAAGTACTTAGTGTTTCACTAAGCTGTGACGAATGTCTTAATCCATTTCGAATTTTACATGTTTCAAAATCTTTTCAAGTTCATACACATTTGTGGATCAATGCTAGGCTAGTTAACCTAAAATACAATTGGAACTGTGTTTGTTATTGTAATAAAGTATGTTTTTGCTTTCTGCTTTCTTTTAACCCTTTTGAGGTACCTAAAGTTTGTTTCAAAAAGTGCAACAACTATTTTGCTCTTGATATTTTTACCTTTCTCTTCAATCTCCATATTATGAAGGAATAATCGACACAAAACACGAGGTGGGGAGGGGGGAATGAGTATTTTATTTCTCAACTATTTGAAATCAGTACATTTAACACTTAAGTATTAAATGTGTAAAATTATTCATGAACTAATAGTTGACTACGCAAAATTGAGCATGAAATAGTCAACTGTCAAGTATTACTAACGGAAAAATTAACGATTGACTATTTTAAACCCAATTTTACGTAGTCAACAATCATGTCATGAATAATTTTGCACAAACAATACTTAAATATTAAATATGATGATTTTAAATAGTTGGAGAATAAAAAACTATATATTTTATTATGATGTATATAAGTTTTCAAATAAAAATACATATTAATCTTTTATTTAATATCCAAATATAATTCGTGAAAAAATATTTCTTGACTAATTGTTGACTGCGCAAAATTATGTTTGCAATAGTTAACCGTTAGAAACTAGACAAAAATTGTTAGTTTTCCGTTTTTAATTTAATGATTGACTATTTCATACCCAATTTTGCACAATTAACTATTAGTTTGAGAATTATTTTGCGTAAGTAATACTTGAGTATTAAATATGCTGATTTCAAATAATTAATGAATAAAATACTCATTTTCCCCACAAAACATAATGATTTACAAGTTTTCATTATATTTTCTTGGGCCCTTCAATGTATTCCTCACTTTTAAACTAGGATAGAATTAGATATTCGTTTCATAATATTGTAGACCTTTTCAGTTGTAAAATTTAACCACCAAATTAGATGATATATAATTCAGGGTGAAACTAATTTGAAAAAATGATATAGTAATTAAATTTCGTCTTGCTTAGAGATTAAAGAAAGGGAAAATTTCTTAAAAATACCCGGACTAATTCCTATTTGCTTATAAATTACATGAACTATTTTGGATCCCCGTTTAATACATGAACTAATTTTCATTGCCTATTAAATACATAAACTTTTGAAATTCGTAATTTTTACACATCGTTTTAGACGGCGTTAACTTTATTTAACAGAAGTGATGACGGCGTTAGTGTTAATTAAACACATGTTTAAATTATGAAATAAAAATTCCTTAAAAATACATAAACTAATTTCATTTGCTAATATTCTGGATTCCCGTTTTAATACACGAACTACTTTTTGTTTTCCATTAAATACACAAACTTTTGAAATTATTCAGATTTTATATATCGATTTAGACGACGTCAACTATGTTTAACAGAAGATGACGTTAGTTTTAACTAAACATGTGGTTAAACTGCACGCTCACCCTCAGCCAAAACTTCTTAAATCGATTGAGCTAAGTTAGTTTCAATTCGAGTATGACACCCTAATCAATTTCAACCTCTTTTATTCTCCAAACTTTGTTCATTTTTTTCTTCTTTCTTTTGATTCCCCTTTATATCGCTTCAGAATAAAGTCGATTTCTATGTCGTGAAAAAAGAATGAAGAAAACTAGGTAATTTTAAATGAACTTCTGATTTTGAAATTAGTTTATGTTATGTATTTCTGGCTCTTATTTTTTTCTTTGGTTGTAGTGATAATGATTCAATCAAGGTTAATTTATACTATGATCAATAAGTTTAGTGTTATGAATTAGGTTGTACATATATTCTTTCTTTTCTACTATGATCAATAAATTAAATTTCATCCAAAAAATACACTATGTAAGCGTAATGAAGAAAAAAACTAACAATATAATCTATCAGGAGGATTTTCATCTTCTGTTAAACATAGTTGACGTCGTCTAAATCGATCTGTAAAATCTGAAATTTTTTCAAAAGTTTATGTATTTAATGGAAAACAAAAAGTAGTTCGTGTATTAAAACATGAATCCAGAATAGTTCGTGTATAATATTAGCAAATGAAATTAGTTCGTGTATTTTTAAGGAATTTTGATTTCATAATTTAAACATGTGTTTAATTAACACTAACGGCGTCGTCACTTCTGTTAAATATAGTTAACGCCGTCTAAAACGATGTGTAAAAACTGCGAATTTCAAAAGTTTGTGTATTTAATAGGCAACAAAAATTAGTTCATGTATTAAACGGAGATCCAAAATAGTTCATGTATTTTATTAGCAAATGGAAATTAGTCCGGGTATTTTTAAGGAATTTTCCCTTAAAGAAATGATTTGCCATTTTTCCATTTTATTTTAGTAAGATATGATTTAGATTATTGGAAGGTTTTCCTGCCTGGGATTTTAGAGTAATAATAATAACAAAAAGATCTTCTATGGAATTTTACAGCCAAAAATATGCTCGCAGACATTTCCAGTTAGAAATCTATAGTGTCTATATAAATTAGAAAACTTCTATCAGAATTGTGAAACATCAAACATGTATGTTAGCAAAAAAAAAAACATCAAACATATGTTAGCGAAAGAAAAAAAAACATCAAACATGTATGTTAGCAAAAGAAAAAACACATCAAACATGTATGTCTATTGTAGGCCTTAGCACATCTTCAAAAGACATTGTATAATTTCAAATATGAAGTTTTTGCTTTCCAAAAAGAAACTTTAAACTTCAAAGTTTTGAGTAGTGAAATTTCAAATATAGAGTGTCATTATTCAAAACTTCAAATTTAAAGTTTCATATTTTATTTGCATTTAGGTCCTTATAATTACATATTACATTTATGATTTTTAAATATTTTGTCGTTTTATCTATTTAATCATTAAAAATTTTATCTCATAAATATTTCAATTTTGCTTGTATAATTTAAAATTTTACACATAAAATTAAATAAAAACTTTAAAATAAGATTTAAAACATTCAAAATATTAAGATAACAACAATATTACAAAGAAACTTAACAAATGCACCAATTGATCATATATAGGAGTATTACAAAAACAGTTTTATAGAATAATGTGATATTTTATTTACAATTTAATATTTAATTATGTATTTCAATGTAAAATTTAATATTGTGGTGTAACATTTTATTAATTAATATTGCTACAATATTTATATATATGTGCTATTTATTTATAAATTTTTATGAATTTAAATTAAGTATCATAAATATAAGGACCATAGTATAAAATATAAATATTTTTGAAGTTAAATTTGAAGTTTTGATTTTGGAGAAGAGTACCTTTAAATTTTAAAATATAGTTTATTTCTGGAGATTCTCTTAGCTTTTTCTATTTTGTCAAAAAAAAAAAAACATGTCTATGTATATTTACAAGTTCTAAATATATTATATGTCTATCCATATAGGCATAGCCATATATCTATATTTAATACTACATATTATTTTTCTGACTCAGATGCATGTAGTGTTCATATATAGTACTTTATATGAATATCTTTTGGAACAACTTCATATTTATTAGACCAAAAAACATCTTCATATATATATATATATATATATATTTGTTGGAAGAAGATAAGTGATCTACAAGCTTCCGTCGAAGGATATGGCTCAAAGCTGCACGTCACTGCTTGATCTACAACTAGAGTACCAAAACTCTTAAGAAATTTGGTGCATGTGAACTATTATAAAATGATTTGGCGATGAACATCGATAATCTAAGTGCATTTCTATTTTCAGGAGGCTTGCTTATTGACAGAATGACCTACCAAACGATAATTAGAGTCTCGGGTAGTTACAAAAGATTTCAGAGCACAAAAATAATTAGAACAACAACAATGTAATCACGTTTACTTTGACCAAAATAGATTATATTGATAATAATCAGGTTACAAGATGAATGATCAAAACAAAGATGAAACTTAGACTAAAAAACGAGTTAACAAAACGAAGTCGATGTATTTGTCAGAGAGCTCGAGTCTGTGTGAGTATATGTGCGTGTGAATGCACATATCGTTTCTTCTTCGTCCTTCTATATTCGTCTATTCTGTAGCAATCTCCGTTATCTCTTTTCACTTATTTGTTCGTGCAATTCTCAGATTTTTTTTTTTTTTGAGATTGCGTTAACACTCACTGTCGTCTGTCGAGCTCGAAGCCTACCTCCAGTACTTGGTCCATCTAATTGCTTTAAGGTCCAACTACTCGAACTCTGACTTTGATGCTAGATAAGCGTCCAACATCTATGAGACACCCATAACATATTTTCCTTTCTACCCTCGGTTGAATCCAAAATAATTGAACCTGTAATAAAAATAATGAAACAAAACCGTGTCCGAAAGATAAAATAACACCGTGTAAGAAATATCTTTTTCTTGTCGGTTTTGCATTTCTGGTTTTCACTTAAGACAGTTTCTCTCTTCTTCTCAGATTCTGTAAAGTCTCGTCGATTTCAAAATCAACCAATGCAGCAGAACCCCAATTCTAGACCCGCCAGTGGGTATCCATACCCGAATCCCTACCCGAATCCACCTCAACAATCCAACGCCAACCCGTTCCCTCCCAACGCCAACCCATACCAAAACCACAACTCTTCCTACGCGCCGCATCATCATCATAACCCACGCGCCATCCTAATCCGCCGCCTGTTCATCGCCTCCATGGTCTTTCTCCTCATCTTAGGACTCATCCTCGTCCTCTACTTCGGCCTCGTCCGTCCCCAATTACCATACGCTTACATCAACTCTCTCTCTCTCTCCAACTTCAACGTCTCCAACAATCATCTCACCGGAAACTGGGACCTCCAGCTCCGATTCCAAAACCCTAACTCCAAGATGTCGCTTTACTACAACACTGTCTTCTGCACTCTCTATTACAACAGAGCTTCTCTGTCCGAAACGCGATTGCAGCCGTTCGATCAAGGGAAGAAAGATGAGACTCCGATTAACGCTACGCTCTCTGTCTCCCGGACTTACGTTGAACCTCGATTGGCTGATTCGATCGGTAAAGAGAGAGCGGCGAAAGGAAGCGTAGAGTTCGATTTGAGGATGACTTCTTCGGTTACTTTCCGGTACGGAGTGTATCGGCGGAGGAGGTACGTTACGGTTTACTGCTATGATGTGTTGGTTGGTGTTCCAGCCAATAGTAGCTCAGGGAACATGGTTGGTTCCGGTAAGAGATGCAAATCTTTTTGAATATGTACAAGTTAGTTTTTTCTTTTGTTTCTTGCGATGGTCAATGTAAATCGAAAATCAATGTGGATGATGAAATATTCATGTTCGAGAAAGAAACAAAAAAAAAGAAAATTTTGAGCTAAAAAGTTAGTGGAATGATGATTCTAGGTTTCATCTTACTAAAGGCTATGTTTGTATTTAGACGCCGGATCTGGATGCTAATATTCAGATGTTATTCATTTAAATCATCATCATTTTGATGTAGTATTTATAATATCTAAATATTTGAGGTGCTAAATATGTAAAATTTAGGGTATTTTTAATCTAATTCTATTTTTTTCTTGATTTTGGAGTAAAAGTAAATATGAAGTAAATATTGTTTTAATACTATTCTATTTCTCATACTCTATATACTAAAACACAAGTCAGTGCACCAATCATATTTTGCCATGTAACTAATATTTATAAAATTAAAAAAACAATTAAAACAAGATAATGCTTAGAAAAAAAAAAGTTGCTAAAAACTACCCACTAATCTTTTTTGCCCACTAAGTTTATTTTCCCCATTCATTCTTAGATCCATAGAAACATCGAGTAGATAAAAAAACAGGTTATGAATAATATATTCTCCTTCTTCAATTTCAAAATCTTGATTTATGATTGGGGTCATATTGAATGTCTAGATCTACTGGCCAGATAAGTTTCTAAGTATGGATCTCAACAACCTATATTTCCCAGTTTTTTGTACGTTTGCATTGACTACGGCAGAGCACGACGTTCCTTCGTTGGAACCGGTTTAGAACTATAATATGTTTGAGAAAGAACGGCCATGGCGGATTTGAAGAGCTGGAAAATTCTACTTGAGCAAAGAGGCTTAGGAAAAGAGAAAGACAGAAAGAGGAGGAAGATGAAGTCAATCACAAATGCATGCAAGCAGTTTTAGAAGAAAGATTTTCAATAAAGGTAATTGTTCTTCGTTGTGTGGATGTATTATGCTGATGCGTTTTAAAAAAGTAATGGGTGGTTGTGCACTTATATTTATAATTTGTTTCTTTTTCTTTTTTACTAAAATATTATATTTTTACGATGATTTCAGATTAACACACATATCCAATAAAATATTTAATCAAATTTCTATGGTTTATCTTTAGTTATAATTTGTGTCATATATATATATATATATATATATATTCAAAAGTCATAGTAGCATACGTTTGAGTGGTAAGAAAATTAGTTAACTGAAATATGTTATTTGGAATCAAAATATTCCCATGCAGGGCATGAGATCAATACTAGTTCTATAATAGAGTTGTAATGTATTTTTTATTTGTTTATTACTCTATTATGAAGTGAAAAATAGAATAGGATTAGAGCATTTTTATTCTATAATTACTTTTACTCTATTTTTGAAGGAAAAATGAAGTTTTACATTTAGAAATGTTTTTAGATATTATATTTTTATTTCAAAATCTAAAAGATCTAAATACTATTAATCTTCTATGTATATAGAAGAGAATATGTTCTCTTCGGGTGATGCCAGCTCACCAAACAAGAAAGGGGATAATATGCCCACATGTTTTTTTAGATTTATTTTTCTATTGACTTTTGCTTTAATCGACAGAGTAATATATTGGGCTAATGGATTATATTGATTTATATACATTAGGCTATTAAAAATTTTGAGAAGTCCATATGACTCTGGTAACCCTCTTCTTCCTCAATTTTCTATTGTCTATCCAGATAAGTGATAGACGATTGAAAATTCCTTTTTTTCAGTTTTCATTGGCAAGTAACGCTTCTTTTTACATTCAAATCGGTCTGTGATGATGTAACTACGACTATCAAACCACTCTCTTTACACCTGGGCATTGATTTCATCATAGCTCCTCCCATGATAACATTTTAAACTAGATTATAAATTTGAAAAGTTCATATAGATTCTAAAACCCTCTTCTTCCTTAACCTTTTTGTTGTCTAGCCGGATAATAACTGAGAGGAACGATTGAAGATCCTTTCTTTAGATTTCAACGACAACTATAACACTTCCGCTGTCGGCCACAAGAAACAAAATTTCATCGGTTACAAATCTCGACAACGAGCAGTAATGAGGGAGATTTTCTTTCAGGATAATTACCACATGATAAAGAGAAGAGGTTGAAGAGTCATGTGAAAGCTTTAGCAGAGAAATTATTTATAATGATGTCGAGAGGAGACGGTGATCTCATGGTGTTGAAGAGAATTAGGATCATTCAGGTCCATGAGAGGATTATAGAGTAAAAGGAATTTGATTTCAAGCAGAGTTGCAGATCTCTGTTTAGATCGGCAGTTGAGTTCCCAACAACTGAGTTGGCGCCAGCGAAGAGAACGAATCATTACGATGAATGTGCCTTCGTCTTCTTAGAACTTTCGCATTGAATCTTTGACTCAAAAACTCTTGATAAGCTTATTTTAGTACAATTAATTTTTAAATTTTATCCAATTTGATATGATTAAACATCATTTCTCTATTACATATTTGTGACTTGTGGTGTTTGATCATAATGATCTAAAGAGCATAAACATTATATCTAATCAAAAGAGGAGCCGTAAGTTTCATTATATCCATGATATCTTTTCTCATTTGATTGCTATAATATTACAATTGCGAAATTGACTCTATAGCAGAGTTTGATAGGAAACCGAAAGAGACTCAACCTTTTTAAACCAACACCATTGTTGGACCAAGTTTAAGAGGAAATAGCTACTCTCTAATGTTTTTTGTGGATTTGTTTACTTGAAAATGATTGTGATGATATGTAACAAGAAGCATAGGCGTGCTTACAGTGTATTGGAAAAAGCATTCGCCTCAGGCCCCCAATTAATATAAATTTATTTAGGGCCCCAAAATTTAAATCAATTTCTAGTCTAGTAGTTTAGACTTATTTTAAGAACTCTTTTTATGAGAATTTGACTAACTCACCTTCTGAATTCATGTATTTTTTCCTGTTATAATATAATTATAGTATATTTTCGTAATAAACTCATCCTTTTACGGTTTTAGATTTGTGTATTTGGTGAAGATGATATACCGTTTTAGAAAATTATTTCCATTATAGTTGTAAATAATTTTTTTTATAACATGCCTTAGGCCCCTAATATCCTTCGCACGGCACTGAGTCAAGAAGTTATAATCCTCGTAATAATTATTTATTCCATCTTCTTACTTCATCAATTTATCTATGGCAGTGAGGTTTTGTGTATATAAAAAAAAAACAAATTTCTCAAGGTCATTTGTTGTTTTTGTTAAAAAATTAAAAGACTTTAATACTTCTACTGCATGCGGGTGCTCCTCTTTTTGAAATCTTTCTGACATGGAAAGGGGAATCACAAAAACACCTTCTTTATGAATTTTGATAATCGAATAATATAATACCAAGCTTATAGGTAGATCAGTTACTTTACTTATATAATCTAAACAAGTGAATAGATAAGACGAAGTCAAGGGGGATACTTACCAGGATTACAAGTCGTTAATTCTCAATTTCAGCTGACCTGAAGCCACATCAAGTCGCAAAACATCTCCTCCACCAGTCCTAATACCAATATGGAAGTTCCAAGTTTTATCTTTTCTGCAAATAAAGTTTTATCTTCTTCTGCAAATAAAGTTTTAACTACTGAGAATATAGATTATTTGTCAACAGAATTAAGGAATCTGTATATTAAATCTAAACCCTATGACAATAAAATAAAAGGCAAGTCTATTTACCTTTCTCTCCTCAGTCAACCAACCATTTCATGCACGTACAATCAACAGAAAGTGACATTTCCCACCGATTCATATATGTTTGTTCGATTGCTACATCAAGTTTTAACATGTTATCTCTATATATAAATAATTTATTTAGATAAATAATAAAATGTAATAAAAAAGTGTTAATAATAAATGCAGTAAAATTTACTAAATATATAATAAATTAATTTTATATAAGGAAATCAATGTCAAATAATATATTTTAAAAATTAATCATAACACTTATTTTGAAAATTCTAATATGTTATTTCAGTATGGTTTATTTAGTTTACAAATATAGTAATATATAATATATTGTCATATATTTGCCTAAGTAGTAACAATAAATATTATGTTTACACTATGTCTACCAAACTTAAAATAATTTTTTTTACATTGAATCTATTGTTTGTTTTTCATTATTTAAATTAGTAATTCTTAAAATGTATAAATAATAAAAGTACCAATAAATTTTTTAAGATATATATGAAAAGAAAATAAAATGTGTAAGAAACTCCATCCTACTTTCTATTATAGTTAAAAAGAACAAACATTTACAAAATCTATAATAGTTATAATCATAAAAATCCTTTTCATGTTACAAACTTATTATTTCTTAAATAAATATGAAGATGGAATGAGCGGTGTTTTCATTAAATAAAACAGAAAAACACAATATAAAAGACTGATAATAACTAAAATAACTATCACAAAATATATTTTATACCAAATAAAAAAATTCAAAAATACAACTGTTAAATACTAAACCAAAAAATATAATATCATGCGCGAAGCGCGGATAAACCTCTATTAAAAAAATATAAAAATTAATTAAACTAATGGGTAAATTTTTTTAAATAAACCTCTTTTAAGTTTTTGTTTCAAAAAAATTTCAAGAAAAAAATGACTAAAATGTTTCATTAAATAGACAAAGAACTTTTCTACCCTATATATAAAATACAAATAGATAAATAAAAAGTTAAAATAAAAATTAATTTTTAAAAGTTTCCAATATATGGTCTCAAATTCAAAATTTTTATAGTTTTTATCTTTTTTGGAAAAAAAATTTGAAACTTCTTTAAATAATTTATTTTTCAAATTGAAAATACTCTTTGGAACTATTTTAAATTTTTTATTTTTTTTAATTTTTAAAATTTTAATATATATTTTTTAATATATATTTTTTATTTTTCAAAATTTTAAATTGACTCCAAAACCCCACCCCTCAATTCTACACCCTAAGGTATTAGTTAATTTTAAAGGTATAAATGTATATTTACCTCTATATTTTGGTCATTTTAATCCTTAAATGCTATGTTTGTGACAAAAAAAAATTTAGGACTATATAAAGATATTCCTCTAAATTAATTATTATAATTATTATATAATATTTTTAATTAAAAAATATCATTTTTTGTTAAAACTAGAAAATTGGTTTTTCTGCCAAAACTAGAAAATTGGTTTTCCTCTATCGGTGCGAAAGGTTTTAATGGTTGACCTGATTTGCTTTGAAACGCTTTCCTTAAATCTTGTGATACGATGGAATGCATCACTCTTCTCCTTCATTAATATAGTCCACATATACCTGAAGAAATCATCTATTAGGACAAAGACATGTTGATTATTTGATGGAGTTGGTGCATGGCGTGACTGGTCCACACAAATATCCATGCATTAATTGGCTTTGTCGCACGAAACATGGTTTTAGTTGGGAATGGGTGTCTAATTTGCCTCCCTGCTGGACATGTGTCATCACAGTTTGTTCGTGTGTTACATTCGGTATTCCTACGACCATCTCATTCCTTACCATGTTATTCATTACACCATATCTTATATGTCCAGTCGAGCATGCCACATTCATGTATCATCTTCATTTATGACATGAAAGCACTTCGGGTAGCTAATCTCCATCGGAGTCTTGTAGAGACGGTTTGAGGATCTTGTAACTCGTACTAGCAAAATTTCACATGAATATGTGAGTGTTAAATAGACGTCTTTCATATTAACCTCACATACATTTTATGTTGCTTGTCCGAGATTCAATATATTATGCTTCAGGTCGGGTATGTAATATATGTCTTTGAGTGCATTTTTCTTTCCAGTCTTGCACACAAAGTAACCACACCTTTTCCTACAATATCAACACACGAACGATCACCAAACTTCACATTCCTTTTGGTGTTTTGATCCAAACTCAAAAATAACTCCTTGTTCCCCGTCATGTTTGCTCACTCCATTATCCAAAAACCAAACGCTTACATTTTCTTTATCGATATAGAGATTCTTATGAATCACTTTGTCTTCATTCAACAACACCACTTCATGGACATATAGGACGTCATCCTCTTGTGTCTTGTTTAGGTTTGTTTCTTCACTCTTTACTGGTTTCTCGGGATAGATATTTGTGTAGTGACCCGACTTGTCACATCTCCAACATAGCACCTGTGAATTCTTCAAATTCTTATCGTTTGTGTGTGACACATGATTTAGTTATTGAACTTTCCTCAACCTCCACATCTACCATTTTGCCTTTTACATCTACCATGGAAACCTCCATAGTTGCTCTGACTAAGTTGGTCATTTTTCAAAAACATAAGCTTCCCTTGGTCTTTCTTTTGAGTTTCTTCCCGTACACAGTCCTCGTACGCCTTTAGCCTTCCAACTATATTCTTGAAACCTGTATAATTAAGGTCTAAAACTTTCTTAAGAGACACTACGATCTGAATATACTTGTGTCTTGAGAGTCTCTTCAAAAACTTCTTAACCATCTTGGTTTCTTATATGTTTTCTCCTAACGAGGCTGCTTTGGATGATAGGCCCAATATCTTTCCGGCAAAGTCACAAACCGTATAATTATCATCCATCATCAACCTGTCAAACTCCGCAATCAACATATGAAGTCTCGCCTTTCTTACATGATCAACTCCAAGATGTCATGAATTAATAATGTTTCAGATGTCTTTTGATGTGGTTTGTTCTCCCACTTAGAGAATCAAAGTTTGATGAACAGATTGAAACAAAAGGGCAGTCGCAACATTGTTCTTCTTTTGATTATCCTTGATCATCCAAACCAGGTTCAAACGTGTCACACACTTCACGAACACGCAGCAAAACCTTCATCCTCATCGACCAAACTGTGTAGTTTATTAATGTCAACATCGTACATTGGATGGATGTGAATCCAAAGTCCTTCGTGCGAGCAGCTTTAGTCACCTCCGCCATGCTTTCTTATGTGATCTCTCCTCCGTCGCCTAGATCAGGTCTCCAGCCTGAGGCTATGGAACGAATTAAAGTCTATAGAAGCATAAATAATTATAAAGAACAATTTATTTTTATTGCTTTAGAATCTTCTCAAAATTAAAAATCACAATGTTTCTCTCTTAGATCTTAGGAACAACTATTCATGAGACCTATATTTATTTAAAATACAATTGTTTTTACATGTGGAATATGAAAACACAAACCTAATCTAAATAGTAAACTTTCTTTTTAATTCTAGATTCTTTTTTTGTGCACTACAAGAAAACCTGCGTTTACCGACTACAAGTTGGGACTAAAAGTGCAGTCGCAACATGTTACGACTACGTACCGACTATTAAGTGACTAATTTGTGACTGTGGTAAATTCAGTTGCATATCAGTCGCGAAATAGAGACCACTACAATTAGTCGCTTATCAGTCTCAGTTTGACGACTGATATGCGACTATTGAGGTGTCGGTAAGGATCCGTTGCAGATCAGTCGTACATTTTGGGACTGTTTGGTGACTAATATTCCTAGTCTATATTCAGTCGCCCAGTAATCGTATATTTGGGGACTATTTCGCGACTATTGTGCTTTGTATGAAGTCAGTTACAAATTAGTGGCCAAAAACCGGTCAAAAAAACGTGTTTTTACGTCTGAAAAAAGTAGTTCTTTTGTTACAAAATAAAAGAAAATAAGTCAGTTGAAGAGAATTTGGATATATTCTTGAAGCAAATAGTAGATCTAGAGAGTCTATAAGTTATTGTGTCAGACAAAAATCAAGTAATACAGTTGATATCTAGTCTTCCGGCTGCGTATGAACCATTAGCCCACACTCTTCAATACAGAACATGCATAGACAATCTTATTGTTTCTGACTGTTTTTGAAGTTGTTACCTCAACATATTCAAAAGAAGCAGAGTTTAGACATAAGGGATTACTAAACAAAAAGAAATCTTATTCTGAAGGATTATATGTTGAATCAAGAGGAAGATCATCTAAGCGATCAAACAATGGTAACAACAAGAAGTACAACATATCCAAAAGCCGAGGTGATCGATCTAAGTTCAAGGCAGATCAAACAAGACAAACAAAGGTGCATGTTTTTCATGTGGCAAAGAAGGTCACTAGAAACGTGAAGGCCCAAACAAAGAACAAAGAAATAATGGTGAGCAAGCAGTAAATGAGTATCTGAAATAAAAGAACTTCTAGTTGTCACAGTAAGTATTCATGATTCAAGAAAAGAGTGGGTTCAAGACTCAGGTTGCACATTTCATATTACACCAGACAAAAAAGCTCTGTTTGATCTACAAGAAGGAGATGGAAGCAAAGTTCTTATGGCAAACAACACTCAATGCAAAGTAAAAGGCATTGGCAAAATCAGAATCATGAATGATGATGGTTTAATGATTATCCTAAAAGATGTTCCCTATATGCTAGACATGAGCAAGAACTTAATCTCCTTTGGAATGCTAGAGAAATCAGGATGTAACTATCAAGGTGGAGATTTTACTATAACATTCTATAAAGATGGACAGAAGGTGATCACAAGCAAATATGAGACGGGTTTGTACTATTTACAAGGAACTGTGTCACGTGGTGAAGCTACTGATATGAAGACTAAAGTTTGGCATTCTCGTTTAGGTCACATGAGTTCTAAGAACATGGAGTTGCTTGTAAAGGAAGGTTTCATACCAAAGACTGAAGTGGTTTATGTTGTTTACCTACTTTAATTCAAAGCCGATAGTCTATTGTGTAAAACATTAAGTCTTTGTGGATTTGATCCTCAAATACTACAATGATTCTATTATTTGAGAGAATAACTTGAAGTTTAATTTGAACTTATCACATATATAACAATTGGGACGTTAATCATAGATTTTTTTTTGGCAGAAGAATAGTACTGAGGATTTCAGAGATACATAGACCTTTATTCGTGGGTAATATGGTATATTTAGAAAGCAAAAAATGATACACTATTCAGAAGAATTGATAGACACTCTCTTGAACTGATTTGATATGTAGAAGTAGAATGCCAAGCATGGTTCACGACCTATAAACCAATAACTAATCTGATCCAAACATTATTAGCAACATCTTAAATCTTAAGCTTATTGAGTATATGTTTGATAGATGGTTTTTGTGATCTTTACTGGATTTTGATAGATGTGGAAAGATGGGAATGAACATACATAGCTTATAGGTATAAGAAATCACAAACGTGGGAATCCATTTTACATATGGAGTTGGAAGCATTGCGTTAGGTAATGGAAAATATGTTGCATTATTCAACATATTAGAACTTTGAAACGAACTACAAAGACTTGATAGCGATGTTAGGAGAAAGTTAAGCATGATCGAATTTTTTGATAGAACAGAAAGAGATACAAGTACTGAAGAAAATATTTCAAAATTTACTGTACTCCATGGGAACAAAATGGAATTTAGTTGTTTTTATAGGATTTTTTGTTACGTTGATTATTTTATTCTGGTTGGATTGCCTAAACCTTCTTAATATTGAATAAATTGAAGAGTCATTTACATTCAGGATCACTTTATCACTTTTATTACTCCCTCCGTTCCACTAAGATAAATATTTTACAAAAATAAATTGTTTCACAAAGATGTATTTTTTATGTTTTCTATACAAAAATTGCAAATTTCAATAAAATTAATTGAATTTATTGAAAGACTATTGGTTAAAATGCATTAAAATTTGATAATTTCTAAAAATGATGTATGATTAATGTGTTTTCTTAATATGTGTGAAAACACCAAAACATTTATCTTAATGGAACGGAGGGAGTACATAATAGAACACTTAGTGCTCCTAAGGTACCTTTTCTAACTAAAAGTAACAAGCACAAAAATCTAGTTCGTTACTTTTTGCTTTTTGTTTATTTTTCTTAAGAGATTAGTTTGACTTTTCAAATTTTGTAGTTCTTCTTCTCTTCCTGCAAAATTGATTTGAATTTTTCAAACTCTATAATTCATCTTTTTCTCATTTTTCCTCAACAAACAACAAATATATATATTGCTTGTCGAGTAAACACTAGACTGCCTTTACTGTAATTGATTTCTTGTTGCTCGTTGAATAAATCTCTATCGAGATATGGCGAGCTCAATTCATTGTCGTTATGTCTCGTCTCATAGTCCTATTTTTAATTCTTACCGCTGTTGGCCTTACGGCACGTCACCGGCGAACGGCCGATGTAGTATCATAGACCTAGGAGGTTGTGTTCAATTTTAACATTTTTACATCTTAGGTTTATATAGTTTTTGCATCTTAAGTCCTTGTGCTTTTAAATTATTTTAATTTGGTGCTAAACTTTTTAAACATTCAGATTTTTTTTAATTTCGACTTAAACTTTTAAATTATACACTTTAACCCGACATTATAATTAAGATTTACATTTTTTAAAACGATTGTGCACTTTAACCCCCAAAATAGACATATGATTTGTAAATAATATGACATGGTTTGATATATTTTTCAAAAATTTGAGATTGTGCACTTTAACACCCAAAATAGACATGATTTATAAATAATCTAACATAATTTTGATAACTAAATTCATTCTTAAAAGCGAATTAGATAGTAATTATAATATTTACAATTAATCATACATGTGAGTATGGGCATGTGTACATGTGTACAAGTTTACATGTGTACAAGTTTACATGTGTACAAATATTATGTGTGTACACATGTACATTTTCACTTGTGTACATCGTATATTATTAAAGCAATGTACTATAAAATCACGTTTTTTCCGTTAACCAAATGAATTTTTAGTCTCAGCTTTTTAAATTCTAAAAAATATTTAAACCAAAAAAAGATCAAAAGGTTCTTCTTCACATTGTCTCTTTCATATCAAGCCAATATAAAAAGCTTAAAGATGTATCATGGTTGTCGTTTTAAGCCTCTTCTCCTCTGCAATAGCACCACCACTGACTGCTGCCACGTCTATATCTTCCTCATTACCTGCGAAATCACCGTGACCAAGTTTCCTCCACCATGACCTCTTCTTCGTCAAAACATGCTCATCTAAATGCAATCCTCCTCGTTGTGGTCGTCATGCAATTATTACCATGTACACTATATATATTTGTTACATACATTTGAAAGTTTAATATTTACACGTTCATATATCGTCATAGTGTACACATCTATTTCATTGTCCACGTGTATAATTGTTTCACAAAAAAATGATTTTAAACCTCAGTTTTTATTTTCTTTGTTTAAGGTTTTGTGTTCCTGAAAAACCTTGTTAGAGTGTACACAAACAAGCGTGTACATGTGTATAATTAGCCCTTCAAATATTTGTAAGTTAACAATATAAACCTTAAAAAAGCACATGTACAACTTAAATGTAATGTACACACGTTTTTTTCAGAAAATACAACAAATATGATATTGCAAATGTATAAAGTACTCATAATTTTAGTGTACATATGCAAGTCTTAATGACATCTAAATGCAAAATTTACACACATGATGTACACTAAAATTAATATTGTTATCACTATGTACATTAAAAACTTGCAAATCTTAGTGGCACTTAAATGCAAAATTTACACACATAAATGACTAGAATAAATAGTTAAAAACCTATAAAACACAATACACCATTGTGTACACTAAAATTATTATTGTTATCACTATATATATTAATACTTGTAAACATAGATACTAGAGACATTATTTTGTTGGGTTGTGTAATAATCCGATTATAAACATCATTTTTTATTTTTGTTTGTTTAAGGTTTGGTGTTCTTGGAAAACTTTGTTATGGTGTACACAAACGAGCGTGTACATGGGTACAATACAAGCGAGTTTCGATGTTGCTCAATGATGGACCAATTAGATGTACACATGTACATCCTCAATGTAATGTACACACGACTGCTTTTCAAAAGCCACAAAAAATATGATATTGCAAATGTACAAAGTATTTATATATACATAACATCTTAAATCAAATAAAAATAGAACAAAAACATGTAAAAAGCACAAAAGATATATGGAGTAGTGTTCAAAAAAAAAAATAGGGAGTTGTGTCAACGTGGACACGATGGGTTGGAGTGTCCTAGTAAGGTAAGTTGCAAGGACAGGAACACCTACTTTTAAGTTTATAAAAACTATTAATGATATAAACGTTTCAAATGTTTTCTAAACTAGCGAGCATGATGTAGTCCAGTGGTTTGTTCCCTCTCACCTAACATACAATTTACGGGTTCGATCATAACTGTCATCGTACTTTTTTTCATTAATGATCAAAATTACGAAAATAACCTCATTTTCTTCATTGGCCACTGTCAACCATAAACCCTAATCTCCGCCTCTCTGCCTCTCTCGCCTATCTTTCATGATTCTATATATTCTCCACTTGTTTTGCTGTATTTTACCCAGATGTGATAGATTTCAATCATGATTCATGGTTTTACATTTGAAAATTCTAACAAAAGTGATATTTTTTTGGGTTTCTGATTTGTTGAATATTTTATACCAATTGGCCATGGTTGAGTGCCACTTTCTTGATGATGCATGATGAATCCCTTGTGAGGAGATCCTTTTGTCCCTGATTCTTTTGAAGGATGATCTTCTGGTTTGAGAGAAATATGGGTTGATTTCAATGATGATGGATGGATTGATTGGATGATCTTCAGAGATGATCTATGAAATGATCAAAACTTGTGTAGATGTGTCTATGATCAAGATAATGAACTCTGTTTGTGATCAAAGACAAGTTTGCAATCAGAGAATGAACTCTTTAGCAATCAGTGTTCATAGATGAACAAAGGATTCACAAATTTAGAGAGAGTTTTTGATAAAAAGAGTGAATAATATTTCTGAAACACCAAAAAGAGTATAAGTAGCAAAACAGAAAATGAAAGGTCCAAAAGACATATAATTTCAAAAATGATAAAAAAATAAAATTGAAAATATCTTATTCAAGTCCAAAGACTGAATAAGTGAAGAGTTGATTTGGTTTGGCTTATTTCCAACTTGATTTGATCTCCTTTTGGGCTGAAAATCGCCCAACTCTTCTATAAGTCTGATTCATAACTTTTCCAACTTGTTTAACTTGTTCTTCATTGCAAATATAAGATCTTTATGCTCCATTGCAGCCTCTAGTTTATCTTCAATCATTCCATTCATCCATCTAGGCTTATCTTTGGTCGAATAGTCATCTGGCTCAACTATGGTTGCATCATCCCCTCCTCCTTTGAAAAGATTTGTCCTCAAATCTGTATCTCCTACATCAAAAGGAAACAAGTAAGAAGCAAGACAAATAATTAGGAAAATAAGCATGAAAGCAACATCAAAGTAAAGTTTTGGACAGAAACTTCCTTGGAGTTTTGAATCCATTTTCCTCAAGTATTTCCATCTCCAAATCTCAGGCTTATAAGATTTACATTTGCTATTGTTCCTTGCAACCATCTGAGACTGATCCTGCCGTTCCTGGATACTCAAAACAAAGACTAGAAATCCAGTGTCATATAGGAAAAACATGTTATTAATCTGATCAATAACCAAGCATTTCTTTCTGAGAACATGTTGCACTTGTTTCAGACTTTTAAGATACACATCAAAGTAAGTATTGTAAACCAGAATGGTATCAAGGCACTCAATAACATAGAACAACTTCAATTTGTGCCTAACTTTATCAGAATCATAACACAAAAGTTTAAGTTCAAGATCAGATTCAAAATCAGTTAGCACATGTCTCACAGGTTTAACATGCCTTTCAAAGAATGTGTTGTACACCAATATATCCTCAAAGCTCAAAACGACATCATTGTGCAAGCTTGATCTCAAAACAAACCAAGATTTATCAGTTTTAGAACAAGCATGAACAAGTTTCAAAACATAATCACTACTAAAATCGGTTTCAGCTCTAACTGATTTTGTTTTCTGCAAATTCCTAACCAAAAGCTCTTTCCAAGCACATGTGGAAGAAAACAAATCATCAATGACCAGTTCATGTCTAGAAAAACTCAGATCAAAGTCATTATCTTCAAAGCAAGCAAAAAAATTACAAGGTTTTCTGAAACAGAAATCAGATTGTTGCACAATAAGCTCAATTATCTTTTCAGGGTGATTAAGGCTTTTGTTATGTTCCATAAACTGATCAAAACTCAAAACAAAACCAGGATTGAATTCACTAACAGACTGAAAACATTTTTGATCAAGGAGTTTATCTGGTTCAAACACTTTAAAAGAATTAATCATGTTATCAAAAACAGAGTTTGAAACACACAATTCTTTTACTTTTTTCAGACCAAAATGTTTTATATCACTGGAACTAACCATAACAAACATTTCAGGCACATAATTAACCATATCAAGATCCTTACAGTGCCCTTGAGAGTTCAGAGAGAATGACTTAGCATCTGTTTATGCTTCAATGTTAGGTTGCTCCAACTCTTCTTCTGGTGGTGAACTCTTTTGTGCTTCTTCTACTGAGTTTTCTTCTAGGACCTGAGACACTGAATCAATGCTACTTGTTACCGGTTCAAAACAGGTTAGTTCATCAAAGTCAGGTGTAACTTCAGGTAAAAATTCAAAACAGGGTAAATAACTCTCATATTTTTCCAGCAGCTTTGTTTTTCCTTGGTCTTTCAACCATGGTAAGCAATCTGAGACTTCTTTCTCCTCTTCAGTGTGTTTTACACGTTCTTCCTCAAGCTCCTTAGGTTCTTCAACTCCCATATGCTCCCTGTCATAACAAGAATAAGAATCATTAGCATAATCAGAAGTTGCAGTTTCAATCTTATGAGTTTTTTGGCTAAGAAAAATTGATTTTTTTGTGCTCTTGAATAGCTAATTTCTTCTTAGAACAGAGTGGCTCAGTGGCTCTTGAGAGAGGACTTGGGGTTGTCCTTCTTTGCTTATGTGACTGAGACTTTTTTGGCTGAACACAATCATGGCAAGGTCTTGTCTCCTCTTTGGTCTCTCTTGGTTGTTTTCTGCTATAGTTACCAGAAATAAAGTGTTTCTTCATGAAGTGTTTCAGCTCAAACCAAGATGCAACTTGTGCTTCTCCTGTTCTTCTTCTTGTAGTAACAAGCTGGTTCCACCATTGAAGGGCATCTCCATAGAACTCTGTTGTAGCCAATCTAATCTTTTTTCTTTCTGAGTAGTTTTGCCCATCAAAAACAAGTTCCATTTGATGTTCCCACTCCAAGTACCCATCAGGGTTGTTTCTGCCACAGAAAGATGGTATTTTGCTCCTCCTTTTGATCTTAGCATCCTTCTGAACCTGAGAAACATTACCAAAGAAATCATCAGCTTGTTTCTTTTGTAAAAGATCAGTCTTTTTTATTCTTTTCATGATCTCAGACATCATTGCTTCCATCTGCAATTTATTTAATTTCACAGGTGGTGCCTCCTTTCTTTTACTGACATCTCCAGCCATGATTTCCTGTTACAATCTCAACAAGAAAAGTTAGCACATATATTAATAGCCTAAGCTTCTCTTCTCTCAAGTGTTTCTCTCTGATTTTTCTGTGAAATTTTTCTGTGAATCCAGTAGCTCAACAACAAACAAAGATCAATCTTTTAGAGATCAATTCCCCAATCCCAAAACAGAAGAAAGAGATAGAAAGATTGCAAGATTTTTGTTTGCAAGAGGCATTACCACCAGGTCTGGATTCTCTTCAGCCAAGTTGGATTTCTCTTCAACTTTTCAAGATTTTTTTTTTCTTTTTTTTTTCTTTAATCTTGTTGGCCCTCTTGCGGATTATACATATAGAAAGATAAGAACTTTAAAAGAATTACAGAGAAAGAAATCAGATTCCCCAAACAAATAAGAAGAAATAGAGATTTTCAGATGCAAACCCAGATTTTGAGAGTTTCAAAATTAAACCAAGATCAACAGCCTTCAGATCTGCTCTGATACCACTTGATGAGTCCCTTATGAGGAGATCCTTTTGTCCCTGATTCTTTTGAAGGATGATCTTCTGGTTTGAGAGAAATATGGGTTGATTTCAATGATGATGGATGGATTGATTGGATGATCTTCAGAGATGATCTATGAAATGATCAAAACTTGTGTAGATGTGTCTATGATCAAGAGAATGAACTCTGTTTGTGATCAAAGACAAGTTTGCAATCAGAGAATGAACTCTTTAGCAATCAGTGTTCATAGATGAACAAAGGATTCACAAATTTAGAGAGAGTTTTTGATAAAAAGAGTGAATAATATTTCTGAAACACCAAAAAGAGTATAAGTAGCAAAACAGAAAATGAAAGGTCCAAAAGACATATAATTTCGAAAATGATAAAAAATAAAATTGAAAATATCTTATTCAAGTCCAAAGACTGAATAAGTGAAGAGTTGATTTGGTTTGGCTTGTTTCCAACTTGATTTGATCTCCTTTTGGGCTGAAAATCGCCCAACTCCTCTATAAGTCTGATTCATAACTTTTCCAGCTTGTTTAACTTGTTCTTCATTGCAAATATAAGATATTTATGCTCCATTGCAGCCTCTAGTTTATCTTCAATCATTCCATTCATCCATCTAGGCTTATCCTTGGTCGCATAGTCATCTGGCTCAACTATGGTTGCATCAATGCCTTTCGACGAGATCTCACTTCAATTTATTGAAAAAATGAAAAAAGAATCGGTGAAATTAATTTCATAGTGATCTCTTCAATAAATTTTGTAAAAGTCAATCAATAAAAAAAAATTGAAAAAAAAAGTTCAAAAATAAAAAAAATAAGACAGACATGTTAGTGGGTCCTACTAATTATTATATAGTTTTATTTTAATTTGAGAAACTAAATGGAATGTAATGAAGTTAGAGAAAAGTGTCTATGTAGAAGAAAGTGTCCTATTATGTTATTATGAAGATGAAAAGTGACCGACAATGTAAATGTTTCTAAATTGAATGGATTTTATCGTAAAAAAAAAAAAAAATTGCGACGTTAACATATTATACAACCGGTATCCATTTCTAGTGGCATGTAAATATTGGTTGTCCTACGGGATTTATTATATTTGTAAATGACGACTTCATGCGAACAAAAAAAGTCAAATATTGAATTACTTTTTTAGGTGGAAGATATTGAAACACTTTCAATCTTATATACAGAACTCTATTATAGTTTTTGGCACCTAAGTCATTGTTTGTTTTATTTATGTACCATTCTTTATGATGAGGATTGAAATAAACTAATTTACTCATGCAAGATTTATGTCAGTTTTTAAGATTTGATCTGCCTGCTCAATGACTAAACATTATATTATAGTAGTTAATCATTTCATAGACAACATTCATTGTGACACTAAATTTAATCAATATTTTGTCCAGTTTGTTTAAACAATGAGCCGGTTCGCCCACGAACATGACCCTCCAAATTGAATACTAAAAATGTATCAACTCTATGTAGCTTTATCATGATGATTATGTAAAATCTTCTCAGACAATATAAACTATAAAGAACCTAAATAGATTCAAAGCTAATAACAAAAGTAATTTGGCAAAAAAACTAACAAATAGCGTTATTTGTACATACTTCTGTTAATTATATTTTATGATTTCTATTATGAAATCTATCCAAGACCATTTTCTAGTTTAGATTAATTCAACCCTAATATTCTCTAGAGAAGAAAGAAGAAACACTAACTTTGATCCATGCTTAGATGCAATTTCACCAATTGATCTTCTCTCCTTTAATCTTATCCTTTTGATGATTTCTTTGATGGAAAAAAAATCATAAAGCTTTACTCAAACTCTCTCCTAATGATTATATGTATAGTGTGTTATGAAGAGATTAGTTTTTCCTTATGTTGTCATACGTACAAGAGATGGAAGACTTTTTATATTAATCAAGAGGTGTGTTATTTAAACACACAACTCTTTCTTCTTTTTCTCTTTAACTATTTTATACGTATGTAACTTATATATATATATACATATTACTTATGGTAATATATAACATTATTAATACCTTGCATATATATATATATAATCATATGAGTAAGGATATCTAAATTAAGGTAAAGTAAGAGGGTTATCAATACACCCATATTCCAATTCATTACTCAAACCGATCCATCATGGTATCGTCTTTTATATTAGAATATATAACATTAGTATAAACTTGAACTTTATATTTAAACTTATAGACACATAGATCAACTAGAATATTAAAATATTCTTACAACCTCTTCGGTGATCAAAAGTTCTTATTTATTCTCATATATTTCATTATTACAAGAACATAAAAGAAAAGTCTATGGATGATCAAAGAACGGTGTATAATGTCGTCATTTCCTTCTTAGCATTTTAGTATTTTACCTTAACAAAATAAAACTCCACAAAAACACAAACAAAGAGAAGCCAAAGATCATAAAAATCGTGTCTTGCGCCTTCTCCCTCCTCTCTTTCTTCTCTCTCAAATGTGTCTTCATCTCCATGTATTCCTCATACTTTCCTTTACCTCTTCCTTCGCCACCACCATCTTTACAACATCGCTTCCCTTCCAACATCCCTTGTAAAATTACCAAACTATCCCTCCCTTTCAAACATTTCCCCTCAATGTCCTCTACCTGCAACCTCACGTCCCTCACGTGCACTTCTCCTCCCACTTCCTCGTCCACCTCCTTCCACGTCTCCGCCGATCCACACGACACAACCACCGCAACCTCCGCCGCCTTTTTCTTCCCCGCCGCCTCCGCCACAACCGTTGAAAATCTGATTTCTAAATCTCCGGTTAACCAGTTCCGCTTTGCTGAAACAGCCTTTCTGCTAGATATATTCGCCGCACGTTTCTTGATCGGGTCGATCACTATCCAGTTAAGTTCCATGCTTTCTTCCATGTTTCTCACCCACGCTTCGTAATCCCCACCCGGGTATACTATCCGGGTCTGAACCGATTCTTTCTCATCGAGCATATCCACACGAAACGGAGCGGACAAGAACCATCCTGCTTTACCCTTCTCTGTCTCCATCTCTTGAACCTTCGAGCAGATTAACTCTCCTCTATAATAAAGGTCAACGGCTGAGATTAGTCCCGTGGTCGGTGGATCTTGTTTCTCCGACTGCCACGTGTAATCAGTGAACGGGTACGAGTCAGCGAAGAAGGAACGGTAACCAGAAGGGAAGGAGGAGATGGCTTGAACGACACGTGAATCGTTGATGGAAGGCCACGTGGTAGTGGAGATTTCCCGCCAGAGTTTCTGTTCATTGCAGAGAGTTTGGAGATAAGAGGAGGTTGATGCAGTGGAGGCTAGCGTCGGACCGTCGAGTCGGGTCAAGATTTGGGTCTGGATGATGTCTGGATGAAGTTTTGAGATTGAATCACCGATGCTGCATTCGACGGAAGCCATTTAGGAAGTGATGGAGAGAGAATTAAATTCTTCAGTCTTGTTAATAAAGAATTTATAAAGAGATGATTACGAAATTAGAGAGAGAGATATAAATATAAAGAATGAATCGGAGATATAAAGAGAATGATGAAGGAAGGCGATGGTTCAGTCAACCGTTGCCCTTTTTAGACTATTCTATTTCAAGGTGCGCTATTTTTCTTATTTTGTATAGTTTCTATAGATAATGTTGTATACATACATATGTGCGAATACACATTCCCCTATTTTCTTTTCAGAAAAGACTTTTTATCAACTCTCTTTTCAACACTTAAGTTGTAATTGTTTTCTTTTGATCTATTATTTGTCATACGAAATATACAAGCTCTTTTGTCGAAATAATTATTTATGGATTGCCATCAGGAGTAGAAGGAGTACAACCATCAGGGTTTAGATTATAGTTTGAATTAGAAGATTATAGTTTGATATTTGAAAAAGTAATCAAATATTTTTTTTTATTATTAAATTTCAGATATTTTAGATATATAGAAAGATCTAGATTAGTTTTTAAAAAAAGATGTAAATTACGGAAAAACTCTTTCTACGAATATTCAAATGGATCATAAAATATAGATCTATATTCATTTAAGCTGACCATGAATAATTGTGATTTAGTTTCGCAAAGTAAATAGATCGAAACTAAAACATGTTAGTGTCCCAACTCCATTTCCTTACCACTCAACCATAATCATCGATCAAATATTTAAATGTAATGCTGTTTCGATCTTGGTTGATAAATTTGGAAATTCACTATTTTATTATAAATCAGAATACATTAAATATTTATTTATTATTAGGGTGTATTAAAATAAATTTTTATACCAAATTTTAAATTATGATAATAATAACATTTCGTTTGATCTTGATTACCAGTTTTGCTCCTATGTAACTCATTATTTATAATTAGTGTATTTTTAATATACTAAACTCTTATTATTTATATTTTTAACAAAGTTTTGTTTAGTTTAGTTTTTGAGAAATTCCTTTAGATAGCCCATTTTAGTTTGTTTGTCACAAAAATAGTTTTTAAGAAAGAAAATGACCAAAATATCTTTTTTAGAAGTTAAAAAATTCATTTTTATGCATTTATACCCCTAGGGTTAACTAATTTGGACTTTAAGGTTTAGAGTTAAGGAGTGGGTTTGAGGTTACACTACAAGAAAACTGTGTTTTAACGAGGAAGATTAACGAGGAAAATATTTTCTCGTTAAATACCTTCGACTTTACGATGAAGTAACGAGGAAAAAAGCAATCCACGTTATTTCCTCGTGAACTAACGTGGAAAGTATATCCTCGTAAAGATAACGTAACCTGACGTTGCATTTACGAGGATAACGTCTTAGTTACGAGGAAATGTAATTTCCTCGTAACGTAGACGTAAACGTAGCTTCGTTTTTACGTGGATTTTCTTGGACGAGGAATTAACGACGAACCTTTTGAAACACGTTTTTTTTTGTTTCACCTAAATATCTTTGCATGCTTAATTCCTCGCTAAATCTCACCTAACCAGATTCAAAAATTGTATAAATATGGAGGTTTGAACCTTATTTTTGACACACCAACAAGAAAAGAAAGAGTTTAAAAAAAAATTATGTCCAGGTCCGGGAATATTTATGAGTTCCGAAGGTGGATGTATATGCATAGAGATGCTAACGGGAGAGTGACGAAAGAATTCCTTACGGGAATGGAGACTTTTATGCATCAAGCAGATTGTACATCGCTCGCCCAAGAAAGCGGTAAGATATTCTGCCCTTGTAAAAAATGCAACAATTCAAAATTAGGAAATCGTGAAAATGTTTGGAAGCATTTAATAAATAGAGGTTTCACGCCAAATTACTATATTTGGTTTCATCATGGAGAAGGTTATAATTATGATCAAAATGAAGCTGCTAGTAGTAGTAATAGCAACTTTCAGGTAGAACCGGTAGATCATCATTTGGTTAATGAACATAACCATCAGGAAGAGCAGATGGTAGATTGTGATAGGGTTCATGATATGGTAGCTGATGCTTTCGTAGCTCATGATGAAGATGAGGAACCTAACTTAGATGCCAAAAAGTTTTATGATATGTTGAATGCGGCAAATCAGCCACTTTACAGTGGTTGTAGAGAAGGTCTCTCTAAATTATCGTTGGCTGCTAGAATGATGAATATAAAAACGGATCACAATCTACCTGAAAGTTGCATGAATGAATGGGTAGACTTGTTTAAAGAGTATTTGCCGGAAGGCAATGAGTCTGCTGATTCTTACTATGAGATTCAGAAGCTGGTCTATAGTCTTGGGTTGCCTTCGGAGATGATAGACATTTGCATCGACAACTGCATGATCTACTGGGGAGTTGATGAGAAGTTAGAAGAATGTCGATTCTGTAAGAAGCCAAGATTCAAGCCGCAAGGACGGGGACGTAATAGGATACCGTACAAAAGGATGTGGTACCTACCAATCACAGATAGATTGAAAAGATTGTATCAATCAGAGGAGACTGCTGGAAAGATGAGATGGCATGCCGAGCATACTCAGACGGATGGTGAGATGAGTCATCCATCAGATGCAAGAGCCTGGAAACATTTTAACAAAGTATATCCGGAATTCGCTAGCAATAGCCGGAATGTGTATCTCGGTTTATGCACAGATGGATTTAGTCCATTCGGAATGTCAGGGAGACAATATTCATTGTGGCCAGTATTTCTTACGCCATACAACCTGCCACCGGAGATGTGCAATTTACGGGAGTTGATATTCTTGACCATATTAATACCTGGTCCAAACCATCCAAAAAGGTCTCTGGATGTTTTCTTGCAACCACTTATAAAAGAGTTGAAGGATTTGTGGTTTATGGGAGTGAGGACGTATGACTGCTCAACGAAGACGAATTTTACGATGCGAGCGATGCTTATGTGGACCATAAGTGACTTTTCTGCCTATGGGATATTGTCTGGATGGACAACACATGGTAGATTAGCTTGTCCATATTGTAATGGTTCGACAGATGCGTTTCAACTAAAAAATGGTAGGAAGACAAGTTGGTTTGATTGTCACCATCGATTTCTTCCCGCTGGCCACCCGTACAGAAGAAACAAGAAATTGTTTAAGCACAAAAGGGTTGTCAGAGACACACCTCCTCCATATCTAACTGGAGAACAAATTGAAGCGCAACTCGATTACTATGGAGCATTGAAAACAGCTCCGCGTGGTGGTAACTGGCATGTTCCCGGTAATATGCTTGATTCTTATGGTGTTCATCACAACTGGCACAAGAAGAGTATATTTTGGGAGTTGCCTTATTGGAAGGATCTTCTTCTGCGCTACAACCTTGATGTGATGCATATAGAGAATAATTTCTTTAAGAACATCATGAATACAATATTGAATATCCCAGGGAAGACAAAAGACAACATAAAATCGAGGTTGGACTTGCCAGACATTTGCGCAAGAAGTGAGTTACATATAAAAAGCAATAGACAAGTTCCGGTTCCCATATTTCGATTGTCTTCAGAAAAAAAGTCGGTATTGTTCGACTGGGTTGCATCAGAAGTGAAGTTTCCCGATGGGTATGTTTCAAATCTCTCAAGATGTGTTGAAAAAGGTCAAAAGTTCTCTGGGATGAAGAGTCATGATTGTCATGTCTTTATGCAACGACTACTTTCATTTGCATTTGCGGAGCTACTGCCTACAAATGTACATGAAGCACTTGCAGGTATATTATGTATATATATATATATATATATTTTAACAGAGATTTTAAAATGGTGTAGTTTGCTATTATATATGACTAATAATGTACATGTGTTTCATTGTATTTGGAATATATACAAGGCATTGGAGCATTTTTCAGGGATCTGAGCACACGCACTCTTAAAGAAGAAGTCGTCGAACAGCTACAGGAGAACATTCCCATCTTATTGTGCAACTTGGAGAAGATATTTCCACCTGGATTTTTTTTTTTTTTTTTTTTTTTTTTTTTTTTTTTTTTTTTTTTTTTTTTTTTTTTTTTTTTTTTTTTTTTTTTTTTTTTTTTTTTTTTTTTTTTTTTTTTTTTTTTTTTTTTTTTTAATTTTAATTTTATATATCAACCGGGCAAACCGGAATTTCAGTGTCCGTTACAAGTTGAATTCAACCAAAATTTTTTCTAATTCAAACATTACAAAACTAACTTCGCTCGCCCACTTAACCGACGCCATCCGTTAGACTGCTCCGGAATCTTTAGAAAATCAATCTCCGTTCTCAACCGTTGATGTTAACCACAAGAAGGTGGGGTTTACCTCGTTACCTCGGATGCCGGACTTCTCGTGACACCGCAGGAGTAGCTAGGTTTTGATAATATCCTCAAACTTGTAACTTGACTGATCATGAAGCTCTAGACTTAATGGTTAGAGGAAGAGAGATAGCAAACCTTGCAGGAAGCTACCGGCACCATACTAACCAAAGGACATAAGAGGAATGGACACCAAGGACCGCAAGCAGACAGGCAACACACAACCTCCGACAAGGCGAGCTGCGATGATAGCGAAACCAGAGACCATGTCGTCAGTACCTGCAAAAAAAGAAAGAGAGAAGCCTGCTAAGACCACCAAGGGCAGTCCAAGCACTGGGATGGCTATTCCCTAATCAAGGCTCCCCTTCGAATGGAGACCCACAAGACTCAAACGGAAGTCCCAGACGAACACCATGACCCGAGACTAGAGAACCTAGCTCGGTCTTCTTTACGCTACAAAACTACGTCTTGCTGGGGAAGCAACGAGTAGTCGATGAGCGGCACCGAAACGCTCGGAATCCATTCGCGAGATGGAACGAGCAACAACCAAGACCAAAGAGATGGGTGGACCAGCAAGCGGAGAGCAGCAACGGAGGCAAAACTGCCACTGTCATAGACGACAGGACAAAGTCAAAGCCTCTAAAGATGCACGCGCATAAACCACAAAGAAACCACGACCACACGACCGTCAAGTATCCTTGTGAACGCGCCGACGTTGCACCACCGTCGCCTCCACTGAGTAGAAGAACAACCTGGAACCTGAGACGAGACACCAAGCCTTGACTCCAAGAAGTCTTAACACACTCCACTCCACAAAATAAGCTTCAAAAGAAGACACACAGAAGAAGAACTGGAGGAGAGAGCAGGAAACCAGCCACCACGCGCTATCACCACCACGACATCAAACAGATCTGCAAAAAGGGAAAATGAGATCCACCTTTGCCACACTCAAAAAAACCGACTCCGCTCCTCGAAAGACCTTGCCGCCTCGTTGGAGCTCCAGAGATTCACCACCAACCACCGGATCTATCTCCCCTCGAGGTAGAGCTAGGGTTCCGGCAAGCGACGTCCCACCAGAGACTCAAACATATCAACGACCAAGAGAGATCCAAGGAAGAGAAGCAAAGAGAAAACTGAGATGAGAAGAGAAAGGGCCAGCCGGCGCCGGAACCCTAAGGCCAAGCACCGGCAGGAAACAGGAACGTCTTTTATCGCCTTGGAGGAGCAAGAAACGGGAGCGTTTTTTTTTTAAATATGAGTAATTGTTGGATGAGTAAACATTTCCACCTGGATTTTTTGACGTCATGGAACACCTAGCTGTCCACCTCCCATATGAGGCATTACTTCGTGGACCTGTACATTATGGATGGATGTATCAGTATGAACGAGCAATGAAATATTTGAAGGGGAAAGCAAAAAATCTTGCGAAAGTTGAAGGTTCTATAATTGCGGGAAGTTTGACAGAAGAAACTTCTCACTTCACATCGTATTACTTTGCGTCAAAAGTACGTACTAAAAAAAGAGCCCCAAGAAGATACGATGATGGTGGTGTCGCGCCAACATATGCAGTTGCTGGTGTTCCTGACATCTTTAGCCAGATAGGTCGACTCGGTGGAAAATTAAAAGTGGTTTGGTGGTCGAGTGAAGAAGACGCTCATAGTGCACACATCTATATTCTGCTCAATTGCGATGATCCTGTGATGCGTTATTTTGAAAGGTAACATATATTGACAATTCTAAATACGTGCATATGTAAGTTAAATTTTAAATACATATATATAAGTATATTAATTTCCATAAAATTTGTGGTTTTATAGCATGTTTGTTTCTCAAGTCGAAGAAACATTCCCAGGTATTTCTACAAGTGATGTAGACAAAAGAAAAGATCAACACTTTATTAAGTGGTTGAGGACTCAGGTATTACTCTAACTTTTAAATATGCAGAATTTTGCATTCAATGTATAATAACACACTCTTAATTTTGTAGGTTGATTATGAAGACGATCCAGATTATCCTAAGTGGTTACATGAAGTAATTCAAGCTCCACGTGTAAAGGTCACCACATCACATATGTATTTCACACGAGGCTATACTTTTCACACATATGATTATGGTAGGCAGCGGGCGACCAGTAACTATGAAATATGTGTGAAAGGCGAAACAGATTTCTACGGTATCTTGACGGATATTATTGAAGTGGAATTCCCAGGAATATTGAAGCTGAAATGCGTTATTTTCAAATGTGAATGGTTTGATCCTGTCGTGGACAGAGGTGTCCGGTTTAACAAATTTGGTGTAGTTGATGTCAATGGTGGACGAAGGTAGAAAAAATATATTTTTTTGTCGTACATGACATGTATATATTAATATTTACGTTTTTCTTATTTTGTAGGTACGACAAATTCGAACCTTTCATCTTAGCTTCACAAGCAGACCAAGTTAGCTTTCTTCCATACCCCCGAATGAGAGAATCGGGAATAAATTGGTTAGCCGTGATAAAAGTTACACCTCGAGGACGAATTATTGGTGGGGAAGAACCACCATTGCAAGAAGAACATATAAATATCGTCGAGCAAGCTGAACAACAAATTGATGACATCCTTCTCATAGATCCGCATAATGAAGAGTATGAAGATGTTATGGATGATGCCACAGACGAAGCTGTTGATGACGAGTTTAATGAAAATGATGATGTTTCTAGTGATGACGAGAATGACAATGTATCTGATTGNGCAAGAAGAACATATAAATATCGTCGAGCAAGCTGAACAACAAATTGATGACATCCTTCTCATAGATCCGCATAATGAAGAGTATGAAGATGTTATGGATGATGCCACAGACGAAGCTGTTGATGACGAGTTTAATGAAAATGATGATGTTTCTAGTGATGACGAGAATGACAATGTATCTGATTGATGTATCTGTTTTTTATTAATTAAAAGTATTAATCCTTAAACTTAATTTTAACTTACTAAAAAAAAAAAAGAGAAGAAAGAAACTGGAATCACATATGGCAAAACCTAGGAAATAGAATCCGCAAGGCTTTACTATATGTAACCCCAATATCTTCTTCACTTCTTTTTTTTCAAATCTTTCTAATGTCAAACACATTTCTCTAAGTAAGACAATGTGATTTGGGTGATTATGTGGGATATGAGGAAGGGAAACACACATATATATAGAAAAAAGTTTACTCGTTATTTCCACGCCAACACGTTTCCTCGCCACTTCCTCGCCAAGTGACGTGGATTTAACGAGGAAATATTAATTTTTGTTAATATTCCTCGTTACATCCACGTGACATAGCGAGGAAATAGCGAGGCAAAGTGTTAATTTTTTGGGAAGGGAATCCGATACAGGTAAACAGCCATGTATTTAAAGAGTATTCTCGCTATTTCCACGTCAACACATTTCCTCGCCACTTCCTCGCCAGCTGACGTGGCTCTAACGAGGAAATTTTCAAATCCCTAAATCAACAAATTGCCTCGCCACTTCCTCGCTAAATGACGTGGACTTAACGAGGAAATGTTCAAATCCCTAAATCTAAACCCTAAACCCTAAACCATTTCTCCCTAACTCCTTATCTTATCCAAAATATACAATATTAATGTTTATATTTTTATTAATATTGAATATTTTGGATAAGATAAGGAGTTAAAACTTAACATTAATATTGGATAGATTTAACTCCTTATCTTATCCAAAATATACAATATTAATGTTAAGTTTTATATAAAGATTTAAAAAGTTGTTTCTAAAGTATTTTTGATTTAGAAAAGATGATGGTTTGAGAATATATGAAGTAGAAGATATGAAAGATGAGATTATAAGTTTGGGGTTTGAGATTTTAGGGTTTAGGATAATAGCCTTGGTATTTCGTCGTAAACAAAAACACGGACCTCGCTATTTCCTCGTCTTAAAAAAGACGGGCCTCGCAATTTCCTCGTGGGTCTACGCGTCCTTTACGAGGAAAAGACACGGGCCTCGCCATTTCCTCGTTAATTAACGAGGAAATGGCGAGGAACCCTAATCTTATATATACGCGAACCCGCGAGGTCTCTCCATTTCTCTCCATTTTCTCTCCTCTACCTCTCTAAAATGGTAAACCTCTCTCTTTCCTCTCTAGTATAGGGTAGATTAGGTGGTTAGTTTAGGGAATTTAGATTAGGTGGTTAGTTTAGAGAATTTAGATAGGTTTATCGAATATTTTAATAAATTTTCGTTTAAATGTTGATTTAATTTTTTTTTTTTTTCAAAGTATTCGCAAGCATCAGCGCACTCCTCATTACGCACAGATGTTCGGTCCGCCGGGTAGCCAGTTAGACCCGCCATCTGTTTCCGGTCCCGGTTCTTCCAGCAGTCAGCAGGAGACTGTTCCCGAGACTCAGTATTCACACAGAGTCTCGCCTCCTCCGATGGCTCTTCCTCAGATGGCTCCTCCTCCTCCGATGCCGGCTCCTCATGTGCCGCCTGCTCAGATGTCCGCAAATCCAGTTCATGCTGATTTGCAGGTGCCGCCGAGTGCCCCTTATTCTCAGTACACTGTCGAGGACATTCTCGCTATGCCAAGCAGAGAAGGCTTACCGATCATAGACCCCGACCGACCAGAAGGAACTATGTGGTAAATTAAATTACTTTATATTTCTAAAAAAGTACTTTTTATTAATAATTTTAAGTTACAATATTTGCTCGACGAAATGTTTTTTTCAGGTTTGGGGTTGACGGACGACTTGCAACGGACGTAACCGACACCATGAAAGGTTACTTCGTGTTGCCACATCCTAACTGGAAGCTAACTCCGATCCACGTCAGAAGGACGTGGTTCAAAATTTACGCTGTAAGTTATTAATTACTATTATTTTTTGATTTTTAAATTTTTAAATTTTTAAATTCTCATAAATTATTTACTAATTTAATTTTTTGGTGGCAGCAAAAATATAATTGGTCTTTGGGGGTCACGGAGAAGGTGCGGCAAGCGTTTTACGAGAAGGTGAAACCACGGTTGCTGGACACGGTCTCCAACTGGAAGGGTGACTGGCTCGTGAAGGGTTATGTGAAAGGCAAACCCGCTGAGCTCACCACGGATGTCTGGGATGGCCTCATCGCCTATTGGAAGGATCTGAACTCCATCAGAGTCGCCCAGTCTTGCTCTAACTCCCGTAACTCAGTTGATGAGAACGGCTGTAGGGCTATGCTACACTCTACGGGCCAAAAACCCCACGCTGCTATCCGTTTGGAAATGGTACGTAATTAAATTTTTTTAATTTGTTATTTTAATATATATATATATATATAATAAAAAATTTAACTAATTTTATTCAATGTTTATAGGCCAAAGAGTTGGGACGCATGCCCACTCTTCTCGAACTTTACGACCGCACCCACAAGAATAAGGCGGGCCAGTTCCTAGATGATAAGTCCGAGCAAATCTACAACGAGGTGGCAGCTCGGGTTGCGGAGCGTGAGACCCAGCTGACCCAGGAGTCGCCCGACGGATTGCCTGTCAGTTTATCCGTTCCTGAAGTCGATCAGATTTACGAGGAGGTAACTTTTTCAAAATTAAAATTTAAATTATTACTTTAAATTAAAAATTTTAATATATACATATATATTTTTTGTTTTTTTAAGGTTGCCCCGAAGAAAAAGGGGCGTACGATGGGGATTGGTTCTGTCAACGATGTTCCGAGAGCGACATCGTCTTATGGTCAGAGACGGGAGGACGAAGTCTCTCAGCTACGTACCGAGTTGGACTCGACAAAAACGGAGCTGGCCTCGACAAGAAATGAGCTGGCCTCGACAAGAACGGAGTTGACCTCGACGAAAACTTCGTTCACAGCTCGTATGGGTGGAGTGGAGGGCTTTTTGGACGTGATAACCGCCACAAATCCGGAATGGGAAGCATTGTTGAGAAACATGCGAGTACAAAACCCTGTTCCAGGCGAGCCATCCGCCCCCGTTCCACATAACGAGGAAGATGTCTCGAGGAGGAGCGATGAATTCTATCAGGCGATGCACGGCCCTGCTTAGTTTTTTTTATATTGTTCTTTTTTTTTATGAATGTAAAACCTTATGACATATTTATTTATAAATATTTATAAAATAAATAATTTTAGTTTTTTAAAATTTTTAATTTATAATTTTAAAATAAATTTATTTTTACTAACTATTATTTGAATATATTTTTAAAATAAAAAAAATAAAGAACCACGTAAATTCGAAGCTATTTTACGAGCCTCTTACGTGGAAACTGGACGTTGATTTAACGAGGAAGAGTGGACGTGGAATCGACGAGGAAATATTTTCGAGGTGTTAACGAGGTTCTTCAGTCGAAAACTTTTCTTCGTATTTACATGGATATTACGAGGAATAGTTTCCATGGTATTTACGAGAAATACTCTACGTGGTGTTTACGAGGAAAGGCAGCGACGTCTTTACGTGGATACGTCACGTGGTATTTACGAGGAAATCTTTGCGTGGTCTTTACGAGGAAATATATGACTAGCTAATTAACGAGGAACTGGCGAGAAAATATATTTGACAAACGAATTACGACGAAACTGGTATCCTCGTTAATTCCTCGTAACTCTCCTTTTACGAGGAAGTCACGAGGAAATTTGCCCTCGTAAAATAATTGTTTTCTTGTAGTGTTAAGGTTTCAAATTTCAAAAAAAAAATAAAAAAAAAAATCAAAATTTCAAAAAAAAAAATCTATTTTGGTCATTTTATTTTTTTAAGACTATTTTATGATAAAAACTTAAAAATGACTATTTAAGAGAATTGCCCTCTTTTCTTTTACTCTTTTCTTTAATTTAATGGATTAAATTGACTCCAAAGAGAGAGAAACTTATCTTAGTAGAAGGTCCACGTAATCTCTGCAACGAAATTCATATTTCCACGTTACTTTAATTATTAGATTTGACTTTTCAAGATTTTTGGTTTTGGTATTATGAGAAAGTTTCCCATATTTTAAACAAGACATTTTTTTGATATTTTTCTCATTGTCGGTTAAAGGAGTTTTAAGTTAACCAACGTCTATAAATAAAATACGAAATAACTTTGATTGTCCCAGTTAGAACTGGTAGTCTATGATCATGATTATTATTTGATTTTTATTATAGATTTTTAATGTCATATAAAACCATTTTTAACTTAATTAAAAATAAATTAAAAAATAAATTTTAAATATTTTATTTAAGAATTGTTTTTTTTTTATTGTTTTAATTAAAATTATAAAACAATTCTTATATTACGGTAAAAACTTTACCCTAAAAATCATTCAATAATCATGCTTTAATGATGTTATAATTAGTGGCGCTTTATTATTATTTTTTTCCCGACTGGTAGTGGCTCTTTCTTTCAACTATTAAATTGAGGAGTGATGTAGTTTTGTGCTAATATTGGTTCGTAATATAGTTAGGATTATGCAAAGATATCCAAAAATTTTGATTTAATTTTATTATTTGTTTTAAACCGAATTGAAAATTTAGATATTTATAGTTCTACGAAAAAAAAATAAATATTCCCTTCATTTTATATTAATTGTTATTGTAGAAAAAAATTTTGTTTCAAAAAAAGTCGTTTTAGAGTTTCAGTGCAAAATTCATTAATAAAATTCTCCACTTTTTTTTTCTATTGGTTGAAATATGGTTAGGTGTATAAGTAACTATTTTCTTATTTAGAAATATACAAAATCATATGATTTCTTAATATGTATGCATAAACCTAGAACGACAAGTAATGAAAATGAGAGAGTACTAATTATAATATTTATAAGAAACGAAACAAATCATAAATACTAATATTTTTAAGAACGAATATCCAATTCTCTATAAGATTTGTTCTTTCACAAATACTAATATATTTAGAAACGGATGTCGCACTTTTTTTATACAATTTATCCTTCTATCTTGATGCAACCATGACTGAATAATTAGTTGGAAAGGAGCTGAATGAAAGTGACACTGAAGAGGAGCTAAATGAACTGAACCAAATTGATGCTCAAGGCATGATGGGGTTAGGAGGAGATGAGAAATTCGACCCAATCTTTTTCATGGGTCAGATATATCTTGCTCAACCCAAAACAATCTAGACAAAGATCCATTCTTTTTGTCTAAGGGTCCAATTACTAGATGACAAACCAGAAGGATGAAGAAATCAATTGCTGCTTTAGTTTACTCTGAACGAGGCTCAAATCAAGTTGCAAATCAAGCCAACTCTTCACTTATTCAGTCTTTGGACTTGAATAAGATATTTTCTCTTTTATTTCTCTAATTTTCGAAATTCTAAAGTATTTTGGACTTTTCATTTTTCTTCTTTTGTTACTTATACTCTTCTTTTGTTTCAGAAATAATTATTCACTCTTTTTATCAAAACTCTATCTAAATATGTGAATCCTTTGTTCATCTTTGAACACTGATTGCTAAAGAATTCATTCTCTGATTGCAAAACCAGTCTTTGATCATACCTAGAGTTCATTCTCTTGATCTTAGACAATTCTACACAAGATCTGATCAATCCATAGATCATTTCTGGAGATCATTCATTCAATCCATCCATCATCATCAAAATCATCCCCTTTCTCTCTCAAACCATCAGATCATCCTTCAAAAGAATCAGGGACAAAATGATCTCCTCATAAGGGATTCATCATATCTTTAACTAAGTCACAACTACACATTCTTAACTCTTATTAACTAATTTAAATTAAACGTTACTATCCACACATTCAAACAAAAATAAAAAACAATTAAAAATACAAACATGTCTCTTTTTTCTCTTTCTTATTTCTACTTTCGATTCTAGATTCATTTTTTGAGACTTTCACTTTTTCATGCTCAAACCTTAATCGTCAACTTCTTTTTCTTCATCTTCATCACTTTGTTGAAAAGCATGAATCCAAAGGAGACGCAACTTGTCTAGTTTTTACGATTATTAGGTGGAGAGGATGACATGACAGCGAGCAGGTCCGAGCTCGTGGTATAGATGAGGATGACGGTAAACTGTGGTGTTGCTCTCTCATCGGTTTCTGATTGGAGTAAAATTTTGGTTTGTATCAGATTTTAGTAAAGTTCTAGAAGATTGTGGTCTTAAGGTACTAATTCTTTGGTTTTTATATAATATATATAAAAATATGTATATCTACAAGGCGGTGTCCACAAAATCTCATCCATATAATTTTATAATATTGAGAACTTCTTTGACCAACCTTCATCTATGATATCTTGTATATTTGAGAAACAAACTAAGAAATATATGACTTGGAAAAACTGTTAAAATTAACAAGTTTGATTGCTTGTTCAATTAATATGAAACAAATGGTCAGTGTGAAATTAATAAATATCAATCAGCATGAAACAAACATTCAATTTAAAATGTTATAGATAAAAAGAATGTATACCCACAAGATATCATATCTACTAAAATTTGTCATTAGGCTTCATTTCCTTTTAACAAATTTAGTTATCCTAATTTGATGTATCCACATTTAATTTGTCGACGTTTAGTGTCCGTACATTTTGGTGTTCATATCCACATCTTTTTATGTATATACGTTAATATATATACATATATATATATAAAGATGAATGTTAGAAAAAAGATAATTTTATATATAATTTAATGTGACAATTATTTTTATTTTATATATTTTATAACTTGAAGTAAAAGTAAATAAAAATAAAAAGTGGAATAATAAAATAATACCACATCAAACGGCTGTGAATTGATTTTTTTTCTTATAAAGCTACTTTAACTCTCTCAAAAAAGTTAAATCAAAGCTATAAAGTTAACAACGTCTGGTCTTCACTAACTAACTAGAACTCATAAAATTAATATACTTTAAGAGTTGATTACTTAATAGGTCACTTTTTGAGTTTTCTTTACACCCCGGGTCACTTCCCGCTTGCAGCACACATTCACGGAGACGGAGAGAATTTTTAGACAATTTTATCCTTAATGAGATGTAACAAAAATAGGTTTTGATTGTTCGGTTGTAACTTGTAATTTTTTCGTTCGGTTAACTTTCTAACATTTATTAGATTAGGTTTCTACATAGTTGAGCTTTTATAAGAGCCACAAGATTAAAAAAAATGTTAATCATACAACTTACGTTAAAATCAACAGTCTAGTAATTGACATGAATCCATATTTCATGGAGGACATATCCGTGGATGTGGACATAAGCTTATGGAAAAAAAATGTTAAAAGAATGAGTGGATACATATGTATATATTTATTTGATATTTTAATTTTTTATAAAATTTTAAACTGAATTAAGTGAGCACAATATCATGGACAATGTATTATGGACGATGCAATTTAATTACATTCATATTTAATATTTATAAAATTTTAAACTGAAGTGGACAATGTGTTTTAAACAGTGCAATATGGACGTGCAATTTGAAAGAATAAGTCATGCACGGTGCTAGTTATGGATGGTGTATATGTGGAAGTGTATGTTGGTTCATGTAGGTGATGACCATGATCTACCAAAATAACTAACCATTTAGAATAATAACACTGAAAAGAAAGACACATTGATGTAGTTCTTTTAAAGAAGAAGAACAAGAAATAATCATTAGGTCAACATCACTCAAAACAACTTAACACTGATGAAGTAGTTATTGATACAACAAAACATATATTGATGAAATTGTTCTTAGTCTAGATGTGTGGACAAGGGAGGTGTGGACTGGGGAGTTGGGTATAGACGAGTTGTGGACAAAAGATGTGTGTACGTGGATGCCTTCGACAAAAGCGTGGACAAGAGGACTGTGGAGGACAAATATGTGGAGTTGAGCAGCATGTGGAAGACCGGTCTCAAACTCTTGTATAGCGACAATTAGATACCAAACATGGAAGCTACTAACTTAACTTCAGAACTAACATGGGTTTCAATTGTTATTGTATACACCATGGGACAATCAATCACATGATAGAACAAAGTAATAAAAGTAGTACTGTGGAAGTGAACTCCATGGTTCATGTTTGAACTACATTCGCAGCATATGCAACAACAAGAGACTATCTTCCAGATCCTTATGTGCTTATAAAACAGAGAGAAGTGTCATTTACTTAATTTAAAATATAATCATAATGATCAAAAAGCATCAAACTTTACCTCAGACATAACAAAGAAAACATCGCCATTACTACCACCACTGTGTTAATCACTTTCAGCTGGACCAAGACTTGATCTAAAACCAACATATGTATCTCCTTGTGAAGGAGAAATCCCCTCAAGCTTAGACTCATTCTTAGTCATCTTCTTTGACCATAAGACACTAGTCATTGCAGTAGTACACTCATCACAAAGCTCCTTTGCAATACCCTTAATTTTTAAATCCCAGATCAGATACTAGAGCCAATCTGACCACAACACGACAGTCTAGTGGACTCTGTTCACGCCTTCGAAGGAGCAGAGCCTTCCAAGTTCACTCGGTTTGGATGAAAGGCGTCATGTTTTCCTAGACACCAAGACAACTCCAATCACCAATAACCACCACCCCTCTTCTCTTCTCTTTAGAACAATCTCGGTAAAATGAATAGGTTGAGTTTGGATTCTGCAAGATAGAGGAAGTTAAGAAGGAAGTTGCTAAAGACAAGATTGATGGGGATTCCACCGCTTCAAGACTGGTTTAAGATCAAAGAAGAAGATGAATTGCGCATAAAGTGGGGCTGATGTTTGGTTTCAGGACAAAGAATGGTTTAGAAATCTTAATTTTCATCGTTTATGAGATGGAAGTTGAGAAATTGAAATTTTTACGTGAGTTGAAATTGAGATTTTTTGGGAAGAGTTATAGGATTTTTACTATTTCTAAAAGGAAAAGGGGAAACTTTTTATTTTTTTAACAGTATTAAGTTTAGCAATTGAAAAATATAAAAAGAAGTTGGTTTAGTTACAATGTATAAGTTTAAGAGTATTAGAGTCTTTTTAATATGAAAATGTATGCCTCCAACATTAAGTGGCCAGAATGTAATAGGAAAGTGGGAAAATGACTCCAAATATAATTTTTTCATACTTTAATGTCTTATTACACAAGATAAAAGACATTTCTATCCAAAAATTATTTTGGAAAACGATAATGTGTACTTTCAACCATAAGTATTTTATATGTTAAAAAGATAAAAATATGTCATTATTGGATAATACACTCTAATCTTAAGGCACACGATATATATATGCTTAAGATATAAGAAAAAATAATCAATGTTTTTAATATATATAAATATACCTAACATGTTTTTTATTATCCTCTAAAAAATACGTCGTTGTCATGGGTACGCAATATAGTAATTAGAATGTAGATGTAGCGTAAGCGCGGTTTGCTCTGAATTTCTGAAATAGTGATTAGTGCGTCAGCTGTTATTTTCATGTTAGTTATTAAGAAGGTTAAGTGTGATTTTCGTTATAGAATTGTGGGTATGATATATATATACATGTATAAGTATAATGTAGTGATTAAGCAAAAATCCAGTTCACGTCTTTATTGCTTATTGGTTCAACTCTTGTTGCAATTACTAGTTTATTTTCTTTAGTCAAAAAAAAAAAAAAACACTAGTGGACACGCGCTCTTTATCAACCTGCGAATATATCTCGTATGTAATATGTTTTCAACAACTAAACTTTTTTTACAAAAATATTTAGAAGAAATGCAAATTGGAGTTCAGTTGCAAAGTGAATATAAATAAATATTAAAAGGAATAAAATAATAAGAAAACAAAAGGAGCCAAAGAAGAAACATCAAAACGCAGCCTTGTCCAAATGTCACTAGTCATGTGCTTTTTCAATCAAACCTAAAGACTACCAACTCTTTAATGTTCATCTCCTTCTATTCCATAAACGACATATTATCCTTTTGTTATGTTTTGTTTTGTTTTGTTTTGTTTCGTCTAACACATTCGCCCTTTTCTTTTTGTCTCATGAAAATAAAGTTAACCAAAGAATAGTTGAAAGGATGTGGACTGCGTATAAATATTACGATTGGGACAAGGTAGGCGGGCCTTATTGTAATTATAGTTGATGTTGGACTAGAAAACGAACCAGACGTAAAATATTAAGGTTAGACGGGACTGCACGTATGTTGATTTGGAAACGATAGGTCTACGTACGCCACATATATTTTATTTCAAAACATAATCATTCATCTATATACTGAAAAAGTAATGACTCAGAAAAATAAATTTTACCGACAGGTTTACTAAACCATTAGGTGGTTGTCACAATTTCGCAGATATCAATGTTTTTTTATAAAAATTATATATTATATTTATAATTTTATAATTTTGAATAATAATAATTCTACAAATCTTTATTATTAAAATAAAAATATATTTTTTATCTACCAGAAAAAGTCATATCACATAGTATGACATATTAATAATAAATTAATTTTCACTATAATTTTGTTGAGAAAAAATCTAATAAAATCTTACTTAATTTTTTAAATATTTTTTAATTAATAATGCATTAGTTAATTTTATAATTAGTAATATAATATTAACATGGGCAATTCTCTCAAATAGTCTCTTTTTAAGTTTTTGTCACAAAATAGCTTTAAAAATGATCAAAAATAATCTTTTTTATTTTAAAAATTTTAATATTTAATTTTTTATTTTTTAAAAGTTTGAAACCCTAAACCCAAAACTCCACCCCTTAACTCTAAACCATAAGTCTAGATTAGTTAACCTTAGTGATATAAGTGTATATTTACCTCTTTAATAAAATATTTTGGTCATTTTCTTTCTTGGAGACTACTTTTGTGACAAAAACTTTTTAGGGTTATTTCTAAAATATTTCTCTATAAATATTATTAAATTTTTTATTATAAAAATAGAAAATTATATGCTATTTTTTAAATTTATAATTAGAGTCTATATTATATTAATATAGAATTATTATATAAATTAAATATGACAAAATTATATTAAATTGATAAATTAACCTATTTATTTTTTAAATACTTTCATTTAAATATATTATTATTTACCATTAAAACGGGTTAAAATTTGTTAACATGTAATATTTTTATACAAAATATAGTTATTAACATATGTTAAAAATTTATTTCTACAACTTTATATTTTCACGTCCTGCTAGGGAGCCTTCTTTCTAAACCGTTGTGATTAAGCTCATAGATCTTAAATTCTTGTATTTATCCGTCCACATCCAAGAAAACACATGATCAAGAAAGCACATTCTTTCACTCCTAAAATATTGTGGATTCTTGGAGTACTGAAGCTTCAGTAAATTCATAAAAGCATCATTATGCTGCATATAAACAATACAAGTTAGACAAATTTAAAAACTCCAGAAGACTTAATTGTAACTCGTCTGTGAGATCTTCTCTATAAGACTTCCCAAACGACTTACAAGTAAGTCTTATGGGAAGTCGTCTAGAGAAGATCTCATAGACGACTTACAAGTAAGTTTTATGGGAAGTCTTCTAGAGAAGTTCTCACAAACGACTTACAAGTAAGTCTTCTGAGAATTTAAAGTTAAGTAGTGTATAGAAATTTACAGAGTCAGTGATCCATGCTAAGGGGTTCAGACTATGTGATACCACAAACTTGGACATGAAGATGATTTTTTATGAGTAAGTGTTCTATAATAACTGAAAAACACAAGAAGTAGATCATCAATCATTTTTGTGACTAGGTGTTTTATAATGCGGGAAATTATCACTTATGGATCAAGTGTCAATCAGTCAACGAGCACCTTTAGTAGCTTCTTGTCAATAGGTGCAAAAGGATCATAGCCTGGGCCAAACTTTGTGTTTGGAATGATCACTTTTGTTGTGATGTTTCTCTGAAAAAGAGATTGTTGTGTGGCAGCAAGTTTCCTTGCTCGCTCACTCTTTCCCCAGACAAATTCCATAGTAGCATCCTTCTTTGTCTACCTTCTAACTTCCCCCTACTGTATATCTGAAAAGGTTGGCTCTAGTTTGTCTAGAACAACAACGCTTGGGTCAACACTCGGTTCATCAGCTTTTTCTTCTGACACATTTGTTACCACCAGACTCATCTCTTCCGAGGAACTCAGTTATGTGGACCCACTCGGTTTTTGGGCGTCCTTCTGTCCCGCTTTCGCCCCATTCATACTTTCACTCCGCATTTTTTATGTACAAATGATGTCAAAAATCCTTCATAATATAGTAAAACATTAACCAAAGCACACATGTTAAAAGATACAAATGGTACATCCAAGCACACACAAGAAACAAAGCACACTCAATTTTGTTTCCTAACACTTTGCCTAGTCACTTTTTTCTCTTTGATTTTAGGAGAGGTTTTAGTACTAACCCCGGGTTCGTGCCCACATTTAGGCGAATATGAAGTAGTCACTTGAAGATCATTAGATGCAATCCCTTTTTTGGTGATTCCCACCTTCTTCTCTACAGCTCCCAACCTATCCCTGAGAAGCTTGATCTCCTTAAGGCACATACCAAACCCATCCCTCATGGCATCAGCTAGGTATTGGAAGCTTTGTACAATATGTTCTTTGGTCATCCCATCAACAGCCGTAGAAGACTCTGAACGAGCCTCTGTAGGAGCTTCTTTATAAGCCTCTACAAGAGCCTCTTTACAAGCCTGTTTACGAGCTTTCTTCCGAGGTCTTCCACTATCTTCCTTCACAACAGTTTGTGTCTTCGCTGGACTCTCTTCCTTCTTCACATAAAGAAGACGAGTCTTTGGATTGACCCACATGTTAGTACCGGCGACTTCCCAACATTCCATGGTCCACTTCCAATTAGTTTTCGCATGAAACATGACCTTAAGTATGTTCTTCCCGGCCTTATCCTCTACATCGGCGTCCCATTTTGGATACATTTCAGCAAAGTCCTTTAAAACAAAGTTGTTCACGCGAGTCTGTAGTAAATAAAAGATATTAACTTAGATATTTGACGGATTAACAAACATGAAAGTATTCCTGAAAAGACACATACGACTTATAATTAAGTCGTCTGTGAAGTCATTGGGAAGTCTATTAGGGAATGGTGTTTAAATACATGTCTGCTGATAGCCTCTTTAAACAATATGCGTCATTTGCCACTCTTTTAAGCTAGCTACGGTGGAGATGGTCTATTTGGTATGTGATTCCCATAATTAACATCCAGTTATGGCAGAGCATGGTAGACCCACACTTGGATAACTTGCATAAAGCCATGAACAGTGTAGGACTTTGTCAAACCTTTTCCCCTCAGAGAGTTCATCAGCACCTTAAACGCCACTCTTCCCCATGGATAATTCTCAAATTCTTCTAAATCCATCACTAGCCTTGCAAGACTAGCCCGAATAGCAGTTGAGTACTTTCTCCCTTCAATGAATCCAGTGAAGATGGCTAAGTACACGAGCCGCATGCGATCATCCCGAGACCACTCATGGCATCTCTCACATGCTGCTATGAACTGTTTAGAAGAAGGACCAGCATCCATATCAACACCTTTCAGCTCCTAAAAAGAAACCATCTCCTTCATAACCTCACACGCTGGATTTTCCATGTCCTTGATTTAATCGCAGTTCCGCCCAGTGAGATGTTCAAACTCTAACAATGAAAACTTCAATGGTTGTGGTCTAACGAGACTCCAAAGCTCGTACTTCATCTTGATGGACAGGTGGAAACTGAGGAAATAATGAACAAGCCTTGATGTCCAACCAAAATTCATCTTCTTGAATTTTATGAACATCTCCTCATATTCGTCATCATGTAGAGCATGAAGCAAGTTTGAGTCATCAGTATGATACAAAATACTTTTGATTGGAAAGGGCTCTTCCCCTAAGGTGAACATCCTCTGTGGGAGTTCTGGTAATTCCATTTTTCAGGTCTGCAAAACAATCAAAAACCAATATCTCAAACACAAACCAAATGTACTATTCTGAATTCCTATACTGGAAGACTTGATTGTAAGTTTTAGTCAGAAGACCTCTCAGAGGACTTCTACAAACTCTTCCAGGAAGTCTTCTAAGAAGTCTTTCAATAGAACACTACAAACATCGTCACATCTGTATTCTTACACAACAATCGATTTTAGTACTGTCTTACTGGAAGACTTTCCCATAAGTCTTCTAGGAATTCTTTCAGTAGAACATAACTAAAATCGACCTCTTACAGATCTGAAAATCGTGTTAAGCTTACATATCTAAGTGAAGAACTGAATAAATAGAAAAACCTAAATAAATAGAAAAAATTGGATAACTTACAGTCGGAGAAGTTAGGGTGTTATAGTCGCCACGACACCAGCGGTTACAGATCTGCAAAAATCGACGAGAAAGAAGAATCAAGACTATAATTTTTAGGGTTTAAAGGCGGCTAAATGGCTTAAATCATAAAATTGAACTCAACAACAAAGAGGAAGAACTTACCGGCGGCGGATTCACCAAACCGCGGCTTCAGATCTGAAAAAAGGAAGCGGATGGTTAGTTTAATCAACTAAAATACTCTTTGTCATGAAAGAGAAAGGAGATTCGTCGTAAAAGGAGAGATTACCGGTGGTGAGAACGACGGAAAAGAGAGATTAAAGGAGGTGAGAATGACAGAAAAGAGAGATTTGACGTAAAAGATAGATTCACCTTACAAATCGTCTTTGAGAGAAACGGCGCTAGGGTTTCCAGCATTTCAACAACAGTGAAAAATATTATTTATATGTCCGATAAATTATCTGGTTATGTTTATTTTACTTTAGTAAATTAAAGGTTCAATACGATTTGGACGACTTCCAGAAAGTCATAAATTCTATTCACCAGACGACTTAACTGTAAGTCGTCTAGACCTAAATATAAACCTTAAATTTAATTAACTAACTAAACACTTCATTAAAATCAAATTCAACTTAAAAAGTGTGTAATATACACAAAACAAAACACATATAGGTGAAAATTTGTTTTTTCAGAAAATATGCTAAGCTACCAAAAACTAATCCTACGAATACAAACAATACTACAACATATGTTACCAAACTCTAAACCAAAAAATACAATGACAAATTACATTCACCCATCTATGTTGAAAATAATTCAATTTTACTATATCTTAATTTATATCATTTACAAATATTTATGATTACATGATTTTAATTTTTCTCTCAGGAAAATATTTTTTATAAAATTTATAAAAAAAATTTAAGATAAAAAATATGAGAAAACTTTCAAGAAAGTCGTCCAGACGACGTACAAAGCCCCATAAAACTTACGGGGTTATATTCGTAAAAATGATTTTTGGGTTTTTTGGTCATAAAGGGATGATTGTAATTTCAATAGCCTTTTGGGTTACTTTTGCATTTGATTCAAATTTAGTTATACTTTTGCATTTCAATTTTTAGGTCATATTTGACAATTTCCCCATAAATAAATCTAATTATCACCAATTGTTTTTATGTTAGAAACTCATATAACTTAATATGATATTAAAGTATATTCCATACAATCCAACCCGATTCATATGAATTTGGCCTTAAATTGGTCAAATCGATTCTCGCCGAAATATTCTGAAATTAACGCTTAAAAAACCATCATCCCGAAGAAGTATATTAGAGACACAATCTCTTACATAAGAAATTAGAATTGATTTTAAGTAATGTATAAAATAAATAGATTAATCGATTTGTCATCAATTAGTTTTAGGTTGAAAGATTATCTAACTTACTACCATTAACGCAAACACAAGTTGTGATGGTTTACCGGTCTATTTTCTATTTCTTATGTTCGACGAAACCTATTTGACATGAATCCTAATTGTTTTTTGCACACAAAACAATCATGTAACCTAGGCTAATTCTTGTTGAACAAGGCAAATTCGTTTCCACGCATTCTCGATCCATCTTGATATTTCTCTTACGCGTTATTTCTATTTAATTAAGTATGGTTGGAGTTGGCATGTTTAGAATATTAGGTTCTTTGCTTAAAATAGAAATAAAAAAGTTATAGGATTCAACATTATTTATTTTATTTAATGTTATAAAATAATTGAATAGTGAGTCTAATATATATGTTAGTCAGATATAAAAAGGTGCTTCAGTATGCTGGCTTGAGGTTGTGTGGATGCTACAACCAACTTAGTCAACATGTTGAGCCGTAGTCTAGGAGGTTGATAAATCTTCCCTTGGGTGGTGTGTGTGGGAACTAGTCTCATACATGAATCTTACATAGAGGAAGACCTCTATTGGGGGTGTGTGATCACTGATCTCGTAACTACAAACTTTGTTTATTAGTTTATTTTTTGATGCTTTAGGTATCGTGTTTGTTTCATGTTAGGGTTATATTATATATATTCAGAGTGCTATGTACTCGTCTATGGACTTTAATTTAGGTTTAACATTCCATATCTCAAATAGTGACTCCGTTCTTAATTTAAGTTTAACATTCCATATCTCAAATTGTGACTTCATCAGTTCCATCATGCATTACTCAATGATTATCCGAGGCAGGTCATGTGACATTTCTGCAATCACTCAAACTTCAAGCCATCAGTCCACGAGTTTTTGTACAGGAGTTTATGAGAGAGAAGAGCATATATTTGGTTTATGTATGTCATTTTATTTCGTTCTTGTATTAGCAGCATGCTTAGTAAGCTTGCATTGTATCGATGTCGAAGCTACACATAGTTCAAGCGTCAGATTTGGTAGTGTTGATCAATCTAGAATGTTTTCGAGCTAAATATTAACAGATTCATATTTCGTCACATAGAAGATGTGAGCTACATCCATTCATCAAGATTATTCGACCATACTTAGCGGATTTAAGTTCACAGGATATTTACCAGAGATTGAGCTAAATCACTATGATGTGATATTAATGATGGATTGTTGTTATGACACTGAGTGTTATTAGATTGTACAAGGGTAAAAGTTCTTATCTATAGAGAAAAATCAAACTTCACTTTCCAAGACATTCAATCAAACAAAGAAATTTTGATCATCTTCATGTTACATGCAAATGAGCTTTGAAGAGAGCAACAATGGTTTGTCAATCTGAGTAAGTGTAGGTTCTATCAAAAGATAATTAGATTTCTTGGACATGTGTTTTCAGAAGAAGGAGTTGCCATAGATTTGGAGAAAACTGCAGATATTACAAAGTGGCCACACCGAAGAGCACTACCAAGATTCGTAGTTTTCTGGGTTTAACAAGATATTACCAGACTTTCATCAAGTGTTTTGACAGTCTAGCCAAGCCGATGACATGACTAACATGCAAATATGTAAATTCAAATAGGTGAGAACACTCGTTCATTAAGTTTCACGGAGCTTAAATAATATTTGATAAAGATGCCAGTTTTGGTATTTCTAAGGTTGGAGATACCATATGAATTTTATACTGATGTATCTGGATCTGGTTTGGGTTGTGTGTTAATGCACGAGGATAAGTTCATTGCATATGAATCATGTCAGTTGAGGCTTCAAAATATTGTTAACCCACTCATAATTTATTTTTGGCAGGTGAGGTTCTCGTGTTAAATATTTAGATAGCTTATTTGTCTAGAGAGAGCGTTCACTTTCCTAAAAATCAAACTTTCTCTAAGATCATCATAATGAAAAGAATATCACTACTTAGGAGAATTTTAATTTGAGACAACACATATAGAAGTAACTGTTGAAAGACTACACATCTTGATAAGGCCAACCAGGTTGAAAATGTATTGCGCATGTGCATAAGCCATGTAACATGAACCAAGGAAGTCCGTGAACTGGATGGGACACTTGATAACCCCATACTATGAGCAGTTACAGTGGATATATAATTATTTGGTCTGAAGGCAGTGGATCATGTAGACTAACCATGGAAGATACAGCAAGTCAAGGAAATGACGATTGTATGGAAGATACAACACGTTCAAAGAAAGGACGAAGCCTTATGAAAAAAATTGAAAAGGACGTTTTTGTCTATCACACTGCAGTGAACATGATGTTCTTATACCATAATCATGTATGGCGCCAAAGGAAGACCAGTAAAAAGGAAAGTCTTACAACAAATGTCCCATTATCGTTTCTCCATACACCTAAGATACACCAAGATGTATCATGCCTTCCAGCGTTACTACTAGTGGGCTAGTATGAAAAAGGATGTGACTACCTTTGTTTTGTAATTTCAGTCTTGTCAGCGTGTTAAGGTATAACATCAAGTTCCTAACATATTAATTCAAAATCTACCACTCACATATTAGAAATAGAATATCCTGATTATGATCTTTGTCATTGTAATGTTGAAGACTTGATGAGGGCCGACTCACCAAGTTAGCTCGTTTTCTACCAGCTAAAAGATGGACGAATCTGAATGATTATCGCATACATACATTGATATGGTTATGAGATTGCACATAATGCCCATCAGAATTGTGTCAAATCAGGATACAAAGTTAACATCTACTTTTGGCAGGCCTTTTAGAAGGCGTTTGGGACCAAGGTACATATGAGTATATCTTATCATTTGCATACATACGTCAATCAGAGATGACTATTCGGAGGACTATTCAGAGGATATTATCATGGATTTTTTTTGGTCTGAGAAGAGAGTTGGGGAAAGTATCTCCCACTGGCGAGTTTGCCTACAAAAGCATCTATCATTCAAATATTGATATGACACTATATTTGGTCTTTATGGTTGGACTTGTGTACATCAACTTGTTGGAAAAAAGTGGAGGAGCGGCAAGTCATAGAACCAACAATTGTTCAAGAGATAGTGGAGCAAGTGGAGATTCGAATAAAATAAGCTTATGACTATCATAAATGATATGCAAATAAGCACCAAAAATATGGTTGACTAACTGATCTTTCTATTCAGTTAATTAAAGAGCTTTCTTTCAAGGCATAATATTGATATAAGACACTGTCAGTATCTAGGGGTGTCGTGGAACAACCAAATTAATAAGGGTGATTGGTTGATGTGATTTTTTTACAAGTACGTACAGTGACATCTTTGATCACTTCAAATCTTCCTAACCAATTTGTGAAAACATTTGAAGTTTGATATGGATGACCTAGTATACCTAAAAAGGGGAAAGTTTTAAGAGGATCTAAGAATTGAAAGCTGAAGAAGCTTACGTCAAGGCCCATGGGACTGAACCCCTATTGTTGAGTATAATGAAGTAATGGTTTATTGTTTGGGTTTATTGTTAGAGTTATCAGACTTCCACGACATGTTTCATGTGTTTATTTTGACAAAAATTGTCAGAGAGCTTGAGCTCATTTTTTCAGAAGCTACCAAGTGGCATCAATAAGATTTTTTTTTTGCACCTAGCTAACAATAGAGTTTCTGGAACGACAATACAACAAATTTCAAGGAACAATGACATAGATGGTAAAAGTTGTTAAGAGAGAAAGAGATGAGATCCATGGGGAAACCTAAGAGACTATGTATCAAATGAGAATGGACTATCCATAACTGTTTGAGGATTGAACTGAGAAAATGGACTAGAGTTTGAATTCAAGTAGAATTCTAATCAAGTGGGGAAGAAATGTAACATCAGGTTTACTAAACGAAATCTAGTTTAATTTAATTATTGCCACTACTAACCTAAATCTGAACCATTGTCTCAACATTGCCGACAACCAATCTGCACCATTGTGAGCCATTAGTCACTGTATATGAAACCCGCATCATCGGAGTGCAAAAACCATTAACGTGGACCCATGTTGTGATAATTAAGTGTTATCTTCACTATTTATTGTGTTGTAAGCAACCTATGTGACATGAGCCCTAATTGTTTCTCTCACATGAAGCAATTCTGAAACCCTATGTTAAGTTTTGTTGGACGTGGCAAATTTGTTTCTGAGTATTTCTTGAATTATCTCTAATATTGGCTAAGGTGAGAGTTATTCTCGTAATTTTTCGTATGCGGTCTAGAAGTTTCAATAGACATAGATTAATAATAATATGTCTAGTATATTAGAATTGATTCTAACTGAAATATACATGCTTAAAATATTAGTTTTTTTGCTTATACTGAAAATAGAAAGTTAGAGGAATCAACATTGTTTTCTTCATTTAAGGTAGTAAATGTAATTGAATAATGAGACAAATGTAGATGTTACCTGGATACAAAAAAGTGCTTCTGTACGATGGCTTGAGGCTTTGTGGATGAACAACCAACTTAATCGACTTATTGGGCCGTAGTGTAGGAAGTCGATAAAGCGTGTATCTTGGGCAATATGTGTGGGAACTAGCCCATATATGAATCTACGTAAAGAGAAACCTCTAATGAGCAGTGTGCAAGCACTGATCTTGTAACTAGGAATTTTATTGTTTTTTTATTTTTAGATGCCATATTTTTTTAATGGCATGGTTAAATTATATATATTCAGAAATCTATATATGAGTCTATGAACTTCGGGTTTAGTATTTCATATCCCCACTAAGTGACTTTCCTGTTATTTTTTCATTTTTCTCTATTTCAGATGAAATTAACGAATAGATATATTGAGATGGATTATGATATTAGACAGTTTTTATTTGAATTTGATTCAAATTTAGAATAATGTAGAGATGAGTTATAAGATATTGATGATAGCACGCTGTTCTCGAAGAATAGGATGAGATGAGTGATACAAAATTTTACTGATTCTTATAAGAAATTTTTTAAGTAATCTAAGTTCAAACTATGGGTAACAAGCAATACCACAAAACAGTAAAAAGTCAAATAAACATAAGACATTCTTATTATGTTTAAAAAACTTCACAGTTTCTTATAATACACTTTATTCAGTAATCAACCCTTGAAAAGGGAAATTGTGATGCATTAAAACGTAATTAAGAGTAAAATCGATACGATATACACTAAGAAGCTAAAATCTTCTAGACTACACAGACAAATTGATCTCTCAACCCTGGATCATACATCCACTTCCCATGCTGTTAATCCTGTTAAAGGGTCGTACACTCCAACTATCCATCACAGTACAAATGTACCACAATCAATGAAGCGCATAGAAAATGGAGTAGAGGCTCCATACTTGGGAGAAGAGCAACCACCCCTGACCAAACAAAGTCGAGATAAGATTGAGACTGCTTTGGCGGAAAAATAAACGAGAGCCTGTAACCAAAAAGAAAAGGACTCCCCCTGTCAATTTGGATCAGAGACCCTCATCGACATTGGGAAGGAGGAAGTATAAATCGTGATGTTACAATGGGAGAGACAGAGCTCTGATGACTGATAGAACTCAATAAACCTTCACGACCCGCCTCTAAAAACCAAAATAGATTCTTCACTTGCTGATATGCGGCCCACTGAATAATGGACATAGTCTGACACATGAAATCGGAACTCAAAGGAACCTTGAACCGAAATAACACCAATCTGAAGAGAGCTATCAAAAAAACCAAAGCCATGGAAGTCGAAGGCAAAGAACAAAGACGATTATCTGGAGAGGAGGCATCTGAGCACCAGACAACTCCACGCACCACCGGAAACTAGAAAACCGACACACGCTGATGGGATATGCCGAACTGACACCACCAGAAGGTTTTAACTGCCGCACGCCTCAAGGAGAGCAACCACTGAAGCCGTCTTGAGGATGGAAAAGGAAGCTCCTTCACCGAGACACAAGCAAAGCACCACACCAAATCAACGAAAGGAGCTTAACGAGAATATCCAAGCCGAAAGAGCCTTGGTCAACAACCACGCACGACCAACTCCGACGAAACGAGACAGACAAAAGGAGATTCGAAAACGCCATCTCGAGAATCGCCTCTCTATAAACTGACCACCACCGCTTCCAAACTTTCCTAATCTCGTCTCTACACTGGAGCTAGTCACTCTCATGATAAATCTTAACCGAGGCCCCAAATTTGAACTTAAAAATCCATGACGACTCTGGGGTTTTGACATATTGGAAAGGGAGAGGCAAAGAAAGAGAAGAGGCAAATAAAATGCAAGATAGGGGAGAAAATCTGCCGGCGATGGAAACGCGAGCACTGCACACCGGAGGTAAGATAGGAGGGAGATTTTCAATGTGAATCAAAAGCGGTTGGCGAGCTTAGTTATACTAAAACTTCACAGTTGTTTAAATATGAACAACTAATTTTGGCTAGAAAGACTGGATAACTCAAAGCGGTTAACGAGCTCGGTTATACTAAAAATTAGTCTTTAAGTCAGAAGAATGAGATAGTAGTTTGATAATTGTACTCTACTAGACTGATAACTCCTCGAGTTGAACACATGAGAGTGTGGAAGAGAATAAATGCAACAAACGTCTGAACTGTTATAAAATAACTTATAATTTTATTGTATTGGGAAAATTTTATTAGGAACGAAATTTTATACCCGCAGAAAATGGTAATACTGATATATGAATAATATGCGAGAGAGAGTACACTATAAGAGGGAGAAGAGATGTTGTGAAGGTGTGTCTTACAATCGAACGAAAACGTTCGTATATATAGAAGTAAAAAGTTAAAGTTACTGTGCGCGCATAGTGACGGTGGGCTCCACATAATAAATGTACACACTAAAATGTCAAACTCGGTGTGTGTATTCTTGACAATCCTTTTTCACGTTTATAACACTCCCCCTTGGAGACCAGCGTCACCATCGTATCTTGTTTGACGTCTTTGTTGCCTCGTTAAAAACCTTTCCAGGAAAACCCAATGGGAAAAACCATAGTAAGATAAAAAGAGTACAACCACGTAAGCTCCCCCTCGAATGAACAGTCATAGATCTTTTTGATGACGCATTCCAATGTTATGGACATGTTTTCTGAATATCGAGGTAGGAAGTGATTTTGTGAAAAGATCTGCAGCATTGTCACATGATCGGACATACTTTACTTCAATCTCTTTATTCTTCTCGAGCTCTTGAGTGTATGAGAAGAACTTTGGAGGTATATGTTTGGTTCTATCGCTTTTGATATATCCTTCCTTCGTTTGTACGACGCAAGCTGCATTGTCTTCATATAAGATTGTTGGCTCTGTATTTTCGCCAATCCCGCTGCTTGAGCAGATGTGTCGGCTTATCGATCTTAGTCATACACACTCTCTACTTGCTTCGTGTAGTGCGATGATTTCAGCATGATTTGAAGAAGTGGCCACGAGAGTTTGTTTCTGAGAGCGCCAGGATATAGCAGTGCCTCCGACAGTGAAAACATATCCTGTTTGTGATCGGGCTTTGTGTGGGTCAGAAAGATATCCTGCATCTGCAAAACCAACCATTTGACCTTTTGA
>MU105641.1:99330-285382 GCA_012274485.2 Sinapis alba | reverse complement strand
TGATGAGCCTAGCGGCAAATGAAAATTTAGAAATGCGTCTCATGGATGTCGTTACGGCATATTTATATGGATCATTAGATACTGATATCTACATGAGAATCCCAGATGGATTTAAAATACCAGAAACATTAAGTTCCAAACCAAAAGAGTTATGTGCAATAAAATTGCAAAGATCATTATATGGCTTAAAGCAATCTGGACGTATGTGGTATAATCGTCTCAGTGAGCATTTAACAAAAGAAGGATACACAAATGACCCTATATGTCCTTGTGTTTTCATAAAGAAAACAACATCCGGATTTGTAATAATCGCGGTGTACGTTGATGATCTTAACGTTATTGGAACTCAAGAAGAAATACAAAAGGCATCGAATTATTTAAAAGGAGAATTTGAGATGAAAGATCTCGGGCAGACAAAATATTGTCTAGGCTTGCAAATTGAGCATTCTCAAAAAGGTATATTTGTACATCAGTCTACATATACCAAAAGAGTATTGAAACGCTTTAACATGGATAAAGCAACTCCTCTCAGCACCCCGATGGTAGTTAGATCACTTAATGTTGAAAATGATCCGTTTCGACCATCTGAGGAAAATGAAGAAATACTTGGTCCTGATGTTCCATATTTAAGTGCAATTGGAGCTCTTATGTATCTTGCAAATTGTACTCGACCTGATATATCTTTTGCCATTAATCTTTTAGCAAGATTCAGTTCGTCTCCCACGCAAAGACATTGGAAAGGAATTAAACATGTCTTTCGTTACCTTCAAGGGACCATTGATTTAGGTTTATTTTACCCTAAAAATTCAAAAGGTCAAATGGTTGGTTTTGCAGATGCAGGATATCTTTCTGACCCACACAAAGCCCGATCACAAACATGATATGTTTTCACTGTCGGAGGCACTGCTATATCCTGGCGCTCTCAGAAACAAACTCTCGTGGCCACTTCTTCAAATCATGCTGAGATCATCGCACTACACGAAGCAAGTAGAGAGTGTGTATGGCTAAGATCGATAAGCCGACACATCTGCTCAAGCAGTGGGATTAGCGAAAATACAGAGCCAACAATCTTATATGAAGACAATGCAGCTTGCGTCGTACAAACGAAGGAAGGATATATCAAAAGCGATAGAACCAAACATATACCTCCAAAGTTCTTCTCATACACTCAAGAGCTCGAGAAGAATAAAAAGATTGAAGTAAAGTATGTCCGATCATGTGACAATGCTGCAGATCTTTTCACAAAATCACTTCCTACCTCGATATTCAGAAAACATGTCCATAACATTGGAATGCGTCATCAAAAAGATCTATGACTGTTCATTCGAGGGGGAGCTTACGTGGTTGTACTCTTTTTACCTTACTATGGTTTTTCCTGGAAAGGTTTTTAACGAGGCAACAAAGACGTCAAACAAGATACGATGGTGACGCTGGTCTCCAAGGGGGAGTGTTATAAACGTGAAAAAGGATTGTCAAGAATACACACACCGAGTTTGACATTTTAGTGTGTACATTTATTATGTGGAGCCCACCATCACTATGCGCGCACAGTAACTTTAACTTTTTACTTCTATATATACGAACGTTTTCGTTCGATTGTAAGACACACCTTCACAACATCTCTTCTCCCTCTTATAGTGTACTCTCTCTCGCATATTATTCATATATCAGTATTACCATTTTCTGCGGGTATAAAATTTCGTTCCTAATAAAATTTTCCCGATACAATAAAATTATAAGTTATTTTATAGTGTGTCGCCTCGTTAATAAACCTTGATTGCTAAATACACTATAAATAACTTATACCCGCAGAAAATGGTAATACTGATATATGAATAATATGCGAGAGAGAGTACACTATAAGAGGGAGAAGAGATGTTGTGAAGGTGTGTCTTACAATCGAACGAAAACGTTCGTATATATAGAAGTAAAAAGTTAAAGTTACTGTGCGCGCATAGTGACGGTGGGCTCCACATAATAAATGTACACACTAAAATGTCAAACTCGGTGTGTGTATTCTTGACAATCCTTTTTCACGTTTATAACATGAACATAATTTTGCAGATCCTCTGAAATGATGAAAATAAGTGGGCTATTTATAAAGAATGCATTACTTGAATTTGGATGTTCGGTTTGTTACGTTATGTTGCTACACATCGACGTGTATCGATCAATACCGAAGGAAGGAGAAGACCACGACCCATTTTACCTAAATCCTGAAGATGGTACACATCTTGTAGAATGATGAGGTGGATTTTATGTAGAAGCAGAGATGATTTTTCTGCATAATAAGCACCATGTGAAAATCAGTGCACATTCTCTCAACAGCTTCACAAAGAGTGTGCCATTGTGGCTTCGTTTTACAAGTAGCGTTAGATAGAGGACTAGTCATCATGACAAACAAGGTTAGTAGTCATGACTCACCTTGTTCCCGTTTGAAAATGAAAATTTTGCGAAACAAGCTAGTCCTGGAACAGAGTGGATAGAACAAACTAGCTGGCTCAAAAGTCAACTCTGATTCTGCATTTATCGATACTCAGACATGCTTCAAAGGTGACGAATGAATAATTATGTTACATATGGTGATTTTAGATGTGTAATTCGAAAAAGATACCAAAACATGAAAAATGAGAAAATTTGTCCAAAAAAAAAAGAAAGAAGAATGAGTAAATAAGAGGTAAAGAAGAAGCACAATCATCCACAAAAATTAAAGACTCAGGTAAATGTAGGTTAGCCTGGACCTGGAGTAACTTCACATGATCATAGACTCTTGATAAGTCAGAGGCTTTCTCGTCTTTTTCTTTTCTGCTGCTGCCAAAACAGTAAAACGTTGCCTAACTTTCTGGAATAACCTTGTGTTGGCTGTTCGGACATTCTTCCACTGAGTCAAAACAAAGTTGAGAAGAAATTTAGCAATTCAATGAACATGTACATGATGACTGAGATTGAATGCAAATCATCAAATCAGTTTCACAAAGGTTAATTAGAATTGATGCATCCACCCTTTCCAAGACAGTCAGTGATATAAATTAACTCTCCATTTCCACATAACCTCAACTTGTTTGAAGTGTCTCAAAAATTTCATCTAACAAGTAGCTCGTAAGACAAAGAGAAGTATCAGCTATCACCCACCTGCATGCTTCGGCTTGCTGTCTGGTCGATTCTGTTTCACGGCTTTAGTTGTGTCGAGGATCACAACCCTCCCGTCTACCAACTGAGATCGAAATAACAAGATTTTCATGAAGATTACGCAACATAACATCAAAGATTTAATGATTCAGTGTGGTCGGATTATTCCAAGCAAATAGTTCCCATTATCTGACATATCCTGTTCTAACAATAGAAAGCTAAACGTTCTAAAGAAGATTAGTGTGTGAAAGGATTTAGATGAAACTGAACTAACGCTTCTTAGACTTAATAACAATGAATAAGATACCTGTCCGTTTAGTTCTAATAAAGCTTTTGCAGCTTCTTCTTTAGAAGAGAATGTGACATAAGCAAACCCTTTTGGCCTACATCTGACTTCGTCCATTAACACATCCACTGAAGGAACCAAAGAGTTGAAGACGACAAAGAGATATGTAAATGCAGTTGTGTCAAGAAACGCCGAACTAAAAATGCTGTTGAGATTTAAGAGACTGACCTCCAAGAACTCGACCATATTGAGAAAATGCTTGCGTTAATGTTTCTTCTGTGCTTGAGAAAGATATGCCTGCAACAAACAAAGCATTCAATTTTAGTGACACAATAATCACTGAAACTCACATAAGAAGAAGCTCATGAGATCTGCCCTAAGCCAAAAGAAGATGCTTTTACATCTAAAGTTCGAAACTTCAAGATCATACAGGACCAATTAACACATACAGACACAGAACCAAATCACAATAGTAGTCATAGTATATCTTCCATGAGATACCGTTTTCGATAAACTGAAAACAAACCCTTAAATTATAGTGGAAAGAAATCACTAAGACTCATCGAAAGTTTAAAACTTGAAGACTGGTAAGAAAATTAGTGGCAAATTCGGACAGATACTTGTTGTTTTTATGTTAACCCAGAACATATCTTATGAGGTGAGAGTATATCAAACTCTGTCCCTAAGAGTTCGTAATCAAAGCATACATACACTTTACAAAGCAAAATCAAATCAAGAAATGAGAAATTAGATTGGTGGGAAGTTGGATCAATTATCAGATGAAACGAGAGACCTAATCGCAGATATTAACGGAGAGAGACCTTTGACAAAAAGCGTAGAGGAGGAGAAGGTTCTGGAGAAGAGGAGAGAAGGGATGTGAGCGCGATAGAGCAAATGATTCAGCATTTTCTGGGTGAATCTGTGGCTGTTGCCGCGATCTTACCGCCGGCGAATCCAACTCTCAAATCCTTTCGCTTGCTTACAAATTCTTCAGGCTTCGACTCACCAATTCTTCTTCCTTACATTGTTTTTTCCATTAGTAACCCTTTTTAGAGTATTTGTTTTACTAATAGTTATTAAGTTTTGTTTGCAACTTTTTAAAAAATTATTTGGTGTTACAATTATTGTATATTGTTATACTTCATATTTTGTTTACATATATATATATATTATATATATATATCTTTAATGTATTCGTAACATATATAAAAAAAAACATACTAAAAAGAGAAGATAATAATATAAATGTTCGAAAGGGATAAAAAGAACTGATCGCATTACAACTTTTTATAGAAAATATTACATTCAAGGGCAGTTTCAAGTTATTTATATCACTATAGGACAATTTTTACTACACACACTTATTTGTAACCGCTTCCCACTTCCTGTAACAAATTTAGTTGGTTTTGAACTACACAACTGATTAAGACATATGTCTTTCTAACCAACGACCCAGATTCATTTTGACCACTATGACAAGACATATATCTGTCCCACCTTTCCACCTTTGGATCTTCTTTTCACTTTTTATTTGCACGGTTCAGATTATTTATTTTAAAAATATTCATCATTTTTAATTTGTACGCTTTTGACTATTGTTTTTGTTCAATTTTTTTTTTGTTGTAAATCAAGACCTTAAACATCATCTTCCTCAATCACCCTCAGATTAACGCCGCTAATAACCTGATTTTCCAAACCCCACTTAATATTTTTCTTACGCCTTGACATTCACGAGTACTGGAGCTATTCTCAACGACTACGGTTGCAGCGAGTTCCAATCTCCGTTTATTTTTTCATTCACCGCCGCTGCAATCATGATCAATATGCTCGAGGCAAGAATTTTGTACCGGATTAATCATCGCTTTAGTCGCAGATTGATGAAAAAGCTTCATTAGAAAAATAATGGTGAACTTTTGATTATTTGCACATCTAGTCCTCTAATTCTTATTTAGTCTTCAAATTATCTCAAACTTCTAATTTATTCAATTTTGTTGACAAGTTTGTCACAAGATATTTAATTATGATATTCAGACAAAATTAATAATCCGATTGGGCAATATTTATCTCAACCATTTTGTTATATTTCGTTTATGCACTTGATGTTTCTAATTTGCAAAAAAAAAAAACACTAATTAAATTGTATAATTCATACATGTAAAATAAATCTTTTTGACTTTCATAAATTGGTACTAGAAAAAGTCTACATGTTTAATTTTTATGTACACAAGCAAAGTAAATTTATCTGGGTGTCTATGTATTATTGTATAAATTAACCAGTGTACATAAAAATTATTGTACATGTGGATAATTAAAAATTGTGTACATTATATAGTAAACATGTACACAAACAAATTCAATATGTACTTCTAATGAAACAAAAAATGATCTAAATGAACTAAAACAAGTTATTCAAAATTATTTTTTAAAAGTATTAAAATTATCAAATATCATAACTTGAGCAATGTGTAAATGTACACATGTGATTTGACTTTTTTAGCAACTATACTAAAAATTATTAAAATCATCATCATAACTGAGCATTATGGAAGTGAACCGGTGTACACGTATTTTCGTAAATTGACATTATTCTAAGTTAGACATACATGTTTAATATTTATGTACACAAGGGCAGTGAAATTTTCTTCTTTCAATGTATTATTGTACAAATTAATTAGTGTACATGTGAATAATTGTATACGGGGATAATGAAAAATTTGTGTATAAGATATAATGTACACATCAAGTAGCTGTAAAAAGTTATAGTTTTATGTACACAATACACATGTATAAGAATACACATGTACACAATACACATGTACATCATGTTCAATAATAATATCATGTAGCATATATTTTTTGTATATATATTCTCCAGTTGATTATACAATATTGAAATTTGTAAATCCATGTTACAAAGTCATAAATCTCTTATTGAATGTTGCACCATAGTAAAATGTATATGTCGATATTGGTTAACAAGTGTACATGTAAATATGTTCATCATTAAAGTACTTGTAATATTTTATGATGTAATGTATTTCAAAATATTTTTTACACTTATAAAACCACATTTGTAATTTTCTTCACATACATCCACCTTACATAGTTTCATATGGACAACAATATTAGAGTGTATATGTGTACAAGATATACCGTCATATCTTGATGAGCCACTTTGGTATATTTTTTTTAATTACATCCACTTTACACAATTTATCTATTAGAATGTACATATGAACACTATCATCAAGTGTACATGTGTACACTCTGTATTCAAATGTACAATAATGCTTAATATTATGCATCTCTACCATTTTACTTGTACATGGTACACAAGCTGAGTGATATCTCATATTTTAATGAATTTTAACATTTATTTTTAGTTTATTTAAGTTAATTTAGGACTCACTTAGAGATCTTTAGTGTGTATTTATTTATTTATATTTGGTAGGATCTGACAAAAATATATATGAAAGCTAGGAGCGAAATCAATTGGATGTTTATGCACAAACAAAAGATGTTAAAGCCAAAATAAACTTATACAAAATTAGAAGGACCAAGTGTGTAAAAATTAAAATTGGCTATTGTTGCTCGAGTTTCATTATGTGACCATAAAATGCTGGTCGAACATGAATGAGTGACGACGAGGTCAGACTTGAGACAAAGATGACATAAGACATTCAAACACTTTTAGATGAATTAATAGATTACTAATCATGTTTGCACGAGTCTCTTTGATTGTGTGATATGTATATAGAATAGAAGCAAAAATTGTTATTTTGTGTGAAATTTGGTGGTGTACACAATGTTCTATGTACATGTGTACAACAAAGTTAAATTGTAATATTTGAAGGAGTTGTACATAGATAACTTAATTAACATCAACTTTCTCAAAAATACTAAAATATATAACATAATAGATCAGTTCATGGTGATGAAAATGTAAATAACAATATATGTACATATGGTTTGTGTGTTGTTCATATTAAATGATTTTAATAATTTTTACCATTTAGTTTTAGTTCATTTAATTCACTTTATCGTGTATTTTGATTTATTATGTGTATATGTTTATTTAGTTACATTAACAAAGGTTGAAGTACATAATTAATTAATTTGAGCTAAATCAAAGAAAAAATTATCATTTTTTGAAAGTTTGTGGGGAAAAATGAAAACATTCTAAACAATAAGAATCATTCCTGAAATTATGAGAATAGACTGGAATGAACAATTCATATAATATGAAGTTAATTCGAGTAGACATATGAACAATTAAAAAGTTTGAGATTAAATCAAAACTATACAAAAAGCTAAGGACTGAAGGTGCAAAATACCAAAAATAGCCATTGATATTTTCGAGTTTTTTGCGACAGTGCCGAGAAGGCGAGAGAATATATCAAGACATCAGGGAAATTGTAGAAACTTGGTTAAGGAAATGACAAAGAATTTTATGGTGGATTTGAGCGTTAAATGACGTAGAAGAAGATGAGATGCGTTGGCAAGTAGAGCTCTGCTCACGAAAATTACAGAGATAGGTTGCAAAGCAAATTAAGGGGGAGAAAGAAAAGTCACGGCGGAGATAAGATTAAATCTTGACGGTTTGAATTCAAGTGACGACGGTCCAACGAAAATCCAATCTGGTGATTTTAGAGAACCCATAACGACCGCTTTCTTTTTTTTCATCTTTTTTTGCATCAATTATATTTTCTTTTGTGATTAAAACTCATCGTTTTCAAGATTAAAGTTTTTTCATCTTTTAAAAAGGTTTTTTCACTAACGAGAAAGAGAGAGAAGATGGTACACACCACTTAATGTCCTTTCCTATTTGTTTACTTTCTCCTCTTAGAACTGGGAATACTTTTTCATCAAAGTGGCAATTAGCAAACGTGTCGTAAATACGTCACCAGTTTGCGGTTCTAGGTATCGTATAATTGATGGAGAATCACAACCAACATATATCCCCAATCTTCTTTGAAGTTCCATCTTTGTACGTTGGGGAGGTGCAATTGGCACATATACGGCACAACCAAAAATTCTTAGATGAGAAATATTTAGTTCTCGTCCTAATGCTAACTGTATTGGAGAGTATTTGTGATATGCACTTGGTCTTACCCGAATCAGTGCTTCTGCATGCAGAATAGCATGTCCCCATACAAAAGTTGGGAGTTTAGATTTCATGATCAATGGTCTCGCAATCAGTTGCAGACATTTAATTAATGATTCAGCCAAACCATTTTGTGTATGAACATGATCAACATGGTGTTCGACATCAATTCCAGTTACCAAACAATAGTCATTGAATGCTTGGGAAGTGAATTCACCAGCGTTGTCTAGTCTAACTCTCTTTATTGGATAATCAGGAAATGTCACGTTTCGAGAGGACAATAGACAAACATGTGACCATTTACTCGACGCGTCGGTCATTACCATAAAATAATAAAATGGCTCACATGGTGGATGTATAGATCCACAAATATCGCCTTGAATTCGTTCAAAGAACTTGGGTAACTCTTTTATCTATTTTGGCTGGCGATGGTCTTGTAATTAACTTTTCAAGAGAACATGCCATACATGTCATTTTATTCCCCTGATATACTTCTTGGAGTTTCAGTGAATGACCATTTGAATTCTCGATGATTTTTTGCATCATTGTGGTGCCTGGGTGACCAAGACAATCATGCCATAGTGTAAAATCGTCAGAATTTTCTTTAATCACAAAATGTGATTCAACAGCACTTATAAATGTGTGATGCAAACCAGAAGGGAGTTTTTGTAGTTTTTCCAACACTTTTTGTTTTCCCGATTTCTCATGAGTAATGTACATATACTTCTTTCCATCTTTAGTTGTAGACTGAGTATCAAATCCTTGAAGATATATGTCTTTAAAACTCAACAAATTTTTTTTAGAATTTGGAGAAAATAGTGCATTCTTTATCGAGAATATCGTTCCATTAGGTAATGTGAAGTGGGCTTTACCAACCCCTTCAATCAAGTCTGCAGAACATGATATTGTGTTAACAGTGATATTTATCGTTTCAGTTCAGAAAAATATTTTTTGTGTTTCAGAATAGTGTGCGTTGTTCCACTATTTGGTATACAAATATCTCTAGCGTTGATCTTGGTTGATGTTCCATTTGTAATGTCCATTTCTGAGACAACAAAATAATTAACATAAATAAGATAATATTATTCATAAAATATTGCACATCATTAGCAAACATTAAACACACAATAATTATAGTGAAAATCACACAATAATTATACATTAATGTTCCACAAGCAACAATTATTTATGGTATAATTTGTAGAATTTCAATAGTCACATGATATGCACTTAAACTTCAGTGATATCGGCCTCCTCAAAATCATTCACAAAGTCAGACCCATCGAGGTGCGTTGTACCCTCGGAATGTTCCGCAAAGTTTACCTCTTTTTCTTTCCCTTTGACGGACTCCTTGTATAAAGCACAAAGATGTGCATGGGTACGACATAAAACAAGCATCTTCTGGCTTCTTGGAGGTACTTCCTTGGTGCTCTTTTCCCTTAGGGGATTGCTCAGAGCGGACCCACTGGAATGATTTTCTATTTTGTGGATTGTACTTTCGTCCACGTCCACGGTAGTTTTGACGACCACGATCTCGAAAAGACTTATTTTCTTTCACTGGTTTCTTCGCATCTAATGCATTTACTTCAGGGAGTGCTTTAGAACCAGTTGGACGAGTCATATGATTCTTGATCAGTAGCTCGTTGTTCTTTTCTGCTATGAAGAGTGCCACGATCAAATCCGAAAATTTGGTATATCCCTGCAACCTATATTGTTGTTGCAGGGTGATGTGACTTTTGTGGAATGTGGTGTATGTTTTCTCAAGCATTTGAGACTCAGTGATTGTTTCACCACAGTATCTCAACTTAGCCACAATTCCTAACACAGCAGAATTGTAATTCATCACTTTGTCGAAATTTTGGAACCTCAGACTTTGCCATTCATCTCGAGCAAGTGGAAGTGTTATGTCTTTCTGATGATCAAAATGATCTTTCAGAGACTTCCATAGCTCTTTAGGATCTCTCATGTTGGCATAGTCATAAATAATACTTTCATCAAGGTGTCTCCTAAGGAAGATCACCAATTTGGCATTTTCTTGAGGCGTTGAAGTATTATTTTCTTTAACGGTTTCAGATAAACCAAGAGATTCAAGGTGAAGTTCGACATTGGTAACCCAAGAAATATAGTTGGTCCCAGTGATATCCAGAGCGGGAAATTGGAGCTTCTCCATGTTTGCCATTTGATTTATAATCCACAAAATAATAAATTTTATTAGAATTTCATTAATTTTAAATGAAACCGATTACATTGATAGTACACGCAATTACAAGTAAAATTAACGCTAACAGACATAAGGTGATGTTAATGATAAAATATTCATGAGTTGTTCCTCCAACAAAAATAAAATATAAAGACGTAAAAATAAAAATCGCACACAAAATTAAAAACAATCGAATCATGTTTTTTTTTACAACAAAGATCGGAGGACAGCGATTTAAAAAATATTTGAGAGGAGATAAAATGTTTTGGATAAAAGAATGGAGTGAAAATGAGTTGTATATATAGATGAAATCACTGTTCATAGCCGTTAGAAAAATGATAATTTTTTTAAAATTTTTTTTATTTTTTTATGACTATTGGGAGTAAAAATATAAGATAAAAATTAACCGTAAGTTATCAGCAAGCAATTATAAAATTATCAGTTTAAACATATATATTAATATAGGTGCATCCCAAATATATTTATATATGTACATATTAACAACTAAATATGTTTAGTTATATATTGTGATAAAATTATCTATCAGGTTTAAAGTAAAAATATTAAGATAATCAGATTTATAAATAATAAATTATGATAACAGAGTCATATATTATAAAACAACAAAATAAATGTTTAGGCGGTATACCGGCCATTATGGTGCTTTAAGCAACCATTACGGAATTAACAATAAAATCGGGGCGGCAGTGCCGCACTCCGATAATCATAAACATAAATAAATGGAGGCCCCACTCCGAACATAATAATCAGAAGAAAAAGAATTTTAACAGTAGAGTGATCGTGCTGATAACGTGTTATAATTATTGTATATTGTTATACTTCATATTCTGTTTACATATATATATATATATATATCTTTAATGTATTCGTAACATATGAAAAAAAAGCATACCAAAGAGAGAAGATGATAATATAAATGTTCGAAAGGGGCAAAAAGAACTGATCGCATTACAATTTCTTATATACGCAAATGTTTGACAAATATTACTATAAGTATTAATGGCATGGACTCCACATCTCTTTCTCCTTACGAAACCTTCTTGACTTTTGTAACATTTGGTTCATTTTTATAATATTGTCTTACCATTTATTTGGGATAGGATTTTAGATATTCGGAAAAGCATTTTGTTGATGGTATTATTAGTACGCGTTGGTAAAAAAAAATTAAAAGATAATTTGTCATATGATAAACCACAAGATTTGAAAAATCTTTGAAAACATGTATGATGTATAATAAAATATTAATGCAAATTTTCTAAAGATATTTTTGATATTTTAGAAATAAATTTTATATTTACAAGTATAATATCAAAATTAAACTTTTTCTCCTCTCGATCTTTGTATATTTCAGAGAAAGAAAGAAAAACTTTCAATTTTTTTTATCTTTTTCAGTTTAACAAATACTATTTTTCATATATCAAATTTTATTTTGTAACTAAATTATTATTTTTTCGCAAAATTTTCTTTTTGCTTATATGTCCTTTAAGTTTTATACTCCGCGTTTGAAAATTTTCAATTTTCTAAGTTATTTATATTTTAATTTTAAAATTATTTAATCTTTACTTTTTGATGTAAAGTTTTAAGTACATATGCAAAAAAATTAGTTTTATTTAATCAATCTTATTAAAATTAACTGTTGGTTTAGTCTGTGTTCAGAATTACACAAGGCGTGAATCAGACGGTGAATTTACACCAAATAAATTTTAAAAAACTTAGAGATTAATCAAAAAGTATTCAAGATTTAGAAAATATATATATATATATAAATTTTTAGAGATCATACAAAATAAAGATTTCTTCCATTACATATCTGATACAAAAAAATACAACATAAATTCCAATTCATAGGATAATATATTGTCTTGATTTCAAACCACCAAAAATAATACAAGGATTACAAGTATTCATCATTTTATCACTGAAGATCAAAAAACATCATGAATTGGATAGATGTGTTAGAAATTGTCTATTGAACCTTTGAAACATACGCATGCATGACAAAAAACATATTAGTATAAAAACATACAATCAAAAGAAGCACAAAATAAGCAACATACATACGATACATCAGATTAGACACAAAGACAATAAATTCAAACACTAACCTTACTAAATAGGTTGTTGTGATTCCCTGAAGACATGAATATCTTGATAGATGTTCGGTTAAGACTCCATCTCTACAATATCTTCTTATTCAAATTCAAAATCATCATCATAAAGATTTCTTACCTTTGGAGCTTGGATAGCAATCATCATATTAAGATCATTGTATATATCTTCTATACGCCCCACACGCCATTCTTCAATTGTATCCTTATTACCATCATCGAAAATTACATCAACATTCTTCTCCTAATGTTTTATGCTTATTAAAGAACTTGCACTAAACTGAACATATACTAGATTGATTAAATAATTGGCGTTAAGTATGTTTCTCTTCTTTGTGTGTACTTGCAATAAATGAGCAAAAAAATTCATTAATGATTTCAGATTTTTAAAGAAATAGAACTGATAAATTAACTCCTTCAAAGCAACTCCAACTTCTTTCACATCCGTAAAAATTTGATGTTAAAAAAAAAGATTCTTGTCACCAATCTTTGAAGATATGGTGTGCCACATCCATATGTTGACTAACAATTCCTTTAAATAAAGCAAATCATACATTTATAATGGAAAAAGAATATCTTGAACAAACAAACCTGGATCAAAATTGTCATCTTTAATTTATTCTCACAACCTTTTAATGCTAAATTTCTACTTGGAACCAATTTTATTCTTATAAAGACTGAGCTCATGATTCATAACTTTATTTTGCTTGTCATGATAGAAAGTTTCTACACAAACCATGAACCCTTCCATGACTTCAAAGTCACTTTGTATGTTGGGGTCCTTGTGGAAATAAAAGGGATTAAGAAAATATGCAGCAATATGCAAAGGACCATCCAACCTATCTTTCATCTTCTCATTGATAATCTGAAAAATAGGTTTGTAATTCTTCTCCAAATGATTTGATGCTTCCTTGATAGACTTTTTAGCTTCTAAAATCTCACCATAAATAAAGCCAAGAGAAGATACCTTCTCTCCATCAGTGATCCTTAGAACCTTAACCAGAGGACTAAAGATCTTCAACAAAACCATCACACTGCTCCAAAATTCATGACATAACAATATCAAACACATTTTTACCTTTCACACATTTTGAATGCTTACAATCATGCCATTCATCACTACTAAACATGCTTTTTAATTGTGCCTTCTTATCATATAGACTTTGCAGTGTCAAAAAACATGTAACAAATCTGATCACTCCTGATCTCATTATATATTGCTTATTTGTAAAAGATCTCATCATTGACAAGGTTTTATGATGAGTATAGATAAATATAGTCACAGTCTTGGTTTGATCAATTGTCTTAGCAAAATGGTGAAAGCTTGGAAATTCCCTCAAGCATAAAATCCAGTGTGTAAACAGCACATCCTGTCCAAAATATATTTGGTATCTTCTGTTGTAGCATCTTTGCAACATACTTATTGTTGGTAGCTTCCATATCTGTGATCACTTGCACTATCTTTTCAGCTCCTATATCTTCAATCCACTGGTCGATGTATTGAAAGATATACTCACCTGTGTGAGAATCCTTAGAAGTGTCTTTTGATGAAAAAACATGTTCCTCCTCTTGACTTTACATACAAATTCATTATACTTCTTCTTTTCATATTAAACCATGCATCTGTCATCACTGAGCAGCCTTCTTTCTCCTATTCTTCTTCTAAACTCTTCAATTTTTCTTTTGTTCTTTATTGGTCCTCAATTAACAATGCTTCTCTCAGCTGATATTGACTTGGAGGCATCCAACCAGGCCCAAACTGCCCTAATTCTTCATAAAACAATCTAAAAGTGTCATTATCTATAGTGTTGAAAGCTATATTTAATTGGTAAATCCATCTAGTACAATACTGTCGAACAACATGAGTTTTCTCTTTATAAATGGCATCATGAATACTTTGTTGTCGTTTTTGTGTAGCTAAAGAAGCTTCAAGATTGATGGAAGTTGCAAATTGATCAATGGGACCTTGAAATTAAGGAGCTTTAAGAGTTTCAATCTCCTTTTCCAATTCCTCAACATTGTTGTCCTTATTTATATCAATTTCTGCTCTAAAATCTTGATCATGCTTTCTCTTAAGATTTTTTTTCTTTTGCATCAAAAATTACCTTCATACATTTATCTTAATCAACTTTTGTAGACACAGAAGATGCTGCCACATTCCATTTTGGATGAGCACTGTGTTCCTTCATTATAAATACCCTACCAAAAAACTTTTTCCCACATAACTTTCATTTGACTTTGTCCATATTCCCATCCAACGTTGTTTAAATTTCTCTTAAGAGGACGAGGTGCATTTATTGGTTGATTATCCATTTTTTAACAATAACTAATAATTTTAAAACTCAACCAATTCAACCAAGCAACATAAACCAGAATGAACAATCTAACAAAATATAACATAACTCAAAAACCAAAGTGAACAATCTGAAATCAAGCCGTAAACGTAAGCTATAGCTCAGAGAAAAAAACAAGCAAACTGAAATCTTATAGCAATAGCTCAGAGAACAATAATTCATAGAATAAACAAGCATTCTGCAATCTTAAAGAAATCAATGCAAGCTACAAGAAAAATCCTAAACTCTCAAAAACAAAGTGAACCAAACGAAAAAGAGACAGAAGAGTAATACATTTATTTTGTGAAGGAGGAGAAGGTATGGCGATGAAAGACACATGATTCAGCTTCACTTCGTCTACAACAAGCAGTACCAAGTTGATTTTGTCTCCAAATATCAATCTCCTCGTGACTTTCTCTTATTTTTTTAAAAAATTTAGGTTTTGCCATATAAAGTAAAAACCTCAAATAAATAAATTATTATTGGTAAGTATGTTTGGGCTTTTATGGAATATATTTTGGGCGTTATTTGTGTTTAAAAATTAAAACTAATTTGGACTCCGAGTAGAGATTACACGGTCGACTTACATAATTAATCAGTCTAGACGGTATAAATTCGGCTACCTGCCTAATTTCACTGATTTGGGTCATATCGCCACGATTGCCTTCTGTCCACCGCCTAGGCGCCCGATTACGCAGCTAGGCTTGTATTTTCGAACAAGGGTTTTAGTCCACAAGTAAATTAGTGCTTTATGTTCACTAGATCCACTTTTTAAATCTTTGGATTATCCAAACCAGCGAGATTACATATTATTTAGTTTTCAGTAATCTTCTAACAAAAAGAGTAAAACAATTGTTCCCAACTGCTTTCTTAGAGCTGAAGTTTTGTGATGATGATCAAGAGAAAATGATGGGAAAACAAACATTATTATTGAAAACATAAATCTTATGAATGCGTTAATCTTTCCTTGTTATGCTACATGTTGGATACTCTTTTTAGGAAATTTCCACATGTTTAATTTTGTTGTTGAACCACCATTATGATTTTGTAAGTTTCTTTGGACCGTATAACACTTCTTTTACAATAGCTTTTGGACTTGAAATCAAACATTATTATTGAAAACACAAATTTTATGAATAAGTTAATCTTTCCTTGTTATGCTACATGTTGGATATTCTTTTTAAGGAACTTTCACATGTTTAATTTTGTTGCTGAATAATCATTATGATTTTGTAAGTTTTTTTGGACCGTGTAACACTTCTTTTACAATAGCTCTTGGACTTTAATAATATAATGGTAGACAGAAAAGTATAACATCAAAATTTAGAGGTATGATAGTGATTGAGTTTGAGTTTGAGGTATGTTTGGTCTTATGGGGATGAGACACCATTTTTGGAGAGTACAATTAATTATTGTTGAAGATTATTCTACATAATTGTGGTCTATCTATATTTTGCGCGGATGCTTTATGTAGCGATGTTATCTTTATCTTCTGTGGGGTGATTTTTCTTGGGTTAAAGGGTTTAGATAAATTTTATATGAAAATATGAAATTATATTTTTGGATCATTTTGGTATATAGAGTCATCGTGGTTAGTATGTAATTGACATTCATTTTAACTAACTCGGATCTCACATTGTTTGAAATGATTGAATTTCCATGATGTAATTTTTATCTATTGTCTTTAGTTATTGTGTTAGTTTTTAAGACGTTATATATATGTTGTAGTGTATGCATTGAATTTGTGGTGTCAATTTTTTTCTCAAGAAAACAATAACGTGAATTATACTTGAAGCTCCGTCAAAAGAAAAGAATTATGCGGCATAATAATGCTTAATTGATTGAGTTTATTAAAATAATCACAATCTATTTATGACTCTAAAAATTTACATATGTTATTTAAATCATGAACACAAATATTTTTATATGTTTGTAATAGAAAGATGTGTTACATCGATTTTTGATGGTGTTGTGGTTGCATGTAATCGTACATGTTGTATCTCTACAAGTTCTTATATAAGTTGGTAGCCTTCTTATTTTAATAATATGGACTGACTTCTTTATGCGACTCCGTCATTGTTTTCATAATAATGTTATGCATGACCAGTCTCTATCTCACCAAGCATAACATTATTATGTTATATAATGATATTTTCTGTAAAATGATCTTCTTAACTCTGCCATCCTTAAAATTATAAAACAATTATTTCATTCATGTATGGAAAGTTGTAGATTCACAACTTTTATCTCCCCATCATTGTTCGCGTTGCTCATTGGATGGTACTCTGTCTTTATACTTATCAACAACCATGGTTGGTGGCTATTCCTGATTTGTAAACATGTAAAGACAAAAGAGTTTAAAGATTGTTTAAATTGGAGAGCGAAGTTATGCCAGAAGCTGCGTTTATGTATGCCAAAATTAATTTTAGACATTATTAAGGTCTGATTTAATTGGAATCATGACTGTATATTAGACAATATTGTACGCATGCAGTTTATCTACCAAAATCAGATTGTCATGGTGGAAAGGTTGTGTACTGTTTTACTACCGATACACAACTAGTTTTGTACGGAGCACTCGCTTTGTTCGAGCTTGAAAGTTTTTAGCAAGCCACACTTGTTTCCGAACTTGCCGACCTTCCTTCTCTAAAGTTTTTATATGGAAAACATTATGTAGTTCTAACAGCTGAATACCAGTATTGACCCTCCTCTCATACATTGCATCTTAGATTTTTAAATAAATTTCATGTATGATCTATGGTGGGAAGAGAGTAGTAAATCATTTATGACGTAATTATGTTTCCTTACATCACTTTCTATAAACGCATGATTTGGTAGATATATTAGTGATAACCATTTATTTTATGGTATTTGATCACTTTTTGGGAATGTATATTTGTTCTTTAGAGATTGGTTTTTCCTTTGTGTTTCATTCTTTTAGAACGGTAGGTGGAGAGTTTCCCTTTATTAACAAATGTTTTTTTCACCATCTCTAAAGAAAGGAGAGGATGTTTATACAATCAATGATGTATGGTTGTTTTGAAAATTTTAAGAAAAAAATTGAATTAGTGTTTCTCGACTGATATGTATACTGAAAAACTTATTTCAATTATCTCGTCCTGATCAAACGATATCTAAAATTTGTAAGAGAATACTGAATTTCTGGCCAAATTTTTGAGATGACTCTTAACTATCTCTAAGTAAAATCCTATGAGATAAAGAAAAACTTAAAAATACAATAAAATATATATGATTAGTGAAACATTGATATTGTGGATTGCGGCTTAAAAAATATGTATGCCTTCATTGAAAGACATGAGATAATCTTCTAGAGAGGAATCATATTCACTATCATCAAAGTGTGTTTCACCAACTTCAATGTTCTTGTCCATAACAACCCTTTCTTTAGCAATATATTTTTGACTTCTTTGTCAGCAATCGACTCTACATTTGTTTGATCCTCTTTATTTCGATGTACTTTCCATGGAAACTGAAGTAATTGGAGTTGGACCGGTTCAAAGTGGAAAAGTCTCTTAAAGTTGTTAAATGTCTCTTGACCAATGCGGTAACATGGCTTGAAGAACAAGATTCGTCTGATGGATCTTCTACATTATAAACAATTTTCTTTCTTTATGTGGCGGATTTGTGGATCAAATACATATTGATGAAGAACCAAAAAAACTTTTATCAAATTAGAGAAATTTCTAAAACAAGAAACTGCGTTGGTTGATCAAAAAGATAAATGGGAAACTGCTAAAACAAAAAAGTTTAAGAGCAATGTGTTTCTTAGAAATCAGAGAAATAAAAAAATGAAGAGTACATAGCTATTTATATAGCACAAACAACACAGATTTTGATAAAATATTATATTTCCTGTAATATGACAGTTCACTCTTTTGAAGAGTCGGTCTAACAGTTCGACATCAAAACCAAATCGGATGTTTGGCAAAACTCGATAATATCTAAAGATGAGACACAAATGGTCGAGTTATATCTCATAAACATGTTTCTTGTAATTCGTCAAGATCGACTTTATCTTTTATAATGAATTGGGAGAAACTTATTATTAGAGAATGTTTCGCTTCCTCATCGGGACTCATTAGATAATATGATATCAAAGTAAAAACGACTTAAAAAAATGAAAAAGAAAAAAATTATCTAAATGAGTTTTCTTTATAAATAAAGAAGAAGTCATCAAAAGAAAAATATTCACAATCAACAAAAAATTGACAGAGATTAAGATTAAAATTATAGTTTATAACTTTAAACTCAGTTTTAAAACGATTTCATCATTTTTCTGATTTTAATATTATCTTCACTATAGTCGATCCAGATCTTTCTAACATATTTGAAAAATACGCAAATTTAGTTTAACATCATGTTTGTGTTAAAAAAAAAATAGAAGTTTCAACATCATGCATGATTCGCTTGATACAATATCAAAAACTAGACTTGCTTGGAAAAACCAACCACTTTTCCACTTTGTCGTTATGATAAGGTGGCACTAGCGATGGTAAAACTCATTTATTTTGGTACAACACGTCGAGAGCTGTCGTATGCCATTTATTTTTTTGTAACTTTTCTCTTATTTTGCTTGTCGAGTAGTCACACATGATATGTCATGATGAACAAGTGTTTTCTTTTACTCTTATTCGATTTGGAGATTATTATACGTGTGGCCACATACACACACATGATATGTCACGATGCAGAAGTTTATTCATTATTTTGACAAGGGTTACAACCGCCCAAAGGTTGATAGGAATACAAATTGGTGTTTTATATTACTGCATAACAGAACAACAGTTATGTTACATTCTCTATTCCTGCAATACGTATTCAAAGTATTAGGTTCGAATCACTTAAATGCAATTTTAACCACTTTTTTATTTTTAAAGATAAAGAGCCCAAAAACTTTTTTTTTTGCTTGTGGACCAAAATTATTCAGGCACGGCCCTGCGTATGGCCAGGGTCGTACCTGAATAGAAGTCCATAAAACATGTGTTTCAAATAATACAAGATATATATATTTGGGGGACCAATAATATTATAGTTGTATATAGCCTACTGATAAGGACCCTGCAATACATATTCAAAGTGTTAGGTTCAAATTACTTAAACCACTTTTTCTGATTTTTAAAGATAAAAGACCAAAAAAATTTTTTTTTTGCTTATGGACTAAAATTATTCAGGCACGGCCCTACGTGTGGCCACATACACACACATGATATGTCATGATGCAGAAGTTTATTCATTATTTTGACAAGGGTTATAACCACCCAAAGGTTAATACGAATATGAATTGGTGTTTATATTACTACAAAGAGAACAACACTCATGTTACATTCTCTATTCCGTGGCTTTGCCTTTGCGTCGGTTGTTGCTGCCACAGATCGTCTCCAGTAAATAGCAGACGATGGGGTCAACGTCATCCCCAAAAATGCTATAAGCTTCAATGGCCTGCGTATGGCTAAACCCCATCGACAAAGCCATCTCAACGCTGCTGCTCAGCACCGTCTTCTCTTTTACTACCTCCTTTGGTTTCAGATCAAAGCCCGAAGTTCCTGCTTCAAGAATTTCATTGTGTCAATATGCTTCTTCTAAGTGTATACTAGGTGAGAGATAAATACTCACTGGCTCCAGAAGAGGACGTCTCAGCATTAGAGGTGGATGATTCCTTGGGACCGATTCGTGGCTTAGACCAGTCCATAAGATACTCAGCACGAGAAGCTTCCATTACCGACCGTTCAATCTCCTTTTCTGTAAGCTCAAGATCAGAGTAATATCTTCCTTCTGCTAAGAGCGCCTGGAAGAAAGATAAGCAGTCCCACACTCAGACATATTACTGAGTTATAGATGTTATAAGGTACTTGCATTATCAATCTGATGTTCTTGCTGAGCCTTAATGGCAGCTTTCACCTGCTCCCCGTCCACGTGTCTCTGGATTCAAAACAGGAAAAACGATGAGATTTAACCAATAATTTGCTACCTTCCTAGTCCTAAGTTTTACTCTTTCGCATCATCAGTTGAACTAAGAAGAGAAGAGAAAACGTATTTATAGCTACACTTACCCCACTAAGGCTACTAAATCCAAGACCTGCACCAACTGTCAACCGATGTGGATCCACCAAAGAATTGTAATGATTCCCGTGGTGGTAACTTAGCCTTATGGGAGGTGTATCAGTGTTGTAGCTCCCTTGAAATATGTTGATGGGCTCTATAATAAACAAAAAACATTTATTTTCTAGAAGTTTCTTTTTACCCTAACAAACATAAAGAACTTGTATACATTTCTATTATGAAAATAAAGCTGCACCTGTGCTATATGAGTAAATGTGAATAGGCCTATTATACATTTCTGCTAAAGCTTGGATCTCCACGTTGTTTCCGTAGACCTATCACCATTGCGTCAAAGAGGCGTTAAACAAAGAATTGACACAAAAAGTTAACAAAGACGAGGCATGGATAAGAGCAAGAAAGCACCTTATCTCTTCTTTTCCTATTCAAGTAAGATGTAAAGCCTTCAGTTATGAACTGGGAAAAATGATCCCTCTCGTGTTCCTATAACATATCGTGAAACCCATAAGTACTACAAATTGTTACCATTAAAACGAAAAACACTACTTCTATATTCGGTCCAAATCAAAGTACATGCAGAACAAAATGATAGGATTAAAGGCATCATACAGTTCCAAAAGGAATATCATTCCACTTGAACTAAGATTGATGCTGTCTTAGACCCCAACACAGAGACATTCAAATGGAAAGATGCTTTAACGGTATCCTTTCCAAAGGTGGAAGGATGACCAGAACCTAAGAAATACATTGGCTACAGAACAAGATAAGTAGCCTATCTATAGGTAGCAAGCTTGCTTAATTTATTGTTGGTTCAACATATATTTCCCCCATACTGTTTCCGAAAGAAAATCTGTTTGTCAATCTAATGCAATGTGCGGGTTTAAAATCTCACGAAAACCATCTACTCTAGCAAAAGAAGAAAATTACCATGTATGGATTACAATTGTATCCATATCATGCTGCTGTTACACTCTTACTTAGTTTCATTCCGCTTTACCTAAAGACTAATGCTTTCTATAGCTAAAGTGCTTGAACTGTTATTCCTTTCCTGGTGGAAGAAAAGACAGTAACTAAGAATGCAATAAATATTCAACGAAACACAGTGAGTATATAAGGTACTAACCTAGGTTCATTTATTGTTGGTTCAATATGTCCTTCCCACGTACTCTCCTTAAAATGCAAGTCAGTTTTTGCTAATCTAAAGCAAGCTAAAATCTTGAGAAACCCACCCACCTAGCTCGACAAACGAAGAAAAATTACCATGTAATCCATGCACATTTGTCTAGTCAAGTCGTATGACTCTGAGTCTCCATATACTTGATCTGCGACTGCTCGAAATAGACAATTTCCATCTGCCAACATACTTCTGATTTCAAAGCCTTTTGATTGTCTAATCTTGGTTTCAAACTGATGTTCTCTTTCCTGTGATATAGGAATCAAATATATTAACTGAGCCATATACAACAGGAGTTAAAGAATCAAAGCAAAATATCTCTGAAAATAAGAACTGACCGAGCCAGAGGCAGCATGAGAGGGAACAAAGCATGGCATATGCTCATCGGAACTGTTATAGCCTTCGTTCTCACCGTATGATCTCGGAGAAGAAGGATGTGATCCAGTTGGCGAACTCCTAGTAGAAACAAGAGAGCGAGAAGCAGCACCTCTTCTGGTTGCTCCAATTCGTACAACACCAAAACTTTCCAATACTGATCTCCTATTATTCGAGGAAGGCTTTGGTGGTGGAACAGGTAAGTGTGGTAAATCAGTGTGATCGCCACCACTAACTGGAGAACCACTATCTTCACTTTCACTTTCAACAACAACATTTTCCGAATCTATCAACCCTTCATCATCTTCTCTATCCACATCCTTAGAATCAGAACACTCTTCTTGTTTCTCATCCGTAGGTTCTTCATCAACAGTCACTGGAACATTATTGCTTACGGGTGGTTCTGTTCCTGAGGAAGAACTTCCTCGTAGAACCAAGATCCGAGTCATGTTGCTTTTGAAAGTCTTAACAAATGATCCAAAGGTTTGTCCCTGGTTCTTGCTTTAGGGGCGACGATGAAAATCCCTTGAGAGAGGGATTCCTTCCAGCCGTTGCAGCAAAACGTTCTCTGCATTCCCCTACCAATCATCAATATCCATAAACTTAGACAATCCAACACCTTTCTTGAAAGCACCCTTTGAAATAAAGTATTCATCCCAATACTGACACAAGAAGCTATAAAACATGATCACAAAAGCCTTTGAATACCTTTACTAAGTCAAAGCCTCCTTAAGCACCACTTTTAAAGTATACAACTTTCAATACCAAAACAAAAACTGATATAGACATGATGAGACACACAAATTTTATATATAAATCAATCAAAGAAAGGCGTGAATCGAAACCCTGTAGTTGAGCAATTATCTAGACAACTCACCGGATATTTCAGCAGCTCTGAACACCGATTCGAGATCCGACGGAGAGATTCGGAAGAAATGTAGCGGAAATTAAAGATGAAAGATTTACACTAAAAGGCAGTTTTGAATTTTTTATATCAAAATAGAACAGTTTCAGCTACATACACACACTTATCTTAACAACTTCCTTTTCTTCTAACCAAACTAATTATTTCAACAAGTTTTTAGTTGACTAACCCAACTATTATTTTTACGGGAATTCACACACACCATACATCTCTCTTTTTAATCAACGGTCCACATTCACTCTGCACACATTGACAAGATGTATATATGCTTTTCTCCCAGCCATCGGATATACTTTTTTACCTTTTGTTTGCACGGACCAGATTCTACCATGTTGAAAAAGCAAATTTCATCTCCTTCACTAACTTTATTCTTTTTTCAGTTTTCCCAGAAAAAAAACTTAACCTTCTTCTACCTCATCTCCCTCGGATTAACACCGCAAACAGTCTGGTTTGTTAATAAACTCAGCTTAATAATTCGGTTTAGCTGCTAATCTAATTTATTTATTTTTTTCTTGTAGGTCTTCCAAGTCGGCTCACTGCATGGTTATTCATGGAGAATGGACCACCATCGACTAACTCCAGAATTTTTCTATCGATAAGAAGAAGATGTCAAGGATTGTGCCAGTTCTTCCTGGCATGAGCTTGCTTGAATTACAAAACAACATCGCTAAGGAGTTCTTCACCTTTACGAACACGCCACCTCTGTCTATCTTGAGTTATTGTCATAGTGTACATGTGTACATTTGCCTTACAGTGTACATGTGTACATTTGCCTTACAGTGTACATGTGTACATCTTTAGTTGTCCACATGTACTTTGGTTCACATGTACGCTTTCTAAACAAACATTGATGCATTTGTGAATTCCAACTTGTCTTGTATGTTGAATAACAGTGTGTCTTTATGTTAATGTGTACATGTAAAGAAGGGGAGGGGAACGTTGATGTGTTATCTATAATCTGAAAATAAGTCAACGTAAAATAGAAAATCATGTGCACGATAGAAATATGTGTACATGTTTGCAGTACGTTTAGTGTGTACAACAAACATACTTATATTATGTACTAGTCAAACTGTACATGTGTACACATTAGGATGTACTAATGTAGAAATTGTGTGTATTTTTCAGAGGATAAAGGTGTACATATTATGAGTTGAAGAGTGTACATGTAATAAAGTGCATGTGATGAATCTGAGTGTGATAATGTGAATAATGAAAACATCCAGGCTGAGAAAAACGGTTATGTTTAGAATATTTTTAACATGCACATAATCCAAAAAATAACAAAAAGTTGTTAATGAGGTGTAAGCGTTATCAATGTGTACAACAAAACGTACATAGGTTATGTGTATACAAACAGAAGTAAAGATGTATATATGTACATATCAGTTTTGCAAAGCCCTTGCTATACACTTATTCAAGTGTATTGGAAGCGTGTACATATGTACACATTAAGCTGTACTAATATATAAAGTGTGTGTATTTTTTAGAGGACAAAAGTGTACACATTATGTGTTGTACATGTCGGCAAGGTGCGTACATATCTTATGTGTGTGATGAGAGAACCGGGGAGAGGTGCCGGAGCACGGGCGAACGACTGACCTCTGGCTGTACCCGTGGACGTTGATCCTAGGTGTACACTGGAATTAGGTGTAAATAGTGCTCTTCTAGGTGTACGTGTGGACGATGATCCAGAGTGTCCACGTGAGTAAGGGGTGTGTGTGTCTTCTCTTCGTGCATACGTGAACGCTGATCCAGAGTGTACATGTGGACCATCCCTCTGGTGTACCCTGACAAAGTCAAGGTTTTTCTTCCAATATGTATCAGCTTGGCCTGATACACGAACAATATGAGCAAAGGCATCTCCTGTCGTGCACTCGTAGGTTTTTGGGGCTGTTTTTGGGACATGAATCCCGCGATAATCTCAACTGCATCGGACCCACTAAGTGTTTCCTCCAACTAAGGGTCCCAGAAGTCGTGGTCGTAGCCACAAACAGGGACAAGTTCTGGAGATTGTGAATTTTTAGTTTCAGTCTCCTCTTCATTGTCAAACAGCCAGGTATCAAAGATGTTGTCAGGGTTCTCCTTGAACATTTCTTCAAGCATCTCATCTCCGCATAATAGAGTTTCATGCTGAATAGAGACGCGATTGGTTTTTGAACGTTTTCTGGGTTTAGAACTTTATTGTTTTTGACGTTTTTTAGAGGATAACGAGAATGGATCTTCAACAGAGAAGAAGATGAGCCAGAGTATGTTAACAAAAAAAAAATTAAACAGAAACAAAAAAAGATTTTATTATTTTTTACGTTTTCTGGGTTTAGAACTTTAACAATTAAAAGAAAAGGAAAAAGTAAAAAGAAACTAAAAAAACTTGTGGTTACGTTTGGTTAATGACAGTGTAAAGAAAAACTAACTAAATATAAAGAGTCTTTTACACTAGAGGGCAGTTTTTGAGTTTTTTTTACATAAAAAGACAGTTTCGGCGGGTGAGATAGTTTTTGTGTGAAAAGACTTAACTTACCCTTAAAAAATCACTAACCGGTACAACTTTTTTGCTCCTCTCTAGTTAGGCTTCCTAGTTTCTTTTCTTATTTTCAAAATTTGAAAGGTGGTGGACCCGATGCAACTTTTAAGTAAATTTAATAATATAATGGGCATGTAGTTTTTTTTTTTTTTTCTGGATCTAGTTTGTAACATTACTCGAGGCATTTAGAGGGAAACCTGAAAAGCGATGTTAGAAAATAAGTCGGCATGGGTATTTCCCGGTGATAAATTCCGTCGAAGAATGGCGATGTCTTTGCTCATACTGTTCGTGTATCAGGCCAAGCTGATACATATTGGAAGAAAAACTTTAACTTTGTCGGTGTACACCAGAGGGATGGTCCACATATACACTCTTGGATCAGCGTTCACGCATGCACAAAGAGAAGACACACACACCCCTTACTCACGTGGACACTCTAGATCATCGTCCACACGTACACCTAGAAGAGCACCATTTACACTTAATTCCAGTGTACACCTAGGATCAACGTCCACGGGTACAGCTAGAGGTCAGTCGTCCGCCCGTGCTCCGGCACCTCTCCCTGGTTCTCTCATCAACAGGGTCAAATGCGTTGTTCCCATTTGAGGCATGGTGAATTCAATATCCACATGAATGATTTTTTTGGATATCGCTTTCACCTCATTAACAACTTCTTTTGTCATTTTTTTGGATTATGTGTATGTTAAAACTATTATAAACATGTATTCGTGATTTGTCAGACGCTAAGTTTTTAAACCACTCATGTGTTTTTCAGCCTAGATGTTTTCATTATTTACGCCATCACGCTCAGATTCACACATAAGATATGTACGCACCTTGCCGACATGTACAACACATAATGTGTACACCTTTATCCTCTAAAAAACACACACTTTATACATTAGTACAGCTTAATGTGTACACATGTACACGCTCCCAGTACACTTGAATAGGTGTATAGCAAGGGCTTTGCAAAACTGACATGTACACATATATGTCTTTACTTCTGTTTGTATACACATAACCTTATCACATGTACACTCTTCAACTCATAATATGTACACCCTTATCCTCTGAAAAACATTAGTACATACACACACTTTCTACATTAGTACATCTTAATGTGTACACATGTACAACTTGACTAGTACATAATATATGTACGTTTGTTGTACACGCTAAACGTGCTGCAAACATGTACACATGTTTCTATTGTGCACATGATTTTTTATTTTACCTCGACTTATTTTCAGATTATAGACAACACATCAACCCCCCCCCCCTCTTTACATGTACACATAAACACAAACACACACTGTTATTCAACATACAAGACAAGTCGGAATTCACAAATGCATCAATGTTTGTTTAGAAAGCGTACATGTGAACCAAAGTACATGTGAACAACTAAAGATGTACACATGTACACTGTAAGGAAAGTGTACACATGTACACTATGACAATAACTCAAGACAGACAGAGGCGGTGGGTCCGTAAAGGTGAAGAACTCCTTAGCGACGTTGTTTTGTAATTCAAGCAAGCTCATGCCAGGAAGAACTGGCACAATCCTTGACATCTTCTTCTTATCGATAGAAAAATTCTAGAGTGAGTCGGCGGTGATCCATTCTCCAGGAATAACCATGCAGTGAGCCGACATGGAAGACCTACAAGAAAAAAATAAATAAATTAGATTAGCAGCTAAACCGAATTGTTAAGCTGGATTTGTTAACAAACCAGGCTGTTTGCGGTGCTAATCTAAGGAAGATGAGGTAGAAGAAGGTTAAGTTTTTTTTTCTCAGGAAAACTGAAAAAGAATAAAATTAGTGAAATAGATAAAATTTGCTTTTTCATCATAGTAAAATCTGGGCCGTGCAAACAAAGGTAAAAAGTATATTCGATGGCTGGGAGGAAAGCATATAAACATCTTGTCAATGTGTGCAGAGTGGATGTGGACCGTTGATTAAAAGAGAGATGTGTGGTGTGTGTGAATTCCCGCTAAAATGATAGTTGGGTTAGTCAACTAAAAAGTTGTTGAGATAATTAGTTTGGTTAGAAGAAAATGAAGTTGTTAGGATAAGTGTGTGTGTAGCGGAAACTGTCCTATTATGATATAAAAAACTCAAAACTGTCTTTTAGTGTAAATCTTTCAAATATAAAAGGGTGACCAAAAAGAAGTTTATAATTACACTTTTTCAGGGACAGCAGAGTATTAAACCATCTAAAACTACCTTAGTAGCACAAAGTGCTCTATTGTGTAATAAGAAGTCAAAAACTGCCCTATAGTGTAAATCTAGTTAATATCATCGCAAGTCACTTTTTAGTACCTTCCTTTTATACAAGAGCACTTTTTCTTTAAAAGAGTTGGGCATTTACTTTGTTGTTACCTTTTTAGTTTCATAGTAAGAGTAAAGTGAAGTAACTAGATTCTCCTTGGGCAGGCTTTATTCATAACCGTTGATTTGTTATAATATGTCGACGGTTCAGATTCAATATGCCAGATCTAGATAAGACATGAATATGTCCTAAATAATACCCGTTCAATTAATTTGGTAACTTTTTCATTGACGGCCCAAGATCATCTATTTTCCACCTTCTTCTCTCATCATCACCGTAATCCCGTAGAGATTATTGTCCTCGCCGATCTGAAACATAAAAAAAATATCAAAGATCCTTTATTAATCATTCAAGAAAATTCAATAAATTCTCTTATTTACTGCTTATTAAGCTCTGGTTTATTAGACATGCCTAATTGTTTACTGTTTTTAATGCAACGCCATGAATATGAACTTCACTGTCTTTTGCAGGTTTCTTCCATGGGAGACCACTAGCGATGATAACAACAGCATTCACAAAGACACGGTCACGTATACGACGACAAAAGTGACATAGATGACAGTAGTAATGAAGACGATGTTGAAAAGGTATGACGGTGGAGATGGTTGCAACATCGATGTAGCAGAGATATCGTCAATTTCAAGCGCCATCCCTGCCTCTGTTTGTGGTATTATGCTCTCTTCTCTGGTATTTTTTGGTGTCTCCTCCGTTCTCTGTCGTCTCCAACACCGTTCTTTGTCGTTGCAGTCATTGTTCTCTGACGTCTTATGAGCTTCAGATATTGTTCTATGGCGTCTTTGACACCATTTTCCGTTATGATTTACATCATTTTTATTCTTTAAATTCTCACGGGTCATCTTAAGGAGGAGACAGAAGTGTAGAGTAAGTTAAAGCATTGAGTTAGATATTGTTGAAATCTTTCAAATTGAATTCGGTCTTTATAAAGATTAAAATTTCTTTGTATTTGTGTGATAGATATCTATAAGCAATGAGAATGAAAAAGATGTTGTTGAGGTGTGTATGGACGGATATGCCGAGGTTTGAAGTTGTAAAATTCACATTGCTCCTAAGTATATGAAGAGGATATTGAAGAAGAGTTTGAAGTCAACGAATGCATCAAAGATGGTTCTCATGTACATGTGGACATTTGTATTCCACTGTACATGTGGATATTGAACTTTGGTGTACATGTGGATAATATACTTTAATGTCCATGTGTTTTGAGATGAATTGTATTTCTATAATATGTCTATATGTGCATTAAATTCATAATTTACATTTGTAGACCTTATTTTAATTTATTGATGTACTCCTTTTAACAGTCACACTATGATTCTTAATACACTTACATAAATATAACAATTGCTTACACAACTCAAATCTCATGTAGTCATATTGTAATGCATATGTTACCATCTTTACATTGCACTAACTTGTTTTGCACCATTTAAATTGTCGTTGTTCATGTGTTTTTGTTATCTAAGTATCTAAAGAGGATAATAGAGAAGAGTTTGAAGTTAAGGAATGCATTAAAGATGGTTTTCATGTACATGTGGACACATGTATTCCGCTGTGTGCATGTGGATACTGAACTTTGGTGTATATGTGGATAATGTACTTCAATGTACATGTGTTTTGAGATGAATTGTATTTCTATAATATGTCTATGTGTGCATCAAATTCATAATTTACATTTGTACACCTCATTTTAATTTATTGATGTGCTTCTTTTAAGAGTACACTATGACTCTTTTACAATTACGTAAATATAACAATTGTTTACACACCTAAAATCTCATATAGTCATTTTGTAATGCATACGTTACCATCTTTACATTGCACTAACTTGTTTTGCCCAATTTAAGTTGTTGTTCATGTGTTTTTGTTATCCACGGCTACAATAATTTTTATGTGTACATACCTTTTCATTTCTACACATGTACACCATTAACATAACCACATGTCTTTTGGTTAATTTTGCTCAAAATTTATAGATACGACAACTTACATTATATTATAGGTGATTACACTAGTTAAATTTTTATATATTATGTTAGATTTGACATTTCAGCATTATCTACTTACACTTCTATGTACACCTTGTGTACATACCCCACCTTTACACTTTGTGTACACACGCCACCATGCACACATGTACACATACGAACATTTAGATAAGTCCATGAAAATATTTACATACAATTATATGAGCAACATCTACACATAACATCCTAAACCACACACCAAAAACATAACAAGTGCAGTTGCCAATACCTATTATAAAAATGGTTCTAACAAATTTCCTAAGTGTACATGCGACCACTAATAATACAATCCACAGTTATGATGCGCAAAGAACATTAAAAATGTTAAAGCTATGGAATTTTAATATTTCATACAAGAAGATCAAAAGAAAGTCTTCCCAAAACAAGAACCGAGTAACCTATCTATCTTCGATGTTTCCTCCAATACATCTCTAACGAAAAGCAAATAACCTGACTTCAAGTACATATTCAACCTCTGACTCGGGAAACGGTCCATCGCAAAGAGCCTTGTCGACAATTGCTCGTCTACTACTTCAAACGGTGTCGCCTCTGCAAAACAAAACAAAGAAACTTACGTAGGGTCAGATTTCAACGCTAGCCATATCAATCAGTTCGGCGAGACAGCTCACCTTCGTCAATTTCCTTCCCGACATTTTTTCTTCTCGTCGCCATCTCCACTGGCCAAAGGTTCGCTCGTCTAAAACCAGAAACGCAGTCTTCGTCTCTGCCAATCTCTCTCTCATACGCTTTCTCTCACAAATCTCAAAACTTTGTTGTAGACAAATAATTTTTTTAACTACTATCATATTCAAAAGGAGAAAACCACCAAAATAACCTTCAACATTCAAAAAAAAAGCAAAAAAAAACTTGAAACTCCTATATGAACAATTTAAATATCCAACTTTTAAATTTTGGTCATTTTAATCTTGTCTTTTTGTTAACTTAGCCATTTTAATTTTATCAATTGTCAACTGTTTATATACATTTAATGTCTGTTAACATGTACGTAGCTTTAACTAATTAAAAAAAAAACAGTGCACTAAAGTCTAAAACTAAACCAGCCTCGGTTACGTCTTCTCTGAAACCACTAATTAATTTCTTGTGACTCAAGAAATTGGACTGAAAGGCAAAACCAAGATTGGTTTATCTTATTTGATTAAAATATATTAAAACTACATAGTTTAACTAATTAAAAACAGTACGTATTAGAGAAAAGCCCTTGAGCCATCGTAAACCTCTACATCCCCAATTTAGACGACGGCTATTGTGTCTCTGGTAAAGACGAAGCTTTTCCAGCAACGACGACGAGGATTGTAAGAGATGGCTAAGACTAAGCGATTTGGTCGTGTTCGTCACACTGGGGGATCAGGTGATGGAGAGGAGAGCGTTGTTGAAAGTGTAAGACAACATGCCATAGAAGATGTTCAAGCTGTGGAGAATGACGACTGCGAGGTTGTTGAAGATGAGGCTGACGCTGATTTTGAGAACGCGGTTGAGGAGAATGGTATAGGTGTCGAAGAAGAAGTTCACGAAGACTTACGAGACTAGTTCGAAGATGATGTTGCCCAAGATAAAGTGGATGAAAATGATGGGGATAGTGGAGACGACATTTGGAATAATGATACTATTCCAGATCCATTGTCATCTGATGATGATGAAGAAGAGTTGGAGCGTAGGGAAGAGATCGCAAATACACAAGGCTGTGAAGAGCTTTTATATTTGGGAAAGATGTATGGTTGTGCATCTGATTTCAAAGTGGCTCTCCTTAGATATTCACTAAGAACAAGGTACGACATCAAATTTTACAAATCATGTGCTAGGCAACTTGGTGCAAAGTGCTCTGATGTTGAGTCTAAGTGCCCTTGGAGAATATACTGCTCTTATGAAAGGAGAAAACATAAGATGCAGATTAAAGTTTATGTGAATGAACATACTTGCCTAAGATCAGGATACTCGAAGATGTTGAAGACATCTTCAATTGCTATGTTGTTTGAAGAAAGATTAAGACTAAATCCAAAGCTCACAAGGACTGAAATGGCTGATGAGATAAAGAGAGAATATAATCTAATTGTCACAGAAGAACAATGTGGTAAAGCTAAGTCTAAACTTTACAGACAAAGAAAAGCCAGCTATGAAGCTCATTTTTCTCGTATTTGGGACTACCAAGCAGAGATTCTTCACACGAATCCTTACTCGACGATGGAGATTGAAACTGTCCCAGGACCAGTAATACAAAGCAAGCAGATATTTGACTGTTTATACATGTGTTTCGCAGCTCAAAGAGAGACTTGGATTGAAACATGTAGGCCGATCATAGGTTTAGATGGGGCATTTCTGAAATGGGATATAAAAGGACATTTATTGGCTGCGATTGGACGAGATGGTGACAACAGGATTGTTCCCATAGCTTAGGCTGTGGTGGAAGTGGAGAACAACATCAATTGGGAGTGGTTTGTTAAACACTTGAAGGAAGATCTTGGACTACAAGATGGGGCTAGATTCACCATCATATCAGACAAACAAAAGGTTAGTAGTTAAAGTTTAGTATTACTTTAGGTCTATATATCTTATATTCTCATGGAGACACACAGGGAAAACATACACCATAATTTCCTAGGTGTCCAAGCATAGTTCTTGTTTGGTAATCATGTGTATAAAGTCTTAACTTGAACTCGAGACAAAAAAATTAAGTTAAATGATAAGGCTTAAATACAACGGCAAGTTCGTAAACATTTATATTATTATTTGAATTTGAATTTTAGAGTATTTTTTGGTTTACAAGTTTTCTGTTACAGTTTGTAAGTATATAAAAATATTATTGTATTTTAGTTACTTGCATGTTTTATAACTAAAACGTATAAGATAATCATGTGCAGGGTTTGGTGAATGCTGTAAAAAATAAATTACCTGAAGCTGGACACCGTATGTGTGCAAGACACATTCTGTCTAATTGGAAAAGAGATAGTAAAGATCCTGAATTAGAGCGTATGTTCTGGATAATAGCACACTGCTACACAAAAGGAGAGTATGAGGATGCTTTAGAAGTACTTAAGAAGTACAACAAAGGTGCACATGACACTCTTCTTCTCCAGAATCCTCCAGCACGGTCTAGAGCATTCTTTCGATTAGGATCTTGCTGCAATGACAATTTGAACAATCTTTGTGAGTCATTCAATAAAACCATTAGGGAAGCAAGGAAAAAACCACTACTCGACATGTTAGAGGATATTAGGAGGCAGTGTATGGTTCGTAACGCAAAGAGGGCTATTATTTCTGGTAGGTTAAAGACAAAGTTAACTAAGAAGGTGCATACTGAGATTGAATTGACAAAGGAGAAAGCAAAAGATTGTAGAAGGTACATGGCGTGTGGAAACAGCCATGAGATCGATCACCATGGTGTTGCATATAGTGTGGACATGGACTTGAAAACATGTGGATGAATGAAATGGGAGCTTACAGGAATTCCTTGTATACATGCCGCTTGTGTGATTGTGGCAAAAATGATTAGGTTTGATGACTATGTTGCCGATTACTACACAACAACAAGGTGGCGACAAACATACAGCCGTGGAATCAAACCTGTCCAAGGTATGAAGTTCTGGCCAAGGTTAGGTAGGATAGGAGTTCTGCCACCACCATTTAGAGTAGGCAATCGTGGAAGACCAAGTAATCATGATAGGAAAAAAGGTCTGAATGAATCTTCATCCAACAAGAATAAGTTGAGCAGAGAAAAACGTACCATGACATGCTCTAAGTGTCGAGAAGAAGGTCATAATAAGTCAACTTGTCCTAATGAAAGAATCGAGAATGCCCCCAAAAGGCCAAGAGGTCGACCACGAAAAGAGATTTCGGTATGAATCTTATTGTTTAATTATTAATGAGAAAGATTGAATCATGGTTTGTTTTAACTAATATGGTATATTTTGTAGGGAGATCTCTCTCAAGCATCTCAAGGACCATCTCAAGGACCATCTCAACCTCAAGTGTGATTGTGCTTCTGTTTTTATCATTGTGTTATCTATATGTTTGAACTTATCCGTATGTGTTTGAACTTATTAGAATATTTGAGATCAAAGCTGATCTTTCTTTATTACTGAAATTGCTGCATCAGAGAATGCCTAAAAGTTTTCGTTTAGGTGTTAATGACTCTTCTGGTTATGAAATAAATTATACAGCATCAGAGATCAATTTTTTTTTCTTTTCAAAAGTTTCTGTTTAGGTGTTAATGACTTTTGTCTCCGTATTGTTCTTCTCAGTTATGATTATGAAATAAAGATGCTAAAAACATCAGAAGAGATATACACGGACTGTACAAAGAAATATAAGACAAAGGAGAGACACAACACCAACACGCCATCACCAACCATTGATAGCTTTACAGAACTCATAGAACAGATTCTTGTTTTCTTTAAATCTTTATTTATTTCTTGCTGTTACACCCTGTAAAAACTTATGAGTTATGACCCTCTAGTCTTCACGATTACCAAATCCCAAAACGTAAACCATGGCCATAAACAACAAGGCAATACATACAATAGCTCTTCTTTAAACTCATGAATGACCCACTCCAATTCTTCAGAAGGACGACCAGTATTTTCTTGAGTCCTTGGACACCACTTGACCATCTTGTTATCATCTACGTAAGACTCAACGAGGAAACAATCAAACTTCTCAGCTCGTTCTGGATAAACTAAAGGTTTACAACGCCTCGAGGGTTTTTCTATAATACGTACTGTTTTTTAATTAGTTAAACTATGTAGTTTTGATATATTTAATCAAATAAGATAAATCAATACTGGTATTGCCTTTCAATCCAATTTCTTGAGTCACAAGAAATTAATTAGTGATTTCAGACAAGATGTAACCGAGGCTGGTTTAGTTTTAGACTTTAGTGCACTGTTTTTTTAATTAGTTAAAGCTACATAGTTTAATGTTAACAGACGTTAAATGTATATTAACAGTTGACAATTGATAAATTAAAATGGCTGAGTTAACATAAAAACAAGATTAAAATGACTAATATTTAAAAGTTGAAGATTTAAATTGCTCATATAAGAGTTTAAGTTTTTTTTTGGTTTTTTTCTGAAAGTTGGAGATTTTTTTGGTGGTTTTCTCTATTCAAAAGTTATTAGATCTAATTTACCTTTCTTTTCGGGTCCACCACTACCTATAGTTTCAAAATTCAAACAACAAAAAAAAGAAAAAAAAAAGAAACTAAAAAGCTCAACTTTCAGTTACGTTTTTGAAAGGGCAAGTTGAGTCTTTTGTTCAATAAAGTGTTCTAGTAGTAACAAGTGACCCATTATGATATCAAAAGTCATAAAGTGACCTTATATGAAAATATACAACTACAAAGATTCAAAGGGTATCAAATAACAAAAAATACTTAAATATAACAAAAAATACATAAATATTTAGACAATATGTTTGATATCAAGGAAATCGGATTCACCGTTTTATTCCTTGGTTTCCCTTTTGATAGGTACTGAGAAGTGGATCGTACGCGACATGATCTCTGACGAGTATCAGATGCATTTATGACCGTCTTTAATACTTCGATTCTAGTTTACATTTTGGTTTGACTATGCCAGCTCAACATAGATTGTATTCTTAGCTCGGGACGGGCCTTCATCTTTCGTAAACATATTGTGTTCTTATCGGGCTTTTAATGACATTATATTGAATTTTTTACCAGGTTTGGAGTGGGTAAAACCCGCTTCCACCAATAGCCCCATCCCCCCTAAGAAGTCGCAAGAAGAAGGAAACATGGATGAAAAGAACTACAGAAGGATTAGTGGGTGCTTGTGTTTCTTGCTTCACACTCGGCCATTGCTTCCCACTCGGCAAGATCTATTTTATTCGGTGGGAGTGTTAAGCAGGTATATGCACGAACCTAAAGAATCACATTATGCAGCTTTGAAGACGGTTCTACGATACTTAAAAGGGAATTTTTGGATACAGGCTCATGTTCAAAAGAACAAATAAGTCAGAGCTTATTGGATATAACGATAGCAGTCACATTGTGGACATTGATGGTGGAAGGAATACGATGGCTCATATATTTTATCTGAACGAGTATCCAATCACTTGGTGCTCTCAAAAGCAAGAGATTATGGCATTATCCTCATGTGAAGCTGAATTCATGGCAACCATTGAAGCAGTTAAATAAAGCTATATGACTGCAAGAACTTCTAGATGAGATAATTGATAAACTAAGTGAAAAGGTGATGATGTGTATAGATAACAAATCAGCGATAGCTCTTACAAAGAATCCTTTGTTTCATGGATGAAGCAAACATATCTATAAATGATATCACTTCATAAGAGAGTGTGTTGACAATGATCAAGTGGAGGTAGAGCAAGTCGCATGCAACTTGCAAAAGGCGGATTTCTTAACTAAAGCATTAGGGAGAATCAAGCTAAAAGAAATGAGATAACTTGTTAGAGTTCAAGATTTAAAACATGATAACTTCAAGTTTGAAGGAGAAAATGTTGAAAGTAAACTTGAAGATAGCTTGATCCCAAGCTAACCTAAATAATCTAAATAAGTTAAGTTTAGTGAGATTCTAAGTTTTATATTTCTATATAAAAAGATATAAGGTGCAACATAAACTATGAATTGAGAGATTATTTGTGAAAACTTAAGTTTTGAGTGATTTTATTAAGCTAACAAGAAGTGATTTCTTATAATCTTTTGAGTTGATATTCTTGAGTTAAAACAATAATAGCCCAATGCGCATAGCTCACCTTTGATCGAGTAGGAGCGCCTTGCGTCATTTAACATAATAATTGGTGAAACCATAAATCATCTATCAACTCCGTACAACTGGATACGTATTTTTAAAATATGTATCTGATTCTTCATCTTTATTCGCTAGGCTACACAAGTTTTTAAACTAGAAGCTAAGTGCGGTTTTGACAACTTTGGCAAGCTTCTAACTCTGTGAAGTTGATTGATTTGCAACACAATTCACAAATAGTACAATACAAACCCGAGTTACACAACTTAACAAAAACCAAATCATATATACATCTTACTCTTTTCAAATTCACACAAATGAATATCAGAGCACACATAGGAATTTAATAGACACAAATACAAATTTTCACGTCGATCTTTTGAGAGCAAACGCAGAGAGAATGACGAGGACCATGAGAAGAGCCGCCGCAATGAAGGAAGCCACCACCGCACCGCTGGTTCCTTGGCAAAAGTCACCGAACTGCTGGCAAACGGGAAGCCAGTTCGAGCTTGAATTCCCGTTGTGCGCCAAATAAACAATGGCTGCAGAAGCAGATGCCGCTATCATTGTGAGGCCCATCATCGCCTGCACCACAGATATCAATATAAGGATTAAATAGGGATGTGCCATATGTACTCAACATACATATTCATCAAACCTTTGAATATATACAACCATATTCTATACATTAACGAGTGTAATATAAATCTTTAGAAAGCAGGGTTTCTCGAGGTTAATTGATTATATTCAATGTTGGTTTTACGTTTACATTTTGTAGTAAACTGTTCTTTTCCTAAATGAAACTGCAAGTTAACGAAAAATGTTCATTTAAAAAAAACGGTAGACACTAAACTGAAACGAAATGAGGAACTCTGTTTGTGGTGGGCGTTTGCGTTTATTTTTTCTTTTGATGTTATAAAAGAAATAACATGTGAACGTTTCTTAAATTTGGCTGTTGAAAACACTCAGCAGTCTACCGCATAAAAAAGAGTTTTTCTTACGTTCACCCCCTAGGGTGAACCTCTAGGTTCACCATCCAATCAAAAATTGACATGTCTATTGTATTTTTTTAAAGAAAAAATGTTAAAAAATAGAAAAATAATGAAAAAAAAAAAAAAAATTAGCGTTGCTAACACCGTCAGTAAAACCCTAAATCCTAAACACTAGACTCTAAATCTTAAACACAAAACCCTAAACCCTCAAAAACCTTAAATCCTAAATACTAGACTCTAAACTCTAAACCCTAAATACTAAACCCTAAACCCTTGGGTAAACCCTAAAACCTTAGTTAAACCCTAAACCCTTGGGTAAACCCTAAACCCTTGAGTAAACTCTAAATCTTTGGGTAAATCCTAAATCCTAAAGTAAACTCTATTACTACTATTTAGAGTTTACCCTAAGATTTAAGATTTACCCAAGGGTTTAGGATTTACCCAAGGGTTTAGGGTTTACCCAAGGGTTTAGAATTTACCCAAGGGTTTAGGATTTACCCAAGGGTTTAGGGTTTAGTGTTTAGGGTTTAAGGTTTAGTGTTTAGGGTTTAGAGTTTATTATTTATGGTTTAAGGTTTTACCGACAATATTAACAACCTAATTTTTTTTTAAATTTTTGCTGTTTTTTATTTATTTTTACATTTTTAATTAAAAATATATATTGTGATGTGGCAAATTTTGTTACCGTGTCACATAAGATGAGGAAGAGCCTAGGTGGCACTGCGAGAGGCCGGAGGATACAGACAATGGAAAAAGGCAATGATAGGATTAGGTAGCCACCCACGATTGAGTTTACTACAACAAAAGATCTGCAAAACAGAACAAATAAATTATTTGTATTATTGGCATAATATGTAATAAGAGTAAACACTTTGAGATCTAGCAACTTACGAAAGCGTTGGTAGATCGGTGTAGTCAGCACTGAACTGCAAGAACTGAGTAAAGAAAGGGAGAGTCTCTTCCGTGGTTGCCATCTTAGCTGCAGCGGCCATGGCCGTGATGGCTGCAATGAGTCTAAGAACAAAATCGAAGATAGCCACGCCTCTTTTCCACCCAGGCATGCTCACCTTTTCTTGCTTATGTTTTTCCATAATTCGACTGTAGTTCGTGGGAGGAGCAAACACATGAGCTTTGCCTTTTCCTTTGTCTAGCTTTGGCTTTTGGACAATGGGTTCTTCTTCTTCTCTTCTGCTCCCTGCCTTTTCGATATCCATAGGAGATAACTAAGACTCGGAAGAAGACTAAAAATTAGGGTTGACCTTGGAGTTGAAGATAGAAAATATTCAAAGGAGAAACTAGATATGCTGAGGATAATGAATCCTAAGTCTTGCATGTAGGATATATATGCATGCATGTCAATTTAGTTGTTGAAGTGGATGGAATAGGTTTGGGTGTGTATATTTTTTCTTTTAGGTTTCAAGCAAAAATTATTCTTAATCTTAATTTCACGATTTTGTTTAGTAAAAAATAAAATATAGGAGACGACTTGCTCCATTGACATATAAAGCCAGATTGAATATTGTTAGTATAATCTGTGTCAACAACCATGTACCTTTAACCTATACAATACACACAGATATGCAATTTTAAATTATACTTTTTGACCGGTGACTCTGAAAGCTGAATGGATAATTATTTTTATGGGATTAGGTTACGTTGAATTAATTGAAATTTGCTTTTAGGTTGCTGTTATTAGGTGATGCAGAATATTAATTCGTCTACTATTAAAACATCTCCAGCCTCACTTTACTAATGCTCTTAATTTTTATGGGGTTGGAAATGCTCTTAATTTTCAATAGTATGCATGCTATATAAAAAAATAACATTTTTTTTTGACAAAAGGGCTTTTGAAATTTTTAACATTTCTAAAATAATAATGTGAAAATTGTAACGCGACCACTATACTAATCCAAAACCACTAAAATACATATTTTCTCCATTTTTCACTAAATATATCAAATATATATTGATACTAACACATCTAATCTATTTTACCATTTTTGTCCGTAAAATAAAAGAGCTCTAAAGTAAAGTTGAAATCCATTTCATTTTATGTTATTTATAAATCACATTTTTTTATTTCTTATTCTAAATATTTTTTTTCAGAGGTACGAGCTTATATAACAGATCCTGTTCAAATAAGGTCGTGCTTATTCTAACTATAGGAAAATGATTTTTTTCTTTTATAATATCTATTTAAAAAAAGATAATAGAGATGAGTAGAAATAGATTCTACTCTATAATTAACATTTAGAAAAAAATATTAGTTAATACTAAGGTTTACATCATCCAAGAATTATTAAGTTAATGTTTGTGCTACATGACGTTGACCTAAAAATCAAGTCATCCAATTTTAGTTATGCTACTTTTTGTCAACAATTGTGCAGTTATTTTGATTCTGTTTTTTTCTAATGTTTTGTAAATATAAAGTTGATACTAACTAGAAGCCTCAAACCTTCCCCGATGTGGTTTCTCATTCGGTTTTCTTCTGATTCGATATCTAGGATTTCTTCTTATGGATCAGAAGTTTTGGCTTACTGATATACTGTAGATTTTATCAGTTTTTAATTATGCTATATAATTGTTTTAAAGTCTATTTATTATGTTTTGAAATCTTTTTAGAGTCTTTACAGATTCATGCATATTTTGGAACAATGTGATGATATTGAAGAATTTTGGCTGGAAACTGACTCCACCGAACTTTTAAAGATACTCTGTTTGGATTCCGACACACTAGAACTGCTTGCATATTGAAAGAGGGGAAAGAAGAAGGCAAAAAAAATCAAGGGTGGGAAGAGGAGAAGCTTTCGGTACCAGCATAAACCGGACTGGAGAGAGCAAGTGCTTGTCGGAGAGACTTTTTAGAGAGAAGACATAGGTTTCTTGAGTCTGACTAGCTTCTCATTCTTTTAATATTTTCTTATAAGTGATATATATTTGTTTTTATATGGCCTCTTCCTTCATTTATTTTTCTCTCAAATCTTACCAATTGGTTCAAAAAGATGAAATGATTGGAAGTTTCTTATTGTTTGTGAAAGGTAGTTGTATATGAATTAATGGTATTTTTCATCTGTGTCTCCGTTGTAGTGTAACAGTTTTTTTTTGATAATTCGGAGGTATCCGGCAGAATGAGATCCAACCGACTATTCTCATGGTGGCATGACCACCGACGCCAGTCAGACCTGGTTGCTCTTAAGGAATTAGATACCCTGTCGCATGACCACACGTATGGATAAACCTGAGTTGGAGCGGATTCAAACCCAGGTCCTTTAGGGATATTGAGATGCCATGCGCCACCCACCACATCCGCGTGGTTAGTGTAACATTATTTGCATCACTTATATCAATAAACTTTGCTTTTCTTAAATGGAAACTCATATTGTTTCTAACTACCTAGTATACCAAAAAGAAAGATTTTTGTTGCTGTATTTCTAAGTTTATAAAACAAAATTATACTCATTATTTGGATGGCGTAGTATAAGTGCATCAAAACAACTACTTAAGTCTGATTTGCGAAAAACCATTGAATCTGGCCGCGGTACAAGGGTTTTGAGTGAGCTTTGAGTCCAACATTCAGTTGTTCGACCACCTAGACTGGTTGACCACATTGTTTAAAGATCACCCCAACTCCTTATGTATTTCTTTATTAGAAATGATACCAATGAGTGGGATCTTCATCTTTTACATGAAGTTTTTCATCATGAGGATATACCTTTGATACTTGGGTTTAAGACTTTCTCGCTCGTTATGTTATAATGGATACACTTGAAACCACACTAAGTCGAGAGTATATTTAGTTAATCTGGTTGCAAACTACTTAGGTCGACCAAATTGCAACTCATCCAAGATCATGTTTTGGAACTGAGTATCACAAGTTTACAAAGCCATGTGTGGAAAATAAAAGCTTTGAGCAAGATAAAACACTTTAAGTGACAGTCTTTCTCTGGTTGTGTGGCAACGACATAGAGGCTCACTTATAGACACATATGTATCAATAGTTCTAGATGTGGTGGTCCAGTGGATTCGATTAACCATATTTTTTTGAATGCCCTTATCCTTGCAGGTTTGAGATTTATCAGACTATATGTCCCTTCCGGGTTACTTCCTAAGTACATTTGTATACCAAAACAATGACTTTTTGTTTTGAAAGAGAAAAGAGGTAACTCCACTGGAAACACAGTTCGACATGTTTATATGGATTTGTTGGTACATCTGGAAGGAAATGACAAACTCTTTAATGAGAATTCATCTCCCCGATTGACACTCTCATACATGCTTCCCTAGAGTTAGAATATTAGAGAAAGGCTAATCAAAAAGAGGAAGTGGAAAAGGATCATGATGACCCTTCCACCACATATGTTGAAAAGTACCCCCTTGGATATTCCAAATCCCAACTTGTCAAATCGATGATTCATGGATCGATAATGGCAATGTGAATGGCATGTGGTGGAATCTTAAATATCAAATGGGTATTGAATCATTCGGACTATGTGCGTGCAACATAACCTTCTCAGCGAAGATTACTTAGGGAAGCTTCATGCATGAAGACATGAGGATTTCATCGGTCCGTCCTGAAATGGACTTCTCAGACCTAGTAGATATGACTATGAGACTGATGGACTCGCCAGCATTTGCTTCACAGCTTGATGTTATGCATTTCTCAGAGCACGAAGGACCGAGCGGACTCATTAGCAAAGCGGGTAGGAACAAAGCTTCATTTTTTCTCATATAGGTCAGACAAGGTCAGATAAAAATGTTCATCGGAAAAAATCTTGTATAATCAAAAGTTGATCTACCAAAATGGCTAGCTGACAAAAAAAAAATCTTACTAGAAACGGTGTCTTAAATTTTATTGCCTTGTTAGAGCACTAAAAAAAACTTCATTGCCTTCTTGTACAAATCCTCTATAATTAAGAAATACTAGGAGTTTTCATGCGGCATATGCAGAAGTAATAATTTTAAATATAAAATTATTTTTGTTTTTTAAAAATAGTTTACAATAGAACATTATTTTTTCTATTTTAACTTTTTATCGATTTAGAAAACATAAATCACAAATGTATTCTTTGCAATTTTATTCCTTTTTATTTGTATTAACAATTTCACTTTAATTTTATTTTAAATTTCAGTAAAGTTAAATTACATTTTCTAATAAAATAATGTATATTATATTATATTATTTATTATTATTTTAAATATGGTTTTTACCTCCTAGTTTTAAATATATCTATATGTAGATATATTAATTCTAATAGTATAACATTCATGTGCCATGCAAATAAATAATAAATTTAAATATAATATTCCTTTACAAAAATAGTTTACATTGGACATTTAAATGTTAAATATTAACTTCATCAGTTTGAATTATGAGTTTTATTCTCATTTTATTTTCTGCTTAACTTACTTATTTTACATTTTTAATTCTTTTTTCAAAATATGAGTCACTAATTATTAATATATTTAAATAGTTTTTACCAAAATAAATATTTATACAAAAAATTACATTAATGGTCATATGAGTTAATTGTCATTATTTTATTAAAAATTGCCAAAATATAATTTTTTATTAAAAAATTTGTAGATGTTATAATTAGGCTATTGCTATATTATCATTTTTAATAGCGATGTCTTTATTGTTTATTGAAATTGAATGTGGTAGTGACACATATGCAAATCACTTTACAAATAATGTCTAAAGATTTAGTAATATCACGTATAGAAGACCATATAAATTATATGCTCATTTGTTCCCTTTCTACTATAATCATCATATACGATGTCAATATTTTAGTTTTTGACAGTTTTCTAGGAAAAGAATGTCAACGTTTGAAGTAGGTTTTGCAACTTAAATAACAATTTTGAAATTGATTAGTTTCATATTTTGAAAAAGAAAATCATAATTTATAAATTGGGTTAGATTATCTTCTCTATTAAAATTGAAGTACAAAACAATACTTTCCTAAATTTAAGTATTTTCTTACAATTGTTATTTTTCTTTTCTAATACATTCTAACCACTTTATTTATTGTTTTTTCTAAACTATTCGACAACATTTATTACATAAATACAAAATAGAAATCATCAATTTGAAAATGTTTTATTATATATTTTTACATTTCCTTTTTCACTCTTCTTAACTAGTACATTAATTATATTTACCATAATAATTGGATAGTATTTATTGTACATGTTAACCATAATAGTTCAACTGATTTAAATGAATTTGCTCGTGACAAGAATTCAAAACAGTAAACAAAGAGTTTTTTTTTTAATTTGTTTATAGAATCACTTACGTATGAACATTCATGTACTCATTCAGGTACGGGTCGTTTCTTTCGAGTATCAGGTTTTTTGAATTTTGAAAATAAACTTTGCTTGGATATTATAATTTTTTGAGTGTGTTTCAATTCTGGTTTTTCTGGAGCTAGATTAGTTTAGTTCTGATGTATAAAAACCTAAATAATGCAAATAACCAATGTATTTAAAACGGAGTTGGATATTTGTACCAAAATAACCATATTATCCTATTTGGTCCGAGTCTTTTGAATATAATTAGTTATGTGACGACAAGTCTTAAATATAAAACACCAATTATGAACAAAATATTAACATATAAAAACGTAAAAAACAATATCTTCATGGATATGCGGATCAAGCTCTAGTACTTGTTATTTTTATTTCACACCACTACTTATCTTCCATATTAAGATTGGCATCAAAAATATATTTATTTTCCATCTTCACTAATTCTTATGTATCTTCGTCGTCGCCTACATTCTATGTATCTTCTATCTTCATCATCGCCTACTTTCTATACATTTTTGGCTTCTCTTATTTCATGTGTATTCACATCTTCTTCAAGTATATGTGTATTCTTCTCTTCAACTAGCTACTGTTTTATTGTTTAAGCATCGACATAAAAATTGTGTGTAGTTTCATTATCTACAACATAACTACCACACAACATTGCTTCCCTAGTAGAATCACAATTAGCTACTTCATCACAATTTTTTTTTCATTTGTACAATGACTAGCATCTTCAACATTTGTACCATTGCTAGGATCTTGTGCATTTCTACCATCACCAGAATCATTTGGTGCATTTGTAACAATTTTCAAGATCTTTTTTCATTTGAACCAGTGTTAAGTTTCCTTATAGCGTATAAAATAAAAATAAAATATAAATTAAAAAGGTAAAAATAATTTTAAATGTATTTGATAAATTTATTCGTTTAATTCTACTTCTTCACCATTTTTATCTTTTTCGTGTAAACTCCTAAAGCACAATAAATTTTCTTACTCGCTTATTTAAGTCGTCAACCATTTGGATTAGCTTATCAAGTTTCTTATTGTTAGACATATGTTATTTTTTAAAAAATGTGAGAGCGTTCTGCCACAAATACTTAAAGATACAATAAGATATAGAAAATTCTTTCCAAGAAATATGACTAGATTAATCATTTTAAAAGCACATACAAGTTTCTTCTAAAAGCAATTCTTCAACAAACTTCAGAAAAAGTTTGACTCGTTGAACTATTCAATTGTGTTTAAATACTTATATTAAGTTTTTTTGAACTACTCACTCTTTTAACCCCTTAGTGTTTTGCTTCTCCTTACTCAGAAGTATAAAACCCTATCTACTAAAAGTTATTTTACTGTGTTAATCGGCACGTTCGATGTTAATATTCTCTTTATATTTTAGAGGAAACCCTAGACCTAAAAATATACAAACTAAAAACTTTTCATTTTGGTTCTTCAGCAAATAATTCAATCTTTCTTATTGTGTAAAGTCTACTACTTCGTTTCCAATACTTTCCTTAAACTGTTTTCAAATCAAATCTTCCTTTAATGTTCATGTCTTGAAGATCACTCCAAATCTCTTCAAATCATACCCTTTCTATGTATTGTAGTTTATGTTGCACTTCATGAAATACTTCAGCTCTTCTCTGATCATACATCTTCAATCTCTCCCTATTTAATATGTGTGTCTCACAAGTGCCTGAGATGAAGACAACCAATCCAAACACACACAAATGCAAACATGCAAGTAATCATGCAATCATGGCAATCGAAACATACTTAGATTATCCTAAAGGGTTTAAGTATTTAATACATCACCATAAAAATAATATAACATATAAATATTTTCCATAAACCGAGATTGCCTAAAACATAGGATGAAATAATGTTGCAACAAAAGAGGCAATCACAAAAGTACATCAGTGGAAATAAAAAAATACAGTTGATCCCCCATAAAATTAGACCTTCATCTCATCCTCTTCTTCTCCTCCTGCTCGTGGGCACACAAGAATCAATAGGTAATAAAATCCTGGACAATGTCAGTAACCGTTTGGAGAGCCTTTGCCATGTCCTAAAGAGTGTTGAGCAGTTCTTCCTGAGTCATGAAACCCTGAGGGACCTGGATGGATCCAAGCTCATAAATAGACACTAATTTAGGTTCTCAAAGTGTCCCTGAACTAGATGGTGAAGGAAGAGATGGTGAGGTCCTTGTTAACCGAGTTCGCCGACTGAGGTCTCTTACCTTTTTCATTTGGCTTTACTCTTGAGACATTAATAGTTCTCACCTAGACGCTTATCTTTCTTGTATTGTACTAAACACACTTGCTTCCCTCTTAGTCGTGGACGAGGCTGATACTGACGGTGAAGTATTCCAGTGACAAACGAGGAAAGATCAACCAACGAGAGTCATTGTTCTGAAGGACTCCCAAATTCACTATATGTCGGAACATCAAACTCTCAATGTCAAACCAAATCTTAGAGGCCATTTCGTAAATCAATCTTTATTTATCCACATAGCCATGTGTTTTGTGCATGGATGGGATCCAATTGTAGGCAGCGATCATCATTAGAGCACCATAAGAGTTAGAATCTCAGTGGTATTTAGATTCACCCAATCCTTCTTGGTTCCTTCAGTAGAAAGTTAAGCCAAATTTTCAACCAAAACTAGGTTTACCTTTTCGTCAGCTTGTTCCTCCTCATGTGTGAGAAATTTCATTCCTAGATACTTATTAATGATGGAGGGGGAGAAATGATAAACATGACCTCTAAGCAACACTTCTACTGTCTATCATACCTTTTCTTTATTGCAGCAAAGCGAAACAGTGATTCTCTGTTAGCCATTTTTTTACAACGAACCCAACTGGAGACAAAGTTTTGTTGATTGAGAAACAAAGATTTGGCAGCATTATGTTTGAGAAAGTGAGTTTGAGTTGGCAAAGGGAACGCCTCTGTTTTTGCTTGATTGAGCGGAGCCAGACTCAAATTTTTTAGAATCCACTTCTTCCTGATCTGTTTTAATGGAACCTCATTAGACGACGAACCAAGAGAAACAACCTCATCAGTAGGGACTGAATCTGTTTCTTCTTTATTTCCTTTAGATACTGCTTCAGTATTCTTCAGATTCCAATCTGAATCGTACTCTTTGCGTCCATCAATTCATGGCGTTTTGCCATACACAGTTGTAGACCCTTCTGTAGTTTGAATCAATGGATCCTTATCCAATAACATTAGCCTTCGGCGAATTGATTGGACCTTCTTTTGTTTTAGTCAAAATCCTCTAAGCTGCTCAACGTAGACTTCTTCAATGCAGTCTCCACATCCATTTGATACACTTTGAAATTCAAGATGCACGCCATCCCTAGGAAAAATCGTATGGATTCTAGTCTGGTAACAAGTGCAAAGGTTTCCTTGAACTCCATTCTTTTTATCTGAGAATACGTTTATGCTACCAGTCTTGCCTTGTTGCGAACCACTTCTCCATATCCACCAATTTTATTCTTGAAAATCCACTTGATCAAATTTCATTCACACCCTCAAGACGTGCCACTAATTCCCATACATCATTCCTCACAAATTTCTCGAGATTTTTCTCTATTGCAATTATCTACTATTCATCACGTAATACTTCAAAATATGTTTTTGGTCCAATCACAGATTCATACAAGCAAATTAAACCATCTCCCTAAAATATATCTTCTTTCCTCAAGTATTACTCCCTTCATCAACTCCACCAATCAGATCTAAGACATAATGATTCTGATGAACCTGATGAATCACCTATTGAGGTTTTGCATCTTCTGATTCAACCTCTTCTAGTGCACTTTCAGGTTCCTTAGTTTCCATATCATATGTGTTTTCATTCGAGTCATGTCTTTCACATGTACGTACACATAATCAAAACACCACATTGGCTGATTTCATGATTATTATAGACCGCTTGTTGAAAACTCGGTATGATTACTACTTCCTGAATATCCCAGAAAGATTCCTTCATCATTTCTTGAGTTAAATTTCCCAAGGTTATCCTTATCATTCAGTATGTAACATTTGCATCCAAGGTATTTTGCATGTCCATATTTTATATAGGTTTTTAGTGGTCCTCTTTCTAACGTAACTCATATTGATGATGTAGCATGTTCTACTGAGTTTACTTCAGTCCAAAACCTTTGAGGTATCTTGTTTCTATGGATCATGGCTCTACCCATTTTTTGAAGAGTTTGATTCTTCCTTTCAACCTTACCGTTTTGTTGAGGTATCCTTGGTGTCGAGAATTGATGAACAATCCCCTTCTTTCACAAAATTGGATCATGACTTCATTCCGAGACTCTCCTCCACAATCACTGTAAACCTTCTTGATTCCACCCTTCTCATTTAAAAATTGCAATGCCCATATTTTGAAGATTTCAGCAGTATTTTTCTCAGATGAATATCAACCAAGTTATCTAGTGTAGTCATCCACTAGTACAAACACATAGTTCTTGTCAGCAATACTTTTTGTTTGCATTGCCACCATTAAATCCATGTGGACTAGATCAAGATACGCCATGGTTGGCACATAAAGCACCTTTCTTGTGATGCACCTTCACTTTTTTTTCCTTGACTGCATGCTACACACATCATCTTGCCATCTATTCAAAGTTTAGGTACACTTCGAATCATATCTTTATTCACTAGGTTTTTCATGTTCTTAAGATTCATATAACCTAATCTTTGATGCCATAACTTAGTGTTTCAGAGAAATACTTGGCTTTCTTTCCCACATGTAACAAATTTTTACGAGCTCTAATTCCATGTTGTACTATGATTCCAAACTCATTAATTGCTCGACGGTCAACTTTTGAAAATATAACAGTGAGTCCTTTATCACATAACTGATATACTTACACTTGTCAGGTTAATCTTTAGGCCTATAACAAAGTACACATTCACCAGTTTTGTTACGTTGATGATGCATGTAATCCATTGATTATTCCATGTCCACTATCTCCGAATGTGAACTTTCCTCCCTTCACCTTCTTTACTTTAACAAGATATTCATCATTTCTAGTCATGTGTCTGGAGCATCCACTATCAAAGTACCAATGTTCATTTGTGTTGGAGTCATTTGTTACTAAAGCCATGTTGCATAAAAATCCAGATCTTGGAGTATTGTTTGTCTTAGAGTACATATGACTTTTCTCACCCATCTTTGATTTGTTTTCCCAATCCTCCAGGATTTTTGTTGTCTTCAGATCTGTTTGACATTCTCAAGATATAGTAGAATCTCTTATAGTGTCTTAACTTTCCACAGTAAAAACATCCAATCACTTGTCCTGGAGAATTGCATGTCTTAGTTTCTCCAACATGAGCATATCCTCCTAATACAAAGCTCGTTGTGCAATTGTATGTCCCATGTCTATCCAAGACCCATGTGTGGTTTTCAGATTGACCAAGGCTCATAATCTTGTCGAGTTGCTTGTTTCCGGTGAGTATTTTAATATTCTTCTATTATTGATCCAATTATGCTCAAAGACTTCCTTGAGTTCTCACACTTTTTTTGCTAGTTCAACTTCCCTCTGAAGTTTTTGTTGCATTAGCGCTAATTTGACTTCAAGGCGAAATTTTTCTTTGGCCAGTGTTAGGTTCTACATAAAGAATTTCACCAGAGTTTCTTGTCCTTTTTTGTAGAGCTCATTCAATTCTTGTTTTGGTTCATCATCTTAGATTTTGATTCAAAATCAGCAATCCCAAAAAATATTACAAAGTTGTTTGGCTCTTCTTCCTTACTTTCACTCTATGATTCATTGTCATTGATATCCATCATGGATCTCTCTTTTTTTTCTTCAGATCTGTCTCACACTCAGCCTAAGTGTGTCAATATCTTTTGCATCTGTGACATTGAAAAGTTCTCTTATTTTCAGAGTGGGACAATTAATTCTAAAATATCTATACCATTTACATTCAAAGCATTTCATATTTGTTTTCTTTGTAGATTTTTCAGGTTCTGCCGGTCTTTTTCCAAAGTTGAATTCCTTTTAAGGTTGCCCCAGTTCCACTTTCTGAAGAGCTCTATCAAACATATGAACCAATAAATTGACTGGATCGGTATCTTCGTTGTTATCTTTTTCAACTGAGGCAAGTGATATATCCTTCATTTTATTTCCACCAATTACTTCCATTTCATGAGCTTAAAGCATTTTAACTACTTCATCAAAAGTCATTTTATCCATGTTCAAAGATACACTCATTATTGTTGTATACGACATGAACTTTAGAGGTAAACATCTCAAAAACTTCTTTACCAGCTTTTTCTCCTTGTATTTCTTACATAGCGTAAAAGTTTATTGTGCCAACGAGTTAAGTTTGGAACTTAAGTCTCCAATTGATACATGCCCTTCCATTATAAGTCTTCAAATCTGGTTGCCAGTATGTATTTTATGGAACTTTGAACCTTTAATGTTCTTTCAAAGTGCCTTTAAATGATATCCCATGCATTTTTTTTCGCTTCTCACACTTGAATATGTTTGATTTGTTTTCTTACAATGCTATAGTGAATAGAAGTGAGAGCTCTTGCATTAAACTTGCCATTTTTCTCATCATATGTCCGAGTTCCTATGCCTTTTTTTTAATGTCTTTTCCATTTTTATTTCTGGCTACCGGTGATTTCCATTCAGACTCCACAATTTTCCACGTAAGTGGGTATATACCCTTGATTGTAGCCTTCATACGAGCTTTTCAAAACCTCTATTTCTCAATCTCTAAAACTACCTTTGAGTTTAACACCATCGCGTGATATTTCTCCACTTTTTTCCACATGATCCTTACATGTTTAGAAAACTTAAGTACATGCTCTGATACTAATTATAAATCCGGGAATTATTTGCTACAAGAACTAGAACACATAATAACATAGGATAATTCTTTCCAAGAGATACATCTAGAATAATCCTTCTAAAAGCAATTCTTCAACAAGCTCAAGATAAACTTTGACTTGTTGAACTAGTCACTTCTGTTCAAAGACTTGTACTAAGTCTCTTGAAAAAATTACACTTCTAACCCCTTAGTGTTTTGCTTCTCTTTACCCGGGTGTACAAAGCCCTCTCTGCTAAAAAGCTCTCCTAGTGTGTTAACCAGCACATTCGAGACCATCATACTTTTTATACTTTAGAGGAAATCCTAAACCTAAAGATATACAAATTGGAAACTTTCCATTTCGCTTCTTAAGAAAATAATTCAATCTCCCTTATTGTGTAAGGTAGATTACTTCTTCTCCAATACTTTCCCTTAAGCATTTTCCACGTAAAATATTCCTTTAATGTTCATGTCTTGAAGAGAACTCCACACCTCTCCACGTCATACCCTTTCTCCGTGTTGTAGTTCATGCCGCACTTCATGAACTATTTCAGCTATGCTATCATCATACATCTTCAGTTTTTCCTTTCTTTTATGCTCTTCAATTTTGTAAATTTTCTATGTTTTTCGAAGATGAATTATATTGCAATAAGTAAATTATTGTTCTCAGTCGCTTCTCTTCACCATATGTCTTTGTTTTACTAGTTGTACATTGCTTTCAAAGTCTATGTCATCATTATTTGTTTGCTTAACCTAATATGTTTTCTTATAAATCAAATAAGAAATTGTTTATAAAATTTATAAAATTCACTGGAACCTATATAAATTTCTTATTAAGAAGATTTCATAATCAAATAACATAATCTATATTTATGATGGTTAGAAAAGTAAGAAGTTTTCATGGGTTGTTTGGTTTTTACAAGAGGTTTGTGAAAGATTTTAACACCATTGCTACTCATCTCACTGAGGTGATTATGAAAGTTGTAGTTTTCACTTGGGGACAAACACAAAAAGAAGTTTTCAGTCTGCTAAAAGAATTCAACCAATGTACCTTTACTTATATATGCTTCTAGATTTCTTTATAACTTTTGAAATCGAGTGTGATGCAAGTGTAAGTATTGGGGCTGAGCTAATGCAAGAAAAGAAGCCAGTTCCTTATTTAAGAGAAGCTTGGTGGAGCAACATTGTACTATCACACCTATAACAAATAGCTTTATGCCTTGATCAATGCACACCAAAAATGGCAGCATTATCTCTGACCAAAGGAATTTTTCATTCAGACAATGAGTCCTTGAAACATCTAAAAACCAGAAGAAACTAAAAAAAAACATGCCAAAATGAGATTCTTAAAACATTTGCTTATGAGATTCAATACAAACAAGGTAAAGAGAATGTTGTGGTTGATGGTATACTATCCTCTCTACTTTGGAAATTTAGCTTCTGGTTTTTACAAATCAAGTCTTATTATGAGACTGATCCAGATTTTAAAGAAGACTACCTTAAGTGTGATAAGATTGATGTCGAGAAACAGTTTAAGGACAATGGTTTTCTTTAATGAGTCTATACTATGTTTCCCTAATTGTTCATTGAGAGACTTATTTGTTAGGGAAGCACATGGAGGCGGCTTGATGGAGCATTTTGGGATTGACAAAAACATGAAGATCTTACAAGATCATTTCTATTAGTCAAGAATAAATAAAAATGTGAAGAAGCTATGTAATCAATATGTAACTTGCAAACAAACAAAGGCTAGAATCTAACCACAAGGTAAGTACACTCCACTTATAATTCCTCATGAATCTTGGATAAATATGTCATGATTTCGTTCTTGGTTTTCCTAGGACAAGAAAAAAGGTCATGATTCAATTTTTGTGGTTGTACACAAATTCTCAAAAATGGCCCATTTTATACATTTTCACAAAACTGATAATTTCTTATGGTTGTTGGTCTATTCTTTTAAGAAGTAGTGTGTTTGCATGGGATTCATAGGCTCATTATCTCTAATAGGAATACTAAATCTTTGAGTCATTTCTGAAAACATTGTGGTCTAGGCTAGGAACTAAATTGATATTTTGAACTACTTGTCTTCCTCAAACTAATGGATAAATTGAATTGAAGTGGTTAATATAACTTTTTCTACTATGTTGCGTGTTGTCATTAATAAAAACATTAAGACTTGTGATGATTGTCTCATTTGTGTGACATAATCGATCCATCTATCAATCCGGAAGAAGCTAGTAGCTATCCAATCATCTACTCATCATCACTCAACCATCTAACCATCAAACTATTTATCAATTCCAAACCAACCAAAATCTGAGTGGTTGAATCCTAAGAAAATTGCATTACTATACAAAGCACTCATTTTAATTTTGAAATATGTTGTTCACAAGATAACTAACCCATTAAATCAAATGTTAAACATGTACTATAACAAACCTATCAAATTGTTACCCTCATTATTCAAAAAAAAAGTTATAATATTTTTTTAGAAACAAAAATTAGAGGTGATTACTTTAGATTGCCTATAATAAATTGATGTATTTGATTTACAAATAAAAATACTAACAATTACAAATAAGAAGCAAATAAACAATGATAACTACTGGGAAAGATCAAATTAAGTAGGCATATCTCTAATTAGAGTTAAAATGACGACTATAGAATAAGGAGAAAATGGATTAATCGACAATGTAGATAAAACGTAGAAGAGCATCAAATAAAATGAATAGTAATTTAAGTGAGTATTTTTAGGTAATAATATATTTATTATTTGGTAAAATAAAAGTTGTAAATTAAACGTTGACAATTCTTATTTTATATTTGAATAGTAGTATAAGAAAACTAGTATAAGTAGAATTCCTTCATTTCCATTGATTTGCTAATTAGTTTCCAAAATAAAATTTTAACTATTGATCGAAAATAATAGAGAATATTATTATGGTTCTTTCGTGAATTTTTTGATAAAGGTTAGTTCCCGTTTTTGTTTTCATAAACCCACATCTAATCTAGTACGGAGTATTTTATTATCTGGATGGAACCTTATTTTAGTTGTTAGAAAAAATCAAAGTACATACGCAATGATAATAAAAGTCAACTCTTGCCGCATCACTCTTTATTGCAAGGAAGCTTCAATTTGCGAGAGTCGCGTTATGACAGTCAACCAAAAGATGATGTTAAGACGATTGATTTTTACAAACGCGGTTACTTAAAAATCATGTGTATATATGGTTTTGTGTTGGTACTGAAGCTTAAATGGAACTCAAAATGCCTTGCATTGTGCTTCATTTATTTCTCTCATTTCTAATTCATACGCAAATCGAAGTCGTTGGTGCACTTAACCAGGATTCTCTTCCATCCGTTGATCTAAAATGCCACCAATTAATCGCTGAAACGACATCGTTTCCGGCATATTTTAATCGGAGGCAACTTGCTGGAGGAGGCGGTGGCGGGCGTGGAGGAGGTGGAGGCTCTCGAAGTAGTTCTTCAGGTGGCAGAAGCAATGGTGGGGGAAGTCGCGGAGGTGGCTCCGTCGGTGTCACTAGACCATCTACGACTAATACTCAAGGTGGACGAGTCCCAAGCAGTGGTGCTCGCCTTCATTATTCTGTAGCGATCTTCTTCTTCTTGACCTGTTTGGTTTTCATGTATTAGACTCCAAATGTTTTAATTTTTAGGTGCTACTGTCTTTTTGTGGTTCTTTCAATTTCAACTTTTTTTGTATATGTCCATGTCTTGCTCGGTTTTTTCTTTATTTAGTATTTTATATTAGCTATATACTTGAAAATTAAGAAATTTAATATGTTTCAAAAATAACATAATTAATATTGAACTTCAAAGCAACTCAGCCAAGTAACGTTTGTCTCCATTATTTTTAAAACCTGAAGCTGCACGACCTCTTCAAAAGTGGTTCCAAGCTAGAGCAAGCTATAATTTTCTTTTTCTTGTTTTCTCCAATTATATGTATGTTAAGGGGGAGGGGGTTCGTCCGTAAGCATTACAGCATAAACTTACTTTTTGTTGAATAACACGGTTAACATTACAACAAAAATATCAGTTTTTAATTTAAAATGGAGAGAAAAAAACACATAGCACTTAAAATTCCAAATGTAAGTAAGATGTCTCCAACTCATCTTTATTTATTATATAATATAAACGAAACAATAAAAATTAAAATAAAATATTTTCATTTAACTCATTCCTAAGAAAAGATTTGTAAAAAAGTACAAAAATTATGATAATCCGAATAACCTATAAACTTAAGTTACGGTTGATCAGATCTTATCTAGATCTCAAAGCAAGAAAAAGAGAACAGTTGTAGAGAATACATGGGAGCATGCTCCTGCTCCGATGAATACAACATTTTGCTATCATAAATGAATATATTTGAGCAAAAGTTTCATTTCTATTTTTCTTTTATGATATAATCTTTAAAATAGAGAAGAATAATAGGTAGGTTAATATCCGGATTCTAATAGTGCTCCCGTCATGATATACTCGGGCATGCTTGTTAGTTGTTACAAATGTGGGTAAAGAATTTTGCATACTGCCTTCTGTGTGTATGTGTGTTTAAACATAATTTCTGCGTGTATTTGCTAGTTACAATTTATATAGGTGTTAACCATTTGTTTTTTTTCAAAAAAGTTAACAAAAAAAAAAAAGTTAATATTTTATATAGTCATTTAAAACATTGCATGTGATCAATATTTTGCAACTATGTACATCCCCTTAGAGAAATTAAATATTGTGATTTTTTTTGAAACTAAATATGGTGAATTTCACAAAAGAAAATATTGATATTTGTTTATACATATATATATATATATATATATATATATAAAACAGTGGAACTCTTAAAAGAATGATATATGAGTTCTTAAATTAGAAAAAAAAATCATTTGAGAACATTCAGAGCATTAGCCGTGGAAAACTCTCAATACAACTCTCAAGACAAAAAATAGAAAAATAATAAAAGACATGAAAAAGAAGGAGAGTCGTCCCTTGTGGAAGGTATTCAAGAAAGACAGTCTCTTTACGTGACTTCAAATAAGTGGTTCTACAAATTTTACAATACACATGTCATGCTATCAATAATTTCTATTTATTTAACATTAATATTTTGTCTAAAAAAATTCGGTTGAGTCTCTCAACGCTAAGTTGCTCTCACACCAGCCCATCAAATCCACTCTCATGTAGGTAGCCCACACCTTGGCTGTTTACGACAAAACCAGCTATAGTCTTCCTTGACAAAAGTAGAGCACACGGGGCTTGTCACCGTACTGGTGTAACTATGCAACATATACGCTTCGTTCATTGACAGTCACTGTCTTCCTAGCTGTCTAGGATCTAGAGCCTTATGGTTCTCCTTTATATAGGATCTAGAGCCTTAGCTGTCTAGATCAATAGCCTTGGTTATTTAGGATTTACAGCCTTAAAGTATGAGTAGCGATGAAAAATTAACTATGGTTTTCAATAAAAATAAAATAATAACATTTATATTTATAGCTATATTTTAATTTTTATTAAACAATTCTGCCAATAATAATGCCACAGGTGTAGAAAAGTTTTTTTCTCTTTTCTAAAAGTTTCTCTCCAACTAATCGATTTGTATGATTTATTATTTTCTTTCTTTTTTTTTAAATATTTATTGTTATTTTTATCATTAGAAAACCTATTGAAAGACTACCACTAATGGTGCCCTTAGAACATTGTGTAATCGTAAACTTCAAAACACTAACAAATTATTTTGATCTTATTTTTATTACTCTATTTTTTTTGCATTTTACCTTCATGGTCTCATAGCCATGGAAAGAATCACGATTTACACTCTACTTCGAATTTACCATTAACCAATATATTACTCTAAAACTAAAAACTATAACTATCTCATCTGACATTTCAATTTTGAGAAATTTCTCTCTAGCCCGATGCTGTTAGGGTTCGTCAATGGTTCTCAGCCTCTCCCATCTCAAACCATCTCAGTCCGCAGTGGCGACCAAAGACACTAACCCGAAGTTTCTCAAGTGAGTTTAAAAGTATTGTCTAGAGAAACAAAGAAGAAAAGATTCACTGTCAAATCTTATCAAATAGCTGTTGGAGGAATCTTGACAAATGTGAAGAAAGAGAGAGGCGTCACTATATTATCCAGCTTTCACTTATGTCTCTCTTTTGTGTTTATTTTTAATATTTTATTGTATAACTAATTAAATAGCATCAGATACTGAAAATTAAATTAAGGAAAATAATTTTTGCGTCTTTCTCTCTCTAATTTTGAATTCTTACTTCTATCTCTTGTTCTTGAGTTGTTCTTCATTGTTCTTTATTTTCTAACATGGTATCAGAGCTACAAAGCTCCTAAATTCAATTTTTACTTCCGCAAATCTTCTTTTCTCTCCACTCTCTTCATTTCTGTTGGTTTACTTTCTCTTAAACTCTCTTGAAACATTTTTTATCCACTGGAAAATAGAATTTCAAAAATGGAGCATGGTAAACCATTGATGGTTCCAGTCACCCTAAAAGGAGTGAACTACCTTCTCTGGTCAAAATTGGCTAAGACAACCTTTGGTGGAAGAGGTTTATGGGAGCATATCACTTTAGGTGAATCACCAAAACAAACCACTCAAGGAGGAGATGGCAAGGAGATTGTAGTGGTAGATGAAAGTAAATGGGGACAGGAAGACCTCATGGTGCTGTCTATCTTACAAAGCTCACTTGATACTCCTATTATGGAGTCTTATTCCCATTGTGAATGCAAAACAATTGTGGGACACCTTACAAAAGGTGTATGGCAACACTTCAAATCTCACCAGGATATTTGAAGTTAAGAGAGCAATCAACAACTTGCAGCAAGAGGAGATGGACTTCACCAAGCATCTTGGGAGGTACAACCAGTTGTGGTCTGAACTTGAGATGCTAAGGACAAGCACCAAGGATCCTGACATCTTTGAAGAAAGGCGTGAGCAAGACAAGGTCTTTAGACTGGTTCTCACACTAAATCCAAGCTTCAATGATGTAATCAAACACATATTGAGAGCTAAAGAGCTACCAAGCTATGATGATGTGTGTGCTCAACTTGAAAATAAGCTAGGCTCGGATGGTTTGTTTGGTGAAAAAAAGGAGTTGTCTATGGCAAACAAAGCTGAGAAGGTAGAAACTGCTTTAGCTAACAAATCTTACTTCAAACTAGGAGGTGGAGGAGAAAAGAAAGTGACTTGTGAGTATTACAAGAGGCAAGGACACTCCAAAACCAACTGATGGATTCTCCATCCCCACCTTAGACGAACTTCGTCCAACAAGTACAATCAGGCCAGAGCACATGAAGCAAGAGCTCAAGAGACTACAACACCAAGCTCCATGCACATGAGAGAAGATGGAAGAGCTATGATCTCAACCAATCACACTGGTGGATCCACATCTCATGTCATGTCTCAGTCATTTTCTGATGATTCCGTCATTCACAAGTCAGACATTGAGGCCCTCATAAAGGCTCTCAATGCTAACTATGGTAACATAAGTGTCAATACTATAAATTCTATTCACAATGCATCTCACACTGCTAGACCTTTGATCATTAATTCAGGAGCTTCTCATCTTATGATTAAGGATGCTAGACTGATTTGTTATGTTAAACCTTCTCTAGGAAGTGTAGCTATTACAAATGGTGATAGAATACCCATTGAGAGAATAGGAAATCTGAAATTGTTTGATAAGGAATCTCAAGCGTTTTATATGCCTACTTTCACATCTAACTTATTATCTGTTAAGAGAGCAACTAATGATCTAAATTGCAGTGTTATTTTTAGTTCTAATGAGGTTTGCTTTTAGGATATTAAGACCAATAAGATGCTGGGAAAATGTGTGAGCAAAGGAAAGCTTTACATGCTTGAAGACACCAAACTTTCAGATTTATCTTGTGCTTTTAATTATGCTTCTATTTTAGCTAGTGATTTGTTATGGCATGCTAGATTAGGTCACCCTCATTCTCGTGCTTTAAGCTTGATGTTACCTAATCTATCTTTTAAAAATGAAAATTGTGAGGCTTGTATTATTGGCAAACACTGCAAAACTGTTTTCTCTAAATCTATGATTATTTATGAGAATTGTTTTGATCTAGTTCATTCTGATGTGTGGACAGCACCTTGTATTTCTAGAGGAAACCATAAATATTTTCTGACTTTCATAGATGAGAAATCAAAATATATATGGCTCACACTAATTCAAAGTAAAGATAGAGTTTTAGAAGCTTTTATTAATTTCTAAAACTATGTATCTAACCATTTCAATTCCAAGATCAAAATTTTCAGGTCTGACAATGGTGGAGAGTACACAAGCCATGCCTTTAAACAACATCTAGCAAAACATGGAATTATCCATCAAACAAACTGTGCATACACACCACAACAATATAGAGTTGCTGAGAGGAAGAATCGCCATCTTATGGAAGTTGCAAGGAGCATGATGTTTCACACCAATGTTCGAAAGAGGTTTTGGAGAGATGATGTGGTATCAGCTTGCTATATGATCAACATAATTTCCACCAAAGTCCTGCAAGATGTCTCTCCCTTTCAGGTATTAAACAAAACTAAACCTCAATTAGATCACTTGCGTGTGTTTGTTATGTCTTGACACCAGGAGAACAAGGAAATAACGTGAAGCCAAGAGTGTCAAAAGCATGTTCATAGGACATTTCCACACGCAAAAAGGGTACAAGTGCTACATACCTGAAGCAAGAAGAGTTATGGTCTCAAGAGATATGAAGTTTTTGGAATCGAAAGGATACTATGATGAGAAGAATTGGGACAACCTCAAGGATCTTTCACATAGACCTTCAGATAGAGCAAACAACCTGAGAATTACTATTGAGAGTTTAGGCATCATCCTGTCTCAAAACAGTGAGGTACCAAGGGTTCTCCTACCCCTCCAGTGGCTGAGGAAGCTGCACCAATTGTTGAAACAGCCTATCATGATCCTGACGGGGACAATAAACCTGAATCATAACAATAAGATGATTCAGTCGCAACACATGATCAAGAGGAGAAACATATTCAACCATTGAGAAGAAGCACTAAAGTGAAGAAACCATCCAAGTGAGTTGACACCAGAGTGTATTTCAATAGCAATGCAATAGCTTATCATATACAATCTATTTGCACAATGGCACACTATCCTCAGGAACATCAAGTCTTCATGAGTAACTTGGATCAAGAGTACATCCAAGGTCGTATGAAGAGGCAATAGAACTTAAGGAATGGAGAGAGTCAGTTGGAGATGAGATCAATGCTATGATCAAAAATGATATGTGGTATGAAACTGAACTTCACTAAGGTAAGAAAGTTGTAACAAGTCGCCTTCTCTTCACCATCAAGTACATAGCCAATGGAAAACCAGAGAGGAAGAAGACAAGACTAGTTGCAAGAGGATACACTCAAGTCTACGGAGAAGACTATTTGGATACATTTTCACCAGTGGCTAAACTTCACACCATAAGGATTCTACTTTCCTTGGCAATCAACATGGAGTGGGATTTATGGTAGATGGATGTCAAGAATGCTTTTCTCCAAAGAGAATTGGAAGATGAGGTTTACATGAGGTCACCTCCTGGTATGGAAGACTTTGTCAAACCATGGAATGTACTTATATTGAAGAAGACAATCTATGGATTAAATCAGTCACCAAGGGCTTGATATCACAAGTTAAGCACAACTCTTAATGGAAGAGGGTTTGTGAAATCCAAGGCTGATCATACACTCTTCACCCTCACAAGCAAGCAAGAAATTATGGTGATTCTAATTTACGTGGATGATATCATCATCACATGAAGTGACAAGAAAGATATCATCTCAACCACAGTTTTTCTTAAGTCTACTTTTGATATTAAAGACTTGGGTAAGCTAAAGTACTTTCTAGGGATAGAAATATACCGCTTTAAAGAGGAGATTTTCTTATCTCAAAGAAAGTATACACTTGATCTTTTAAATGAAGCAGGAAAGCTTAAAGGAAGAGTAGCCAAAACACCTCTTGAAGAAGGGCACAAAGTCTTGCGTGAGGGGGAGTTTGAAGATAAGCCATTTGGAGACTTCAAACTCTATAGAAGAATGATTGGAAAACTGATCTGTCTCACCATTACAAGACCAGACATCTACTTTGTTGTCAACCAAGTTAGCCAACATATGCAATCACCCAAAGTTCATCACTGAAATATGGTGGAAAGGATCATGAGGTACCTAAGGAAAGCTCATGGTCAAGGGATTTGGATGAATTGCAACAAAAGCACATAGATTGTGGGATATTATGATGCAGATTAAGCTGGTGATAGAGTGGACAGGAGGTCCACAACAGCCTATTACACCTTTATTGGAGGCAACTTAGTTACTTGGAAGAGCAAGAAGCAAAATGTAGTATCATGTTCAAGCGCTGAAGCAAAGTATAGGGCAATGAGGAAGCTGACTAGTGAGCTCATCTGGATCAAGAACGTGCTAAGAGACTTGGGATTTGAGACAACAACACCAATCACAATGCATTGTGATAACCAGGCGGCCATTCATATAGCATCTAACTCAGTGTTTCATGAGAGGACAAAGCATATTGAAGTGGATTGTTACAAGGTTAGACAAGTTGTGGAGCAGAGAATCATCCTACCTTACTACACTAGAAGTAAAAACCAGCTAACTGACATCTTCACCAAAAGAGAAAGCATCAAAATCTGTGAATTCATCCATCCAAGATTAGGGTTCATATACTTGGCTAGATCATGATCCTACTAGCCATGAAGCATCTACTCTTTTTTGTGTGTTTTATCTCATTGAATTTTTCACACAAATGTTTTAATGAGAGATGTCTTCATGGTTTCCAAGCTTAACCATACTTTATAGCTAAGCTTGAGGGGAAATATTGTCTAGAGAAACAAAGAAGAAAATGTTCAATGTCCAGTCTTGTCAAATAGTTGTTGGAGAAATCTTGACAAATGTAAAGAAAGAGAGACCTCACTTTATTATTCAGCTTTCACTTTTGTCTCTCTTTTGTATTTATTTTTAATATTTTATTGTATAAATAATTATCTAGCATTACATACTGAAAATTAGATTAAGGAAAATAATTTTCTCATCTCTCTCTAATTTTGAATTTTATGTTCTCTCTTTTATTCTTGAGTTGTTTTTCATTGTTTTCATTTTCTAACAAAAATGACCAGTTTATCATGGCTTCATTTACAATATACTAAGTTTTTTTTGTATAAGTCAATATACTAAGTTTCTAACAGTTTTTATAAATTTGTCATAATCTTTCGAGCTAAAGATTTATTTTCTTCTCTCTTTTTATCTATAATATTTTTTTTTTTTGGATCTAAATGATGATATAGGAAACTAAAAAGAATAGTCAATTCCTACTTATTCTTTAAAAGTTACACAATTTATAAAAAATATTTGTTGTGTATGATTTTTTGTCATTTCTTAAATTTTAAAAAATTATAGAACAAAAATATTTCTTATCAAAATTGTTGTGGAACAAAAATAATAATTATTTCTTTTCATTCCTTTTTATTTTATTCCTACTTCTTTTTCTACTCATTCCTATTACTTTTTAATGATCACAGTTAGAACTTTGTTCATTAGACTCAATTAAAAATCATCAACGTTGATGGCCTAACACAGGTTATGTAGAAATCAAATTATAGACGCAAAAAAAGTCAAGTCTTATCCTAATCATGAATGACCAAGCGACGCAAGGAAGCTTCGTCTGACTTGCAAAGGTACACGATTTATTACACTATAAATACAGTTGTGTCTTGGTATTGAAGATGTTAAATTTTACAAAATATGCAAAAATGGAATTCAAAAGGAGAAGTAGCATCGTCCTGCAGTTATTTCTATTACTTCTTATTCATACGCAAATCAAAGCCGTTGATTCACTGAACCAAACAACTATCTCATCCGTTGATCAAAAACGCCATCTCTTAACCGTAGAAACAATATATTCTCCTGCGGATTTCATGCGAAGACAGCTTGCAGGAGGAGGCGGTAGCAGCGGCGGTGGCGGTGGCGGTGGCGGAGGTGGAGGATCTCGAGGCGGTAGCTCAGGTGGAAGCAGCGGTGGTGGTGGTGGAAGTCGCGGAGGTGGCGGCAGCCGTGGAGGAGGCAGCGGTGGATCTGGCGGTAACAAGGGTGGAAAAGGTAAAGGAGGTGATGGTGGTGGAGATGATGGTGATAGTGGGAGCGGTAACGCAAATGGAGGAAACACTATACCATCTACGACTACTACTACTACTCAAGTTGTTAGATTTCCAAGCGGTGGCGCCTGCCATCAACATTCTTTAGTGTTATTCATCTTCGCGATCAGTTTAGTTGTCCTTATCCTTAATTTTTAGTGTTTTTCTCTCATCTTAGTAATTATTTAATTGGGTTTGTTTAAGTAAAAAAAAAAAAAAAAAGCTTGAAGATGGTAGTCTATAGTTTATTATTTGGATTCTTGGAACCATGATGATCGTTATATTTTTTCTTTTGCAGATCGTTTGTTATTTCTAGTTAAATTATGTAAAATAATTATAAAGTGGATCTGTGTTCTTCATGTAATATCTTTGGATTTTTTAGACGGTGGGACACTTTTCTACTTTACAATTACACTCAGAGTCATATTTTACTTGAGAGACACAATTTTATTGTTGTTTGTCCGTTTTATCCTTTGGCGAACATTTTACTCTCTTTACCTTTTTCTTTCACAAACTTTCATTTTCTCGTTACTCTCGTTTCTTCCTTAAAGACTGCCATTACAAATGCTCTAAGGAAAAGTTAGAAATCCAAACAAGAAGGATTTTACTAACTTCTCATAAACGTGGAAGTGTAGCTAAGTCCATTTGTCAAAGTTTTGATTTTTTGCGTTTCCTTTTAATATTGAAATGTTTTTTTTTTGTTGGTGGATTAGTCTGAATGTTCTTTCAAAGAAATCTATTGCGTACATGTCCATATTTTGCCATCCATCCACATATTTTATATAGATGTCAAATTTCTTTAAAATTTCGAATTTGTAATAGTGGAAATAAACCACATACATATTCTTTGCATTTATTGGATACAGATTTCTACAAATTACTAGTCGTTCGCAAGTCGATCCACAATTCCTTGCCCCAAAACTGAACATCAATCCCACTTTGTGTCCATGGCTTTTCATCCAAACTTGTGTGAACTTAGACGGTTCTGCTCCTTTGAAGACGTGAACAAAGTCCATTGAGCTGTAGTATTGTGGTCAAATGAGCTTTAGTATTGAGTGTCCACAAATCTGTGTCCATGCAATCTTAAAGTGACGACAACCACGGCAACGCCACCTCCGTAAAATGCGACAGAGACGATATTTCAGATGGAGAGTCTTCATGGTTGTTGTATCGGGTCTTGTCGTTGTAAAGGAAATTGATATCGGATATGTTGACACTTCCGATAGAGAATCTTATTTTCGGATCTGTAACATGTTCTTTCACCATGGTGATTGTTGGGGATAGATTACATCTACCCACATAGGCCCATTTAAGTGTGAACTCGGCCCGTCATCATAACGAAGTCGGCCCATGAGGCCTGTCAGACCGACCTCGACGATAGAAAAGGTGTATATATAGAAGAAGGTTGGAAGAAAGAAAGGACACGCAGACTTGAAGGACAAGCTAGAATTAGGGTTCTCATTACTCATTCTTTGTTCAAACCTTGTTCTTCTTCAAACAAACCGATCTTTCATCAATAAAACTCTTCGATTCACCTTCTTAATCGTCTCTTTGAAAAATCCACAATCGAAATCGATATCCAACCTAAGGTTACCGATTTTGGATTCAACAATTGGCGCCGTCTGTGGGGACTCTTCGAAGAACAACGATCAAGAAACATCGATCAGAACGATGACAGGATCGCCAACAAACCAAGTAGGTCAACAGCCCGTCGACCTGAACGCCGTCTTAGCCTCTCTCGCCGCCGTCGTTCAAAGACTCGATCAACAAGATGCCGCTAATAAGGCGACTGAAGAACGTCTCGAGACAATCGCCGCTGCTTGTCTACCTCCTGCACAAGCAGACGATCAAGATCCGGATACCGCCCGGAGACGTTTGTTCCTGACGACGATGCAAAATCAGGCAGCCGATCAAGCGACCAATAAAGAACTTCTACGTCTTCAAGGAACAATTAAAGACATGTCGTCAAAAATCCATCAAGTCACGAGTTTCGCACCTGAAATCGATCGAGTCCTGGAAGCAACTCAAAAAACTCCCTTCACCAAGAAGATAACTGACGTCCGAGTACGGCATCAGGACAAACTCCGAGTACCTTCTTTCCGCGGAGATTCTGACCCCATCGACCATATGACCAGTTTTAATATTGCTATGGGACGAGCCTATTTCTCCACAGAAGAACGAGATGCCTGCTATTGCCAACTCTTTCTTGAAAGTTTGGCAGGACCCGCCCTTACATGGTTTTCCCGGTTAACTGCGGATTCAATCAGCACCTTTAAGGAGCTTTCTACCTAGTTCCTCAAACATTACTCCATGTATATTCGCCAAGGGGCATCAGCAACCGACTTATGGAAGATCTCTTAGGGACAGAAGGAATCCCTCCACGACTTCATGGAACGGTTCAAGAACCTCGTCTCCAAAGTCGATGTCCCAGACAAGACGGCAATGGAGGCTTTATGCAATGCGTTATGGATTAGGTCGTATTTCTGATCTGACCTCTATACGAATAGTACAATCTCCCTAGAAGACGCACTCCACAGAGCGAATTGCTTCATCCGCATGGAGGAGGATAACGCCGCCTATACCGCAAAACAGAATGCATTGGAGGCTCAGTTGACGCCAAAAGCCACGACGACCTATCAGGAACCTCGTCAGCATCAGCCTAATGAAAAGAAAGGAAAAGTCTTCTCGGCAACCGAGGAACCTGATGCATCTCCCTCCACATCGAAAACCGATCGACCATGGAACGTATGGGACAAAACCCTATATGGGAAGCCTTTAACATACGATGAAACTAAATTCTGCACTTACCATAAGGCCAAAGGCCACAACACTAAAGAGTGCAAGCAACTCGCATAAGCCCTATTCTCAGCATTCAGAAACGGTGCCGTAACGCCCGATCCGCCGAAGTCGAAACAGAACCGAAAGAAAGAGAGCTGAACGAAGAACCGACAAGCTAGTGCCAAAAACAGGAATCCAACCAAGCGGTCCACCCCGATGATCAGGATGCGGCTGCTCCACCCCGACATCGCGATGATACTGATACGGAGGACGAAAGACCGCAAGTAGCTCGGCGGATCAACGTTATCTCAGAAACCCCCTTACCTTCCTGTGCTATGGAAAACAAGGATAGCTCTGATCTCCGAGATCATCTCCAGCATAGGCGCCCTACAATCAACCTGCGAGATATCCTTCTTCGAAGAAAGAAATTGGGGCCTCCTGAGAACGGAGATAACCAGGATCTATGAGGTCATCTTCAACGCAAGCGTTCTATAACCGAGCTGCGAGAGTCCCCCCTACAGGATCAAAAATCAGAATCATCCAAGGGCAACGATAGCTACGACCTCCGAGATCACTTGGTACATGTTCGTTCCACACATGAACTGCGAGATCCTCACTCACAAATCAAGAAACCAGTGATTCCGGGAGACGACCTCCGAAATAAACTTACTGCTAAGATGGGTGTCGCAACTCCTGACCTACGGACGACACTCTCTCACAAGCGTCCCAGCGTCTTTCGCCGAATTAACGTAATTCGTGGCGGATCACCCCTGTGCAACGATTCGGTGAAATCAATAAAAGAATACCAACGCAGAGCCGCAACTGCCCGACGATGGCCGACAAAGCATGAAGGAGAAACTTCTATAAACTTTTCAGAAGGAGATCTCGTCGATATAGATCAGCCACACAACGACACACTGCTAGTCGAGTTGCAAATCGGTACATGCAAGGTCACACGTGTACTCATCGACACTGGAAGTTCGGTCGATCTAATATTCCGACAGACCTTGGATAAAATGATGGTAGATCTGAACGATATCAAGCCATCGTTGAGAGCCCTTACCGGTTTCAACGGTTCATCGACCTCCTTATTGGGAACCATCCGCCTTAACGTCTTTGCCGGGGGAGTAAATAAACTCGTTAAATTCTCCGTCATCGACACTAAAACGCAGTATAACGCGATCCTAGGCACCCCATGGCTTCACATGATGAAAGCAATCCCGTCAACATACCAGCAATGCGTCAAATTTCCCACCAAGGAAGGTACCGTCTTCACATTGAAAGGGAATCAACGCCTCGCACGAAGCATGCTGATCTCTGATCTCAAAAGCCAACAGATCACTTTTCTCGTCGAGCCAGATAAAAAGCCGTCTCCACAAAACGAGGAGACAGTCCAAGTCGGTATCGATCCTGATTACCCTGAGAGACCCGTAGGAATTGGCTCCGACCTAAGCGACGCCCTATCCACCAAATTGACCACCTTCCTCTGGGCAAACAAATCAACGTTTGCCTGGACGACAACCGACATGCCTGGTATTGACCCGGCTGTTACATCACATCGGCTCAACGTCGACCCAACGTATAAACCCATCAAGCAGAAGCGTCGAAAGCTCGGTCCTGAAAGGGCTAAAGCCGTCAATGACGAAGTCGATAGACTTTTAAGGGCGGGGTCCATTGCCGAGGTTAAATATCCAGATTGGCTCGCGAACCCGTTCGTCGTCAAGAAAAAGAATGGGAAATGGAGGGTGTGCATCGATTTCACCGATCTAAACAAGGCATGCCCTAAGGACAGCTTCCCTTTACCCCATATCGATCAGATGGTGGAATCTACGGCCGGAAACGAGCTCCTTTCGTTCATGGATACCTTCTCAGGTTACAATCAGATTATGATGCACCCGGACGATCGCGAGAAGACATCATTCATCACGGACCGCGGCACATACTGTTACCGAGTTATGCCATTTGGACTCAAGAACACATGAGCTACTTATCAACGACTCGTTAATAAAATGTTTGCCGACAAATTAGGAGTCACCATGGAAATCTACATTGACGACATGCTGGTCAAATCACTCATCGCCAAAGACCACGTTCGACACCTATCTGAATGTTTTGATACCTTAAACAAGTACGGGATGAAACCGAACCCGGCAAAATGCACTTTTAGAGTTACGTCGGGAGAATTTCTTGGTTATATCGTCACGAAACGAGGAATCAAAGCAAATCCGAAACAAATCTCCGTGGTTTTGGACTTACCTAATCCCAAAACGTCGCAGGAAATTCAGCGTCTAACCAGACGAGTTGCAGCGCTTAACCGTTTCATCTCCCGGTCCACCGATAAGTGCCTCCCTTTCTACGAGTTGCTGCGAGGGAATAAAAAGTTCCTTTAGGATGAAGTATGCGAACAAGCCTTCTCGGAATTGAAACAATACTTCACGACTCCTCCGGTATTGACAAAACCAGACGCAGGCGACACTTTATATCTCTACATCGCAGTCTCTTCTTCAGCAGTAAGCAGCGTTCTAATAAAGGAAGACCGAGGAGAACAGCGCCACATCTTCTACACCAGTAAACGTCTTACCGACGCAGAGACGAGATATCCCACCCTGGAAAAGATGGCTCTCACCGTAGTAACATCGGCACGAAAAATGCGACCTTACTTCCAATCCCATTCCATTGTCGTTCTCACCGATCTGCCGCTGTAAACCATACTCCAAAATGCTACAGGGAGACTTTCCAAGTGGGCCATCGAACTCAGCGAATACGATATCTCGTATAAAAGCAGGCCCGCAATAAAGGCTCAAGTTTTGGCCGACTTCATCGTCGAAATCTCTCCCGATCAAGCGGTTGATCTTGACATTCCAGTAAAAAATTGGATCTTGCATGTCGACGGAGCGTCATCCAACAAAGGATCGGGAATAGGCGTTCATCTCCAATCACCCACCGGAGAACTCATCGAACAATCATTCCGACTCGAGTTTGCGGCATCAAACAATGAAGCCGAATACGAAGCGTTAATCGCAGGTCTTCATTTAGCCAAAGTAGTAGGAGCCAAACGAGTACAAGCCTTCTGCGATTCTCAGCTCGTCACCAGTCAGTTCAGCGGTGACTATGAGGCCAAAAATGAGAGGATGGATGCATATCGCGGCGTCGTCAGAAAGTTGACATCCGAGTTTGATCACTTTGAACTCGTCAAGGTTCCCAGAAAAGATAATTGCTTTGCCGACGCGTTAGCCGCACTAGGAAGCAATCAGAAGGATTAGGTCAAACGGACAATCCCCGTTCATACAGTTGAAAATCCGAGTATTTCGTTACCACTTGGTAAGGACGTCCACGCCATTTCCTCCACAATCACCGAGATCGTAGAGTCGACTATACAAGATAATGATTGGCAAACCCCCTTTCTCGATTATCTGGATAAAAGGATACTACCTAAGGATAAGTGGGAATCCCGTCGACTTAAAGCGAAAAGCTCCAACTACGTCTCTATCGACGGTAAGTTACACCGGTGGACCGCAAATAAGGTTCTTCTTACCTGCGTCGGGAAGGAAGAAGCAGAACTCGTTATGATCGAAACTCATGAAGGAGAAGGCGGCAACCACAGTGGAGGCAGGGCCCTCGCGCTTAAACTTAAAACTTAGGTGCACTATTGGCCCACCATGGTCGCAGATTGCGAAGAATACGCATCACACTGCAAAAAGTGCCAGCGCCACGTACCTAACATCCACTCGCCAACCGAGTTGCTGAAAACCTCCGTCTCTCCATACCCGTTCATGAGATGGGCAATGGACATAGTCGGCCCTCTACCGAGTTCTAAACAAAGGCGTTTCTTACTCGTTTTGACCAATTATTTCACAAAGTGGGTCGAAGCCAAGGCCTACGTCCAAATCACCGAGAACGAGGTTCAAAGTTTCGTTTGGAAGTACATCATCTGCCATCACGGACTTCCTTATGAAATAGTAACCGACAATGGATCTCAGTTCACATCGAACAATTTCCAGGAGTTTTGTGATAAATGGAGAATTCGACTGAGTTTTTCAACCCCGCGATATCCTCAAGGAAACGGCCAGGCCGAAGCAACAAACAAAACTATCATCAACGGGATCAAGAAGCGATTAGATCTCAAGAAGGGACACTGGGCTGACGAGCTAGACGGAGTATTATGGTACCATCGAACCACACCGCGAAGTGCAACAGCAAAGACGCCGTTCTCACTCGCCTATGGGGTCGAAGCAATGCCCCCTGCCGAAGTCAACGTCACTAGCCTCATGGGGTTAAAGATGCCCCAGAATGAGATCTTGAATCACGAAATGATGATCAATGCCCTGGATCAACTTGAAAAAAGACGAGATCATGCTTTACTACGGATTCAGAATTATCAACATCTCGCCGAGTCCTATTACAACAAGAAGGTGAGGTCTCGACCGTTGCAACCCGGCGATTTCGTCCTTCGAATGGTCTTCGAGAATACCAAGGAATTGAGAGCCGGAAAGCTTGGTGCAAACTGGGAAGGTCCATATAAGATAATATGCGTGGTCAAACCAGGATTTTATCGACTTGAGACATCTGCCGGAGAACAAATCCCACGCTCTTGGAACTCGATCAACCTAAAGCGCTACCTCGGTGCTTAAACAATAAGAAGAACGAACTACAAGTGGCTTGATCCCGTCTAGGGTACGTAGGCAGCTCTTAACCGAGTTCAGTCACAAAAAAACAAAAAAAAGGAACTACGGGTGACTTGATCCCGTCTCGGTTACGTAGGCAGCTCTTAACCGAGTTCAGTCACAAAAAACAAAAAAATATATATACATAAGACAATCTGTAGAAACTTCATGTTTTTACATCGGTTTTAAGATCGTACTTTAACATGGCTTCTGCGATAATTATACCATTTGAGATTCGTACTATAATATGAAATTCAAGTCGGTATTAAAATCCACAGTATGACAAACACGTCGAATGGATTCAAAGTTGAATGATGGACGCGACATTACAGTAGACTATATAGAGGAGAAGCCTACTCGGTAACTTAAATAAAGTTAACTACGTACGCTCTTTCCTATTTTGCAGTATAAATGATGTCGGCATATTTGACGAAATAAAGTTCTATTCGTTTATTCTGCAAAAAATTGTTTGGTTCGGCCGATATGACCATCGTCGAGCATGATTTCAACAAAAATCAACAATACTTAGATTTACAAAATAATGCCATACTTGGCCAAGAGTCATTACAACAAAAGGAAAATAAAATTACAATAAGCAAAGAGAACAGAGGGTCTCAAGATCGGAGTTCTTCTAGGTCTTGGGGAGAAAAGGCCATCATATTGGAGCCGTGCTCATCAAGACTGATCGGGTGAAGATCAATCTCGTCGGCATCTACGACTTCCATCTTCTGTAGCTCCTCCAGGAAGTAGGCTTCGTCGATCTTCGCCTTCTGGAGAACCTCATCCATTGCCAAGCCTTGCGACTGGATTTTCTCCAGCCCTTCCCTCGTCCCCTTCGCCTGCGAGTACAGAGCAAGGCTCGACTGGATCTCGGGTTGTTCCCCAAGGAACTGACCCATCTTCTCGTACGTCGCCATCACCCGTTGCCGCAAGATAGACTCAACTCGTATTCGCTCTTTCCTCACCTCGTGCTCCTTAGACTCCCTCAGACGTCTGGTTGTCGCTTCAAAGTTTAGAGAAAGTTTGGACTTCTCTTGTTCCAGATTGAGGCACCGAGAGTCGAGAAGATCCTTTTGAGCCTTCAACGCCTCCATTTCCGCCGATAAGAGCTCGTTACAAGATCTCTCCAGCTCGGCCTTGCTCAAAGCCTCATTTTTCTCAGCGGTTAGGGCCTCAATCTGACCCTCATAGGAGTTGCATTTGTATGACAGCTTGGCAATTTCCTTCCTCTTCTTCTTCAAAGAGTCGGTTTTGGCCGTCAGAGAGGCTTCTTGGGCTTTCAGCTTCGCCTCGTAGTCCCTAACCATAAGGTTCACATTCCCGAGGAACTACAGAACGAAGACGTCAGAAAAGAAAACAAGAAAGATCGACAGAAGAAAGACAGTAAAACGAACACTTACCATGGCGCCGCTTCGAGTCATTTCACGATATCAGCTATCTTGATGAAGTTGATCCAGTTCCGGCATGCCGCGCTTCTTGAGCTTAATTTGGCGGAACAGACGCGCCGGTGCCTCATGGTCTTCGATAAACGGGACGTCGATCGACCAATATTTAAAATCGATAACATGGGGGTACTCAACCTCCTCACCGTGAGAAACATGAGCTGGCTCTTGAAGCTGACCCCCTTGTACGACATCTTCTGGCGGAGGATTAGTCGGTTGCTCCGCCGTTGGCATCTCGGTAACAGTCATGTCGACTGACCCAACTGGTACTCCAGCCGCAGGATTTTTCTCCTCTTGGTCGTCACCATGACACTCTTCCGGTACTTCGGGAGGAGGAAGAGGAGACCGGATAGGGGTAACGAGAGAAGGTTCGGCGTGGGAACTGGACGAGTCCCTCCTTCGTTTGCTGGGTCTGCCAACAATCGGTAGAACCCCTGCCATGCTCGGGGGTACCGATCGTGTCAGCATATGATAGCAAGGCGGATAGATTTAGTTTTCCCATCGATCGTTGTCGGGGACGTACAGAGGCTACAGTGGGGATCTCGGCTATACGAGATGCAAGTCGTCAGATAAAAAAAAAAACAAAATAAGAACCAAAATCGAAAGAATCGTTACCTCGGTTAATTCTCTTCAAAGCGGCTTGAATGCGGGCTTCGCTGATATCCGGCCAATGTTGATGACTCAACGTCCTGATTGCCTCGACTTCTTCGAGAAAAGATTCCGAGCCGCCTTGTGACCACTTGCTGATACGATCTGCAAAAAAAAAGGAAAAAGATGAAGTAGATAAGTAGAAGTGCTGCGAGTTAATTCGAAGTCGTACCGATATTGGAATTGAAACATCCGTTAAGGATTATCGTGGGATCTTCGAAGGAAGCTTCGTTAATCTTCACGTAGAAATATCGATGATTCCAGAAGTTCACTTTAGATGGCTTCCCGGTGATCACGTTATACTTGGGAACCATTTTTCCATAAAAGAAGCCCGTCTTCGTGGTAATACTCGGTGTCATGAGTTCTTCAAAGAGCCGAACCGACATCTTGATCCCCAACTCGGCTGCAAGAACCGTCAGGGTTACCAGAATCCTGATCCCGTTCGCGGTGTACTGACCAAGCGCGATCTTCCGACGATTGCAGTAGGTCGTAAGAAATTCCGGAAGAGGCCACCATAGCAAAGATTTGACAAACCACGACTCATACACGCAAGCGTACCCTGAAGGCGGAGTCCATGGTCGCTGGTGATCTGCAAGAATCAAGAACGAAAACCCAGCAGGTGGGTTTGTTTGGAAAATAAGCTTCTGAACGGTCTTGAACGTAGATTTGGTAGGGAAATGGTTCGCCCAGTTCTGCTTCTTCTTGACGCTGAGAGTCCGCTCCTGGTCTGGATCAATCTCCTCGTCAAACTCGAAGTCGGTTCCAGTCCATTTCATCGGTAGAAAGTCGGCTAAAGCAAAGTTCACCTCTTTCTCGGCCGTGGTCTTCTCCTTGGCAGCGGAATCAAGATCCCCATCAGTTGGCTCTTCTGCTTGGATCTCGGTTCCTTGCTCCATTTCGTCGGCAGGAGCATGACATGTTGTTTCTCGGTCTTCTAAGCTCAAGCTGAACCTAACAATGTCACGTTCGGCGTAGTCCAAAGAGGCCAGATCTGCAGATATCGGCCGTGGATTGTCCATTCCCCCGAGTGTTATCGCCCTTGGCCAGCGTATCAGCGGAGAACCGGTGCTTTCTGACTCAGAGTCGGTGGCGACCACTTTACTTTTCTGGGAACACCGTCGGATTGGAGAAGTCATCGTCGCCGGAAAGATGTTTCTAGAGAGAGAAATAAGAGAGAAGGCAGAGAGCAAGAAAAATACCTTTCGAAGTGATGAACAGCAGAAGAATAGCGAAACAAGCATTGAACGAAGCTTTTATAAGTATCTCAGCGCGGAAGACGAGCGGTTGTCATGATTAGGTCTAGAACCCTATAGATGATGACACGTGTCCCACTACTTCTAAATCTCGAAGGTATTAATCATTTCGGGTGATACGAAGTAGGAAGCGTGGTTTCAAAAGATCTAATGATATTAAAAAAAAGAAGTAAACAAAGACCGAGATCGAGTCTAATGCTCAAGCAAAAATACGTCGGAAACAGCTTAACTGCTACAAATGTGCCGAGAATATGGACAACCGAGATCACCCTTAAATTTACCCAGTTAACGAAATTCACCGAGTAGCTAACTCGATGAACTGGGGGGGACTTATTGTTGGGGATAGATTACATCTACCCACATAGGCCCATTTAAGTGTGAACTCGGCCCGTCATCATAACGAAGTCGGCCCATGAGGCCTGTCAGACCGACCTCGACGATAGAAAAGGTGTATATATAGAAGAAGGTTGGAAGAAAGAAAGGACACGCAGACTTGAAGGACAAGCTAGAATTAGGGTTCTCATTACTCGTTCTTTGTTCAAACCTTGTTCTTCTTCAAACAAACCGATCTTTCATCAATAAAACTCTTCGATTCACCTTCTTAATCGTCTCTTTGAAAAATCCACAATCGAAATCGATATCCAACCTAGGGTTACCGATTTCGGATTCAACAGTGATAAAGATCTTGAGATTGTGGACATATTGACCTATATATCATAACCTTTCAATATGTTACCTTTTTTTTATCTATGTTTAGTGTTTGAATGATTGCTTTATCCACCACATCAAACTTTAATTCTCTATCCACAAATTTAAGAGATTTTTTCTTTTCTTTATTCATGGTTATGTTAGTGTCTGCATCCACAACATAAAGTTTTCTTGTTCCTGTCCATAAACAAATGTTGTTGTTGGGGATGTGTCCCCGTCCACGCATCATCCGTCCACGCATCAACCATCCACTCATCATTCATCCACGCATGAGTTAAGTGCAAAATTGTCCACAATCTATCGATGACCCACAACAAAGTGTGTCACATGTAGAAAATGTCTCTGAATGTAAATGAAAGTCAAAAAGTGGATCTTAGTGTAATCAACTCATATCTTTGCATATGTTGTGATTTTTTTTTATATATAATACTTTTGTTTATTCTGAAAAGTCACTAACACTTTTTCACCCGACCCCACTTCTGATACACGTTTCAAGTTAACCATGTTCATGTGCTGCTGTTTGACTCTATTTTTAAGGTTTTGATTGTGCAGAGAAAATGTGTATTGGAATATGATTACTATATGATCTAGGAATCATACCGATAAGTTTAACATAGGTTTTATTATTCCTTTTTCCTATTTCGTGTTGGCTTTTATGATTTTCTATTCTAGCTTTGCTTTACTTGGTATATATACCAAGCTTATTTATCAATAAATATAATTTACTTTTTGATTCTAAACTAGATTTGTCATGGTATCAGAGCAAGAACAAACCTAAAACCATCAAATACTTCCAAAAAATTATTTTCTCGTGTTGATCTTTGCAAAAACTGCAAGACCATCACCTTATTCCTTATTCTCGACTTCTTATTTCACAAAATTGAAAAAGAAAGATTTCATAAATATCACAAACGATGTCTATCATACAAACTAATGATCTTAAATATAAAACCATCTCACCATACGATTTATCATCTAATGATAATCTCGGAGCTGTTATCTCTCAACCTCTCCTCAATGGATTAAACTATGATGAATGGGCCATCAACTTTCAAATGGCTATCAGTTTACGAAAGAAGTTTGGATTCCTTGACGGCAGTCTTACAAAACCGGCAGCCGATTCATCCTCTCTTGAAGATTAGACAGCAAACAATCATCTTATTGTAGGATGGATAAAACAAACGATCGAACCAAAAAATTTGATCATTTATTTCGACTCAGGAAAACGCAAAGGACTTATGGGAGATGATTAAGAAACGTTATTCTCTCAAAAGTGGAGCACGCCTACAGCAGCTAAGGAACATACTAGCAAACTGCAAACAAAACGGGTCTTCAAACGACGATTACTTCGGCCGATTAACAAAGATATGGGATGGGATCGCGGATTGTATGAACTCGAAACAATGCAGCTGTGGTAAGTGCGAGTGCGATTTGAACTCTGCAAAAGAGCAAGAAACAGAAACTCTACGAGTCCATGACTTCTTTATGGACTAGATGATGCTACTCATGGTGTAATACGTTCTCAAATTTGTGTCATCTCTCCTTTTCCAGACTTTGATAGCATTTATCAAACAGTCTCACAAAACGAGATCTTACGCTCGACGGTGACTCATGATGCACCAGTCATGGTTTCTCAACTCAAGCTATATCTTCAACTAATTCCTTCAAACAAAATAATTCATTCACAAAGGACAGTTCACGACCAGGCAATAGAGATCCTTCTAGGCAGTGTACTGCGTGTGGAGGAGTGGGACATGAAGCCTCAGGATGTTTTACTGTCATTGGTTACCCCGAATGGTGGGAGGACCGACCAAGAAACAGAATCCAAACCCACAATACATCAACAAAAACTACTGATCACACGAAGAGCGTGCCATCAAGGTCCAATACAGTCACCATAGCTAAACCAAAAGCATCCAAAATTCAAGCTAATATTACTATTACAGATACAGGTCGATTAGGTCTCACAGGTATTACTGTCGAGCAATGGAAGATTGTTCACAAGCTAATCAACAAGGGAACGTCAACTAGTGAGCATCTAGAGGGTAAGAAAAACGAATGCGTGTGGATCTTGGATACCGGAGAAACACATCATATGACGGGTTGCTTAGGAATAATGGAGAACACACGTGATATACCACCCATTCCAGTCTTATTACCTGCAGGATCTGAGGCAAAGGCCTCTAAACAGGGGACCGTCAAACTCACATCCACATTACATATACGCAATGTGTATTATGTGGCGGGATTTCATACGAACCTTATATCTTTTGGACAGCTAGTTACTGATAACTTCTTGGAGGGACAAGTTATTGATAAACTTATGATATTACAGGATCGTATCTCGAGGATGCTGCTTGGAGTGGGTGAAAGAGAGGGAGAGGGATTGTACCGTTTTCGAGGGATTGAGTCATTGACATCGCTTCAAACTACCATTCTAGAGGATTCAGTTTTGTGGCACCGTCGTCTTGGGCATCCGTCTTCTCGTATTACGGGAATAGTCTTTGCTTTAGATAGTTCACCAAATAAAAACGATGAACACCTCATCAAAACCTGTGATATTTGTTTTCGAGCTAAACAAACCCGACAAAGCTTTCCATATAGTATTCATAATGCAAAAGATATTTTTGATCTAAAACATTGTGATCTTTGGGGACCATATAGAACTACAACATTATGTGGCTCCCGATACTTTCTAATGATTCTTGATGATCATTCTCGAGCCATTTGGTTATATCTCCTACCGGAAAAACATTGGTTGCTCAACAACTCAAGCAATTCATGGCTTTGATCGAGAGGCAATACTCGAAAAAGATCAAAGTACTGCAAAGTGATAATAGGACATAGTTCATGTGTCTTACTTAATTCTTCAAAGAAAATGGCATTCTCCATGAGACTTCATGTGTACCGACACCGCAACAGAACAGGTACGCTGAGCAAAAGCACATACATATTCTTAATATATCACGAGCATTACGCTNTTTTTTTTTTTTTTTTTGGGGGGGGGGGGGGAGTGTGTTCTAACAGCAGCTCACCTGATGAACCGCACACCTTCTCCATTACTCAACAATAAGACTTTGTTTGAAGTTCTTCATGGTCAACCACCACCGATTTCTCATCTCCAAGTTCTCGGATGTCTGGCGTATGCACATAACAAGAACACTAAAGGTGATAAGTTTGCTTCCTACAGCCAGAAGTGTATTCTATTAGGATATCCTTCGGGAACGAAAGGCTGGAAATTGTTCGATTTAGAGCAACAAGTTGTGTTTGTATCAAGAGATGTTACATTCCAGCAAGATATATTTCCTTATGCCGATAAGAGTTCAGATTCCTCTATCGATGATTTTCCTCCAGTAGGAATGTCCTCACCAGATAATGAAGACAACATCGAGCAACAAAATCTTCCAGATATTCCTCTTGGCGGGACAGAAACAGAGCACACAGCTCTCGAGACAGGGGACTCAGCAACATAAATAGAATCAGAACTCGAAACAGAGCAAACAGAAATAGAAACTGATCAAGAACATATGGGCCGTGGCCATAGAACAAAAACTCCATCTACTTGCTATCATGACTTTGTTATCAACACGGTTAAAGCAATCCCGACTCTCACTCCCTCTCTCCCGTCATCCACGCCTCAGCCATCCTCAGGTTTGTTTTTTCTATATCAAATTATCTAACATATGACCGGATTGCATCTAAGCATTGCAGCTTTCTTATCGCTTTGACAACAAACATTTGAGCCGAAACACTTCAAAGAAGCATTGAAACACAAAGTATGGCGAGATTCAATGAAATCGGAAATTGATGCTCTTGAAAGACAACATACTTGGGATCTTCAAGAATTGCCACCGAATAAAAAGGCTCTTGGAACCAAGTGGGTCTATACAATAAAGCTGCGTGCAAATGGAACTACTGAATGGTTAAATCTCGCCTAGTCGTGCTCGGCAATAATCAGAAACAAGGACTGGATTACACAGAAACGATCTCACCAGTGGCCAAGATGACAACGGTTCACTAGTTTCTTGATATTTCTGCAAAGAAGAAACATGAAATCCACCAGATGGATGTTCATAATGTGTTTTTTCACGGAGATCTTCATGATGAAGTGTATGTGAAGCTGCCCCTCGGATTTTCTAAACCCAATGACACACGAGTCTGTCGACTTTACAAATCCCTCTATGGCCTAAAACAGGCACCGAGATGCTGATTTGCGAAACTCGCCGAATCATTCCTGAAGTACGGATTTTCACAAACTCATTCTGATTCATCCTTATTTGTTTATTCAAAGAACCATACTACTTTGTGTATCCTTGTTTATGTCGACGATCTCATTATTTCCGGCGACTCAAGTACCGCAATCAACTCATTCAAAGCATATCTCTCCACATATTTTTACATGAAGGATCTTGGAACACTTAAATAATTTCTCGGTCTAGAAGTAGCTCGGAGTTCTCAGAGTATTTATCTTTGTCAAAGAAAATACACCTTAGACATTATAACAGAGTGCAGATTTCTTGGGTGTAAACCGGCAGGATCACCAATGGACCAGAATCACAAATTAGGCAAAGCTCAAGGAGATTTCCTCACTGATCCAGAACGATTTTGACGACTGGTTGGACGCCTCATATATCTACTTGCCACTCGCCCGGAACTGACTTATTCTGTTCATATTCTCTCCCAATTCATGCAACGTCCACGTGAAGATCATTGGTTATCTGCCTTAAAAGTTGTACGATATTTAAAAGGGACTGTTGGACAAGGTGTTCTCTTTCGCACCGAAGATACATTTACTGTCACTTGCTGGTGTGATCCGGATTGGGGTGTGTGCCCTACTTCTCGTCATTCCTTGTCTGGCTGGATAATTCAGTTTGGGTCCTCTCCTATCACGTGGAATACTAAGAAACAAGATGTTGTTTCTCTATCATCCACAGAGGCTGAGTTTCATGCAATGAAAACTATCAATATGGAGCTTATCTGTCTCAAATGACTCCTGTTCGAACTCGGCATTGATCATAAGGAATCTATGACTATTCGTTGCGATAACAAATCGACACTACATATCAGTGCAAATCCAGTTTTACACGAAAAGACTAAGCATATGGGGACCATTTGTCAGTTTGTGAGGGATGAGATTGCTAAAGGAATCATTCGAACAACCTATGTGTCTACTCATGAAAAACTTGCGGATATTCTCACAAAATCTTTGGGACGCGAGGAGTTTGATGCATTTCTTCTCAAGTTAGGCATAAACAATATTTATGCTCCAATTTGAGGGGGGTATTGGAGTATGATTACTATATGATTTAGGAATCATATGGGTAAGTTTAAGTTAGCTTCAACATAGGTTTTATTATTCCTTTTTTCTATTTCGTGTTGGCTTTTATGATTTCCTATTCTAGATTTGCTTTACTTGGTATATATACCAAGCTTATTCATCAATAAACATAACTTACTTTTGATTCCAAACTAGATTTGTCAAGGTGGAGATTCATTTTCCTTCTTAACATTTGACATCTTTTCACGTTGAACCGCCACTCAAAGAGAAAAAAAATCAATTCCTTTTTAGTAGAAATTTCTCACTTCTTAAAAATACTGCATTGAACCAATCACATATTTAATTAAACCAATAATTTTACAAGAGTTATAGCATGCGGGTTATTTCTGACTGATCGGCCAACATAATGTTATTAAGGAGGGGTATTTAAAAATGTGTCAAGAATTTTTTTATGTTACTTTTCTGCGCAAAAATGCTCACTAAATTTTACCAAAAATGTTAACTATTACATATATAGTTGTATAAAAGTTTTCTTAGTTTTGTTTGTTGCCGAATATATAGCATATGTGCATCATTGCAAATATACCCAACCTCTCATTTTTCTTCTAATTTAAATATGAATTAAGAACTTTAATTTCTAATTTAAAACGAAAATAATAAAATATAAGTCGTTTTAATACTTTTGCAAAGTAACAGTTGTTTGTCGATCTTCTGGAAACGCGATGGCGACTACGACTTCATTTGCGTCACCGAATCAGCCATCTTTGCAGATTCACACGTGAATCCGTTGTATGTTCATAGTGCAGATCATGCTGGTATTTCCTTGGTCTCTGAAAAAATTATTCGTCTTGGAAACTTCAATAGCTGGCGTAGATCAATGTTGATGGCCTTAGGTGCTAGAAATAAGGTGGTGTTTGTAGATGGAACTTATCCTGATCTTGATAGTTCTCACCCTGATTTTGGATCTTGGTCATGCTGCAACAACATCTTGTGTACATGGCTGGTTAATGCTGTTGAAAAGCCTATTGCGAAGAGCATTATGTACCTAGCTACGGCTCGTCAGATGTGGTTAGATATTCATGACCAGTTCAAGCAAAGCGATGGTCCCCGTACAACAGAGATCAATCAACAGATTTATGCTGAAACACAAGGATCCCAGAGTGTTAGTGATTACTACACTCGTCTCAAACAGCTTTGGGAAAAACTGAAGAACCACGAGACTTTGTATACTTGTTGTTGTGCAAATTCCACTTGTGTTAGCAGTGTCAGAATTGCTCAGAGGGATGAACAAGATCGTGTTATTAAATTCCTTATAGGACTTAATGTTTCTTTCATGGCTACTAGGGGTCAGATCTTAATGATGGAGCCTAAGCCTAACATGGCTATAGGGTGTTTAATCTTGTTTCTCAAGAAGAACGTCAAAGGTCAATGAAGTCATCGAGCAATGTGGAACGTGGTCTGTTTGTGAACTCCCTCCTGGTAAACATCATGTTGGCTGTAAATGGGTATACAAAATCAAATATAATCCTGATGGTATTGTCGAGAGACCTAAAGTTTGGTTAGTGGCAAAAGGTTACACTCAACTCGAATGCTTGGATTATCTTGATACTTTTTCTTCTGTTGCGAAATTGGGAACTTTCAGAATGCTTCTCAGCTTAGCTTCTGCAAAGAATTGGTCAACGCTTCAGCTGGATATCAGTAACGCATTCCTAAACGGTGATCTTGACAAGGAAATCTACATGACCATTCTGCAAGGGTATCAAGAATTAACAGGGAATGTTGTTCCACCAGGCTCTGTCTGTAAGCTCAATAAGTCTCTGTATGGAATTAAACAAGTCTCGAGACAATGGAATCACAAGTTATCTGGTGTGATCCTTGGTGAAGGCTTTGTTCGATCACACGCTGATCACTCTCTATTCATCAAGAGTACTTCTACTCTTTTCATAGTTGTTTTAGTCTATGTTGATGATATCTTAATCGTTGGAAGTGATGATAATACTATCTCCCACTTCAAAATGGTTCTTCAAGCAGCTTTCAAAATTCGTGATCCTGGTCCTGCCAAATACTTCTTGAGCTTTGAGTTTGCGAGGAATCATACTAGTATATCAATCAACTAGAGGAAGTATACACTTAATCTGCTTCAGGATGCTGGATTCCTCGGTGTAAGGCCAGTCTGTTCCCATGGAGCCTAATTTGAAGCTCTCGGAGTCTACTGGTACAGTGTTACCTGATGCGTCAGTGTATAGGAAGATCGTTGGTAAGCTTATGTATCTTACACACACGCACTAGACCTGACATTACATATGCCATACACAAGTTGTGTCAGTTCATGGCGCATCCATGGTCCGATCATCTTCATGCTGCTCACAGAGTACTTCATTATTTGAAGAATAATCCAGCTCAATGTCTCTTTTATCCAACATCATCAGAAATCTGTTTGACTGCATTATGTGATGTCGACTTGGCTGCTTGTCCGGACTCAAGGTGATCGGAGACAGGTTATTGTTGGTTCCTTGGGGACTCAATGATCTCATGGCGCCCTAAGAAGCAGCATACTGTCTCCCGAAGTAGTTCTGAAGCCGAATATCGTTTTATGGCTGACACTACGTGCGAATTGATTTGGTTGAACTCTCTGCTGCAGGATCTTCATTGTCGTGTTGTTTCTCCGGCTAATCTCTTCTGTGACATAAATTATCCGCTCCATATTTCCTCCAACCCTGTATTCCACGAACGGACTAAACATATCGACAACGACTTCCATGTGGTTTGTGAGACAGTACAGAGTGGCTTCTTGAAGATGATGCATGTAAAGTCCGAACATCAGCTTGTTGATGTCTTTACAAATGCAGTACAACGGAGTGTCTTCAAGCACTTAATGAACAAGATGGGGGGGGGGGTATTAGAGTTATAAACCAGAATGTACATTTTATATTAAACCGGGATTAGATCTTGTATATAAGGAGAAATACTTTGTACAATTAGAATACCAAGAAGTAATACATTTTCGTATTATGTTACATTCTCTCTTGTTCTATTTCGTTCATCATCTTCACTACCTTTCATCATCTTCTTTGAGCTGATTTCATCTAAAAAATAGAACATGTCGTCTAAGAGCTTACACTAGTTATCATATGCAAATGTATGTTTTCTCTTTTTCTCTTCTCCCTTTTTTATTATTCAATGCATATTTATTGAGGCTATTTTTTTTTGCTTTCGTAGATTTGGTGACTTCAAGCTATACATAATTACCTTACACTCTCAATAGACTTAGGGAAGTTGTTGCAAGCCGATGGAAAGAAATGAAGGCACAAGTTTCATGGTTTGAATAAAAGGTTAAGTTTCAAGTAATGATAGGGACTTAGCCACGAGAACGAAAAGAAAAAAGGAAAAAAAGATGGACTGAGATAAGTAAAAAGTAGAACTAGTTGGATCAGCTGGATGGAGCTTAGGTACAAGTTCAGTGAAGTTAGTTCATCTTGGTCAGCTAGTAGACCGAGCTCAGCTAGATGGACCAACTGTCCATAAGCTCAACTCATCTGAAAAGAGTGTTGGACAATTAGGCTGGTTAGTCGGATCCGGGTGGTTACCGGACTGATGGTCGAGTATGTTTGGATATCGAACCAAACTCGATCATGGTCAGATTAAGGACTGGGTCGAAAAGACAAGCACATACCTTAAGCGTGCGAGAACGGTTGAGTGGTTTTGAGCGGAAGAAGCGCGTATGGATATGTGTCAATTCAGTTACCAGAATGCATCCTTTCACCCATTGGAAGTTATTGACAGAGTTTTCTATAAATACTACAGCTTGTGCATGATTTTAGGCACATTATTCCTTAGGGGAAAATACAATTACGATCAAAAAGAAAAAGCAAAGTATAAGAGATTAGTTTATTCACTGCTTATTAATCTATATGCCTAACTTAATCGCGACTATGTTGAGTTTATTGTGTGCCCACGTTCTCTATGGATTCGATCCCTAAATATTACAATTTAACCTCTATTGGCAAAAGTAGTTTGTAGGATTAATTTGATAGGGTTTGCATTGAAATACATAAAAACCATCATGTCATTCCACCTTTCAGATGTGTTTGGATAACCTGGTTTAGGTTAATTCATAAGAGTAACTATTTGAAGTTTTTTTACTGAACTGAGATATATATATAATATAGAAAAATTGCTTTCTAACATCTTACGAAAAATCTAATTATCAATTTTTGGTTATTTGGCTTAATAAGTTATGTATGTGATTTCTACACCGTCATTTAGTATCATGTGTTAATACTTATGGTGCATGTTGGCATAGTTATTTGTTGGTTAAGCTTATGTTAGCTCAGGTTAACAATTGTATATAAACAACTTTACTGTACATATACAGAATTAATGTTGAGATTGATATTTCATACAAACTCTGTTCTTCATCTTCGTCACTCTCGTCTCAACGTTCACATTCTTGATATTTAGAAGTTGGATTTGTTTCATTTTGTGTACTAAGGGGGTAAGTGGATCATAATTCATAATTAAGGTTGATCCAAAATTAAGTTTAATTTTCAATATATCTATAGCAAAAGTATGTGAGAAACACTCAAAGCGATTCGCCATATTACCAGTGCACCTATTTTTTTCCTTTTATTTTTTCGTTTCCTTGCATAAATATTCCCTTCTCAGAGCAAGACACTCTCTAATCACTTCACATGGCAAATTAACTAAGTAAGAGCAGGAAACAAAGTAAAGTATGATCAATAAGTCAAGCTTTTAGAGCTTGTGCTGATGATCAAAGACTTAAGCCTACCAGCCTCCCTTTCCAAATCCACATTGCCTCGTCTAGTTATCATCTCCATGTTCTTGTACAAACTCTGTTTCACCAGATTCTTCATCATCTTTTTACCTTCTTCCCCTAACCTCGGGCTCATTGGAGATCCAACACCGGAACTCACACGGCTTGTTTGTGGACCCGAATGAGGACCCATCCGTACATTTCTTTCATCTTTGAACCACTGCAAAAGTTTCACTGCCCTCTTCTGAACCAGTGGGCTTCCAAGTAAGGTCACTTCAAGAAGGACCGGTACAATCCCTGCCTTAGCCATTTTCTCACGTTGGCTCCAGCTCTGATGAGCTAATACCATCAAGATGTATGCCGTGTACTCTTGGCATTTCGGTTTATCTTCCCATGTTAGAATCTCTATCAAACTTTTGGGCACAGTCGAATCTTCCTCCATTGCCTTTTTCCCCATTTGAGTCACAACCAATTGCCCTAGACTCGCTAAGGCCTTCTCGGATAAGTCCTTAACCAACATTAGACTTAAGAGTGTCTTTATTGCCCCGTTTGTGACCAACGGTCCTGCGTTTTCCAACACGAGGCAGAGATTGTTTATGGTGGCTAGACATATCTCTTTGCACTTCATCTCTGTTGTATCTGAGTTCATTGTTTCCATCAAGAACGGTAGAATTTGTGATGAAGACACCGATAATTGTGTGCTTGTTAATGAAAGCAGAAGCTCAGCGAACCCGTATCTTGTTGATTGGTCGAGAATTTCGATATTTTTAGGTAGTTTTGAGCATATTCCGGCGTTCACCATCAGTGCCTTATTCCTGAAGTAAGAGAAAAATAAGATGTTCAGATTTTTCTTTTGCGATTTTGTTTCGATTATGTTGTTCAACGGATAGTATCATACAATTAATTTTAGGGAAAATTGCCAAAACATAAACAAAATTTAGGAAGATTGTCCCTTTGATATAATACTCTCTCCGTTTCGATTTAATTGTCGTTGTAGGGAAAAATTTTCGTTTCAAAATAAGTGTCGTTTTAGAGTTTCAATGCAAAATTCATTAATAAGATTTTTCATTTTATTTTTCTATTGGTTGAAATATGGTTAGATGTATAGGTAATTGTGTTTTTATTTTGGAAATATACAAAATCATATGTTTTGTTAATATGTGTGCATAAACCTAGAACGACAAGTAATATAAAACGGAGGGAGTATTATTTTTGTCCATTTTGTTTCACTTTTACCCTTTTCATTTCTGAAAATTATTACAATAAATAGTTTCATGACTCAAAAAAATATAAACAATTAATAAAACACTCGTATACACAAAAAATTTTTTTTTTTGAAAAACTTGATAAATATTCTTTTTAAATTACGTTCTACTAAAAGTACTAAATTTTGTTTTCTATGGAAAATGGGTTAGTAGAAAATAAATTTTAGATTGTACAAGTTCATCTACTTTTTTAGAACGAACAATCTACTAATTGTAAAGATATCTACTCTTCTCCAGAATACAATTTCTATTTTATTAAGTATTTTAAAATATCTGGAATGTGAAATCTAGATACTACTTGTACATCTACATGAGGTAGAAATTGCATTCTGGATTTTTGTCATCGTTCTACATAGTGTAAAAGGTTTCTTCTACGGATAAGAAAATATGTTTTTGCCAAAACTAAAGAAATTTCAGTTAAGAAACTAAAGAAAATATTCTAAAAACCAAGTTTTAGGAAGTTATAATATTATAGAATATTTTTTTAACTGAAATTTATTTAGTTTTCGCAAAAACAGATTTTCTTATCCGTAGAAAGAACCTTTTACACTGTGTAGAACGATGACAAAACTCCAGAATGTAATTTTTACCTTATGTAGACGTATGAGTAGTATCTAGATTTCACATTCCAGATATTTTAGAATACTTAATAAAAGTAGAAACTGCATTGTGGAGAAAAATAAATATTTTTACAATTAGTAGATTGTTCGTTTTAAAAAAATAGATGAACTTGTATAATCTAGAATTTGTTTTCTATTAACTCATTTTTTGTAGAAGACGAAATCTACTTTTATCAAGTTTTTCAAAAAAGAAAAAAAATCATTATGTTTATAACGTTTCACTTTTTGCTAGTTTCTGTGTTTTTGTTATGGCTCATTAGTCATGTATCAGACAGAGTTATAAACAAAATACGTTTACGTTGTACATACATTATATATGTAATTACTCCCTCCGTTTGGCAAAGAGTGTCGTTTTGAGGTTTTATTTTTGTTTCATAAAAAGTGTCGTTTTCTATTTTCAATACAAAATTTATGAATTTTATTTTTTAATTTAATTTTCTATTGGTTGAAATAATGTTAGGTATATGGGAAATGATGTTTTTATATAGAAAATATGCAAAATTAAATGTTTTCTTAATCGGTGTGCAGAAACTTAAAATGACATTTATTATGAAACAGATGGAGTATATTCTAATACGTATATGTAGATTAGCCATAGGTTAGTGGGATATGACTTTCGACTTTTCTAAGATCTATTGGTCAGGAAAAATTAATGGCCATTTGGAGATATACAAACGGCTGTCAACTAACGTGATGTGTCTTTTGATTCTTCCAAGTTCCGACGCACTCGGAATTAATTTTCATAATTTTTTAATACTAGTAAATTACAACTCGTTATTAGACTATAATGTGACATTTAGTGTGTTGTTTATTACTAAGAAATAGATGAACAAATTGTGGAATACTGACCAATCTCTATATGGGACTTAGTGGATAGCCAACGATGTTTTCCAAACTCCTCCATGTCTATGTTCTTTGTATTTTCTCTTAAGTTTTATCATATAAATTATACACACGCACACTAAAAATAAACACGAAAACTATTTTCAAATACTTCTTCTGGTTCGATTTAATTATTGTTGTAGGGAAAATTTTCATTTCAAAATAAGTGTCTTTTTAGAGTTTCAATACAAAATTTATTAATAGAATTTTTTTTTTTTTATTGGTTGAAATATTGTTAGTTGTATAAGTAATTGTGTTTTTATTTTAGAAATATACAAATTATATATTTTCTTAATATGTGTATATAAATCTAGAACGACAAGTAAAATGAAACGGATGGAGTAGTTATCAACTAAAAAGTTATTTGTAGTGATATAGTACATACACGCACAATTCTAGTTAATAATTATATGATTTTATCTATAAGTATATGGTGATTTAATGGTATATGATGAAAATGTGACCTTTATGTAACACTCAATATTTGACCAAATCAGAGAGATAAGAAAGGCACGTGATGGAAACGTCGTGTATACTTCACGAGCCAAATAAGATGCAATGGTAGGATCCACTTTCTTTTTTATAATAATTTATCGCATCAGTTTCAAAATCATAACAATGACAAAAATAAATATTTGTTGACAAAAGATGAATATTATAGCCAAGGACGAAAATTAGGTTTACCAGCACTTTTGGTCAAAAGAATTAATTTGGGCAAAAATCACTAATTTGGATGATTCGTCAACCAAATATATATACTCGAAAATACATATTATATATGTTTTCAAACAATTTATCTCTCAAATTGTAATGTTATAAATAAAAGATAAACATTACAAAAAGACAGATAATACGTCCTTCTAAGTTGTAACCACTAAATCTGAACATTTGAAAACTCACATATAGCCAAAAACGCAAAGCCGATACACAGTACCATTGGATAAAGCTAAGAATACAAGTTGGTTGAAAATTAAAGCATAAAGTCTAATCTAAATGATTGTAGCAAGAAACTATAGGGTACCTAAATTAACAATTACTTAAACGCAAACATTGACAATATGATCTACGGGCATGCATATGAAATTTGATTCATTTGATAGAGTTAGTATACACGAAGAAAGACCTTATTACTAAGAAATTTCAAACCATTTAATAAATTTTACGAATGAAAAAAATTGTAGAAGAACTTATTAAAGTGAAAGTGGAAGAACTTACGTGTGGGTTCCATGAGAAAGTTGAATAAGAGCCATAACGGCAGATCTCTGGTGGCCGGAGATATCAGAAGCGACCATAGAGACAAGAACCTGAAGAACACCGAGCTCCGCCATGAGCTTCCGAATATTCTTGTCTTCTCGGGAAAGTTTCTCGATCTCGATGGCAGCTTTCTCCTTCTCTTCAAAGGTTCCAAAGTGAAGCTTCTTCACAGTTCTCTGCAAGATAACCTCCTCATTCTCATCTTCAGGTGGTTTTGATAATATCTCTAGAGGCGCCACCACCTTCTCGGAGTCTTGTTGGGTTCTTGAAATCTCAGGTGAGCTTTGAAGGTCGTGTTTGCGGGAGGATGCTTTGGATTTCAGAAGGGAACGGATCCTGCTGAAGAAGTGGAGCTTCATGTATTGGCGTTGCCAAACTGAAGAAGAAGATGAAGAAGAAGAAGAGGATTGTGTTCGAGAGGAAGACATGCTAGACAGATAGATGATGAAATGATCTGTTCCTTTTAGTGGACTTTGCTCTGTCTTTTATATATGGTATATGCTTACTGCGGGTAAAATTTTGAGAAAAGTATTACTCCTTCGCTTTCTTAATAAGTGTTACTGGACACTTTTACAGAGATTAATTATTTAATGTATTATTAATTAAATAAAATTGATTTAGATAAAACTCTATTAGTTATTCAAAAAGATAAAATGTAAATTTAAGGTACAAATACATTAGAATTTTAAAATGATTTTTTTAAATAATATAAAAATTGATACTTATTATAAAACAAATGGAGTATTAAAAAAGAGAACTAATGTAAGTCACAATATTACATAACTAATCATGTCTTACTAAAAAATAATAATAAAATAAAATAAAATAAAATAAAATAATAATAATAATAATAATAATAATAATAATAATAATAATAATAATGTCTTCATATATACTTCATGTGTCCTACAAATTCATCATGGTCAAAACTCTTTTTATTTTCTATCAGAAAATGCACTTTATTTAATGATTTACTCTCTCAATTTTCTAGAAATATTTTTGTACCGATTAAAAAAGTAATTGAAATACATTTATGTTTTTATTAATTACACATATTCGACTATTAATATTTGAGATAAATAAAATAATAATAATAAGGGCAATTCTCTTAAATAGTTTTTTAAAGTTTTTTGTCACAAAAATAGAACTCAAGAACAAAAATGACCAAAATAGTTTCTTTTTGTTTTCAAAATTTTAATTTTAATTTTTTTTTTATTTTTTGAAATTTAAAACCCTAACCCCCAAATCCAACCCCTTAACTCTAAACCCTAATCTAGATTACTTAACCCTAGGGATATAAGTGTTTATTTAGCTCTTTTATAAAATATTTTGATCATTTTTTTCTTTAAAAGCTATTTTTGTGATAATAACTTTTAAGGCTATTCTAGGTTATTTCTCTAATAATAATGTCTTCATATATACTTCAATACTTCATGTGTCCTACAAATCCATCATGGTCTAAATTTTTTTTTCTATTAGAAAATGCACTTTAATATTTAATGATTTACTCTCTCCGTTTTTTAGAAACATTTTTGCAACGATTAAAAAAGTAATTGAAATACATTTATGTTTTTATTAATTACACATATTTGACTATAAATAAAATTATTTATAAAGTCAATGCAATTTTTTGATTAATATAAAATTAAAATTAAATATAATTTATATTAAAATTTTGCAAATAATATTTTTGTATAATAATAAAAAAATATTAAAATGATACATTTAGAAAAAATAGAGAGAGTAATAAATACATTAAATGTATGATCTAACAATAGGAATGGTAGCAATGATATTAAAATAATAGAAATTCCTTAAGATAGTCTATTTTAGTTTTATTTTTACGAAAATAGCAAACAAGTAAGAAAATAACCAAAATGTTTTATTAAAGAGATAAATAAATATTTTTATTCATAGAGTTAACTAATCTAGATTTAAATTTTAGAGTTAATGAGTGGAGTTTTGAGGATGAAATTTCAAATTTTATAAAATAAAAAAATAAAAATAAAAATTTTAAAGTAAAAATAGACTATTTGATCATTTATTTTAGAGCTATTTGATGATAAAAACTAAAAAAAAATATTTGAGATAATTGTCCTATTAATAAACTAGATTTCTTGTATGAGCACTCTCGAACTAAGAGATCCTGTCTTGGTGTTCCTATCTCGTGGTTGATGAATGAGAGTCAACTCCGCGAAGTGCTCTCTAGACTAATTTTCCAGTATTATTTTTCAATGTATGCACTAGCACTCATGAGATTATTGTAAACAAGAGTAATTCTTGGGTTCACCCCCTAGGGTGAACCTATAGGTTCACCATTTAAGTGATAACCAATAAAAAGTTGCCAAGTCATATTATGTTTAGAAAAATATTAATTACTAAAAAGAAAATATTAATTGCTAAATATTAGTTTTATTTCTAAACTCCAAACTTTATAACTCAAATTCTAAAAATTAAATTCTAAACCCTAAATTTAACAACACTAAAACCTAAAAACTAAACCCTAAACCCTAAATCATAGAGGGTGAACCCAAGGGTTTAGGATCAACCCAAGGGTTTAGGATCAACCCAAGGGTTTAGGATTAATCTAAACCCTAAATTTAACAACAATAAACCCTAAAAACTAAACACTAAACCCTAAATTACAGAGGGTGAACCCTAGGACTTAGGATTAACCCAAGAGTTTAAGATTAATCTTTGGGTTGATCCTAAGCCCTAAACCTTTGGGTTGATCCTAAGCCCTAGGGTTCACCCTCTATGATTTAGGGTTTATGATTTAGTTTTTAGGGTTTAGTGTTATTAAATTTAGTATTTAGAATTTATTTTTTAGAATTTGAGGTATAAAGTTTGGAGTTTAGAAATAAAACTAATATTTACCAATTAATATTTTTTTTAGCAATTAATATTTTTCTAAATATAATATGACGTGACAATTTTTTATTGGTTATCATTTAAGTGGTGAACCTATAGGTTCACCTAGGGGGTGAACCCAAGAATAAGTCTGTAAACAATGATTTATTATATGCAATCGAATTCAAATTTGTCGAGCACACATTCATGACAGATGATTCCAAAAGCTTCTCAACCTGTCTTTCCTATTGTTAACTTCATGCACACATACTTAATCCATTTTTATTATTTTTTCATTTGTTAATGTTTAGTTCGTGCTTTCTGATCGACTGAGCCACTATATATGTTAGGTAACTCTGCAAATTAAAATTTTAAAAAGGAGTTCAAGCACATTTATTCTTAAATACTAAATTGATCCGACCTGGTCGTCATTCCATGCATTCGGACTTCAAGTCTCGAGTGCAATAAGCTCTGTACGGCCATTTTGTATGTACGTAGACTAATCATCTAATGCTTCTAAACAAGGTATATGCAATCAAATTTGCTTACTGGACAAGTGATATTGCAATTTGGAGTTCCAAAAGTGAGAGATCCACAATTTTTTTATTTTTTTTAAAGATTGGTAGAATCAATACATTTTTCTATATATATATATATATATATATATATAATTTGATTGTGGACTAATTTATCTAAGGTCGACCATGTGTCAACTACATGTTTTAGATGCACGACGCTAGATCATCGTCTGGTTAATCACAGCGATCAATTTAAATATTGTAAACAATTTTAACGAAAGATTCGAACAAAATGAATTATAATAGTGACCTTTCATCGGCTCTCGTGGTCATTTAAAAAAACAAACTAGTTTCCAGAGATTCGATCCAGAACGAGCTAAGGCTATGTATAAGAGGTGTAACAAATTAAGAATTTTTATCAATTTTTTAATTAAAAACATTAATTAGGATTAAACTAAGTGTAAAGAAGGAATATTGTGGAGGAGAAGAAGGGGACAAGCGAGGAGTCAGAAAGTGCACATGCACAAGAACCGTTTTGTCTCTTGTAAATCTCACCATCGGGTTACAACAGAGATCAACCTTTTAGCTTCATCGAAAAACTAAACTTACTCTCTTATAACTTCTCCTACTCCTATTTCATTAACTAAACACGTTCGTTTGTGTCATATCCAACTTATCCTCGGTATAGCCAAAGATGGCCACTCTTCTTGTTTAGAGAACTGCATTCATTAAATTCTTATAGCTGAAATTATCCTAAAAACATTTCTCATATAAAAGATCGATTGCAGCATTTACATATCAAATCTACAGAAAGCGTGTATCACACAATAGACTTTAGATTCAATATTAAGCTAGACAAAAATATTAAAATAGTAAATAAAGTAATAAATTGGTTGTAAAGCTATCCTCGGTGTATTTTCTTATTTTTATCTCTAAAACAGAAAAACTCTAAAATAGAGATATGCTACATACGTGTTTTCTCCAATGTACTCCTCTATTTTTGTCTCTAAAAAGGAATATTCTTAAAAGATTATATATATTTTTTATTTTACAACAAGTACTTTTATTTATAAAAGTTACAAACTAATCCTATTTAATTTTTAATTTTACAAGATTTTCATAAAGTTATGATATGTTAAAAACAAGTTTCCTTAAAAGAGTATTATATAAATAAAAAAGTGTGATTCTATTTTTATAAAAAATGTATTTCTCTATAAAAATAATTGTTTTAGTTACAACTATTAAGTTTTAAAAGTTAAAAGAATATTTTGAAAAAACAAATATGACTCTATAATAGAGAAATCTTATTTCTAATGGAGCATTTTTTTCTATTATAACATTAAGAAGTCGATATAACAATGAGTTAGAGATGCTCTAAGATGAATGGGAAAGGCGCCAGATTTAGGGTTTCAATCAAGTTATCATAATTCAAATTTATAGATGCTAAGGGTTTAAATAAGAACTTTCCTAGAACTATACTTCAATAGTAAGAAATCTAGCTCTCGCGGCGAGTTTAATCAGATGTGTAAATCCTAAAACTCAGACTCTCATATGCGAATTCAACTACGTCAACAAGCATTAAGATTCAATTTGATATTTAGCTAAGTTTCCTAAACCAACTCTCGTTGTAATTATCAACCTATGTCAGCAGGATTAATTTCAAGATTCAAACCCACTCTCACAGCTGTCGATTATTCTATGATCATGTTTTAAGTTAGCTATTCTAGAATACAAACAATAAGAACAATCTTGTGAAAGATCCAATATGATCACTCTAGCAGTTCTATATTTTACAAGTTCATAAAAAAACATAGAAAACCTTAAATCTAAAAACTAAACTACTCATGCATAATTAAACAAGACATAAAGATAAAGTGAATTTAAAAATAGAGATAGAAATACTAAGGTTCCAATCAAATCTCTAAAGGAGTCTTGTGATCTTCTCTTAAAAGAATCTCCAAGAATAATAAAAAGCTTAGCTAAACAATGACTGTAAAAATAATATAAATAGACCAAAACACATTTATGGGCTTTCTTGTAATTAATAGAGACTTTTGGGCCAAACTTACAATTTCTGGAAATAGAGTCGGCTACGTGATCTTGCGTCGGTGTCAATCAAACTCTCCTCCAAAATATTAATTATGAGTTCTGTTTTCTTGCACACATACTTGTTTCTTCATTTTAATCTCCAAATAGCTTCATGATCTCTACAATACTCCAAAATGTATCTAGACTTGAAAAGACTCTAAAATAGACTCAAAACATAATATAAAAACTATAAATATAACTTATACTATGGCTCAAAAGTGGTAAAAACCATAGTATATCAAGTTCTTCAGACTTATCATTTGCTTGCCCTCAAGCAAATCATAGAATAAACACGTGGAAGAGGTTTGAAAACACAGAGACTCACCTTTCCTTAGAAATACTACCATCAACTCTACATTATTGTAAGCCACATAACATCAATGCCAACTTTAGATGCACTTATATGTAATTAGTCTTAGCTTAGCTTACCCCAACAAATTTCTAAACACACATGTAGTCTTTTTGATCCATTTCCTCTTTATTTTTTCCATTATGGTCGATTTTTCTCTTCTTCTTTTTTTTTTTTGAAAAAGATGTAGGCAAATAGTAAGGTCATATGAAATTCTCCTACACCTCGCTTCCACCGATGTGTGATCATTCCGTTGAAGTAGAATAATGGGGCCAATTGAAATTTTTCTATCCCTCTACTTCCCAGGAAATTATTTTAATCTTTTATATATCAAATGAGTCAAGAGAGAAGAACAGAAACACACAAACTTTATCCTTCCATACATGCAAGAGGAATTCGATCCAGTGTATATCAAACTCCAAAACAAACGTTTAAATAGGTTAAGGTTGGAAGTCAACTTTGGTTCTCAGACATTCTCAACAAGCATGGATGTTACTGGCATGTGATTTGCTCAAATTAACCTTAAAGCTACTCTCTCAAATAAGAGATTCGGTGTAGTACTTGAGGATTTAATCCACATAGACTCAATAATTCACATAATAGACTATCGGTTTTAGACTGAACTAGATCAATAATAGAAAGCAATAAGTAAATAAAACGGTTGTAAGTGATAAGAGAAAGCACTAGACTTAGGGAAATCAATCATGAGATTCAAAACACAAATCAATAAATGTCAAAGATTTATTAGGTTCGATTCTAGAACTCGAATGCAATAAGTAACTTTCTCAGCTCTCGCTCCAGAAGACTATCATGTGTCTAACTTTAATATAATACCAACTTTTGTTGCGTATCTGATGAATCAAACAGGCAATTATTTAATATTGTTCAACTAAGACCCTAGACCGACTCTCGTTGCGACTAACAACTTAACTTAACATGATTAGGTTCAAGTATTGATTACACTCTCGTGTCTTGCAATGATCCTATGATTCTAGATTCGAGTTATCTGTTACACACTCGTGCTATTACAACTACTCTAGAAGCTAGTATGATAAACAATCATGGTGTAGAAATCTATGAATAACCCTAGCAATCCTATGATTACTAGTTTGGCATTAAGTTCATGAAATCCGTCGATCTAACATGAAAGTCTTTCACCATAAAAATAAAACTTAAATATTATATTTAACTAGACTACTTCCATGTAAGTCGTCTCAGGTTAATTTTGCAATTAAAAATAAAACTTTAATATTTAATTTTAATTAGATAACTTTCATGTAAGTCTTCTAGCAGACGACTTACGCAAAAATCTTTTGTTCTAACCAAGGTTGGACCAGAATCTCAGAATAAAATTCTAGAAGACTTCCGTGTAAGTCGTCTTCCAGAAGACTTACATGAAAGTCGTCTAATTAAAATTATAATTTAAAATTTTATTTTTCAATTGCAAAAGTAACATGAGATGACTTTCACCGACAGTGAGAAGATTTTCACTGACAGTTTAGAAGACTTACAGAAAAGTCTTATGGCAGAAGACTTTCGTGTAAGTCGTCTAGAGAAAGTCAAGTTTCTGATACAATTCAGTCAATTGTAAAAACTAACATGTTTATCCTAAAAGACTTACCGAGAAGTCTTCTATAGTATTTTCGAGATTATTTTGTTAACAAAGAAAAATTGAAAGACTTTTAGAGAAGTCATCTCTAAAAAAGAAATATAAAGTTAATTGCAAAAAAAAAAACTTTTGTATTGACCAGAAGAGTTCCATATAAGACTTACACAGGAAGTCTTCTCACGAACAAATCTGATTTTTTTCTTTCAAAAATCATTGTTAGATCCAATAAAGTTCATCTTTAGATTCTCCAAGCACACATCACTTCTTAATGAAAGTTACTCACATGTTCTTGACTAACAATCATGAACTTGCGTAACTCTAGTAAGCTTATCAATTTTGAAATAAAAAATTAAGATTTTGGGATGAAATAAAAGAGGAAGTGGGGAAATGATTTGTGTGTATAAGAAACAAGATTATGAAGATGTAGATGTTGATTTTAAGTGCATTTAGAGTTTGAAATTGTTTGTTCATAGTGGTTGATGTATTGATGACAATGATAATGTTGTAAATAAAAGAAGAATATAAGGATGATTGAGTTAAATAACAATTTTTGAAAGAAAAAAATTAAGAAAAATAATGGTATTTTCGTAAATAATCAGAATTTTGTGGGTGAATATGGTTAGTTTTGTGTTTGACTTTGAGTTTTAAGTCATTTTTCCAAAAAAAAAGTATTTTATATTAAATGTTGCTCAACAAGATATAGTAGTTTAGTTAGTACCAAAAACTTTTTAATTTTTTTTAAGGAAAATATTTAGTCTCTCTACATTAACACATGATAAACCTTATTAAACTTTTGAAGGAACTTTGAATTAATTATGTTTGTAGCTTTTGTAAGTGTTAAAGTTATTTAGCATATCTAACAAATTGTGATTCATTAAAAATGAAAACCTAAGAAAATTATTTTGATACGAAAATCAGAAAGTGTGTATTTTTGAAATATATATTAGTCTAAATGTATGCTTTATAAGTAAATACACTAGATCTTTTATTAGATTTATCAAATGACAAATGATTTATAACATATAATGTCGACTCCTTGAATATCCAAAATCTATATAAACATCCCAAAATATGTAAAAACAGTTAAAAATTGATCAACTTTAAGTTTAATAATAAAAATGAAAACACCCTTGCGAACAGACAGATCAAATTCTAATTAAATGCATTATTTTGATTGGTAAATTTTGATTGGCAAATATAGTATTATAAACATTATATTAGAAAGAAAAATTTATTGTAAGTTGATTGCAACTGTTTTTTTATATGAAAAACCCTACTATAGATATTTATATATTAAATATATAATAGAGAAATAAAAAATAAATTAGGGAAAACATTGCAACATCTTTTTGATTTGATAAATTTCACTATAAATATTTATATTTAAATATATTATGTTGAATTAAGAAAAATATCATATGAAAAATATCACAAATCTCGTATTCTAAATTTATAATATATTGATTAAAAATTCATAATTATGAATAATATATATAATATATACAATTTAAAATAAAATTAATTTTATGATAAAACAAAAGTATCAAAATGTATATTGAATTCTTTTGAAATGTCTAATAAGAAAACAAATAGCAAAAAAATCGTGCAATGTGTTAGTTATCAAAACCCGTATATACCCTCACAAATCAATTAATTATTAATTAAAAAACAAAATAAGTAATGACATTACATCGTAAATAAGTTTTTTTTTTTTTTTTGACATCGAACGGCTATTCTATTATTCAAACTTGAGGTGGTCTGGGTAACCATACCGGAATAGAACAACCAACATAACAAAGCGATCTATGAAAACATCTTGCACCCTTAGCTAAGGAATCCGAGCAACCATTTTGAGTCCTTGGAATATGCGATAGTTCGAACCCCGGGAAGCATAGTTCCAGCGTCTTTATCTCCTCCAGTTCTGTCGCGAATCTCGGCCATTTCTTTTGCTCTCTTATCATAGCAATCAAGTCCTTACAGTCTGTTCCAAAATGCTGGCAAGAAGAATGTAGCACCATACTCTCCATTGCCCAACGGAGTGCTTCCACTTCTGAATGCAGAGCAGATTCCTTTCTTATAAAATTTCGCATTCCCATTAGTTGAGTCTTTCCTCCGCTGTCCTTCCAAATCCATCCACATCCACTGTGCTTAGCTGTTGCTGACCAAGATCCGTCCACCATACAAATATCCTCCAAGCGTATGACTTGGGGTTCATCCATAATGTCATCTTGAGAAATTACCGCCATCTGCTCATTTGCCTCAAACCACGCTTTGCACTCACCCTCTGCAAAACGAACTAATTTCAGAGGATCTCTGTCTATTCCTTTAAATAATTTGTCATTTCGAGCCTTCCAGATATACCAAATTATCCAAGGATAAGGATCTATGTCTCGTTCCACTCCATCAAAGTCGTTTCTCCTCCATAGCAGATAATCCATGTTAGCATAAATGCTTGACAGTGGAAACATCCCCGGTCTAGAAGGTATATCTGACAGAGACCATGCTTGCAATGCTGGAGGGCATTCAAAAATTGCATGAGTAACAGATTCCTCCGCCTCGCCACATCTTGGACAATAATCATCACATCTCATTTTGCGACGCACCAGATTCTTTGTTACAGCTACATGACCTGTAATCAATTGCCACATAAGGTGACGTATTTTCTGTGGTGCATTCACTTTCCAAACCGCAGCTTGGAGCTTGGTTATACTAGGCTCTGCAAACATGCATCCATCCCTCTCATTCAGTAAGTTCTCAGCCACCCAGTACCCGGATTTGACTGTATATTGTCCGTTCTTGGTGAAAGTCCAGCAGTAAGTATCCCTTCGATGAGATGAACTGATGGACAAACTCTTTACCAAAGCGATATCCTCAGGCACGACTAAACGCTCTAATAGAGCATCATCCCAATTCTTTGACCCCCCATTTATGAGATCACTAACTCTCATATTCGGATTCACCATAGGTACCAGTGGTATGGCTGGTCTAGCCGGTTGAGTGGGAATCCAAGGATCTTCCCACACCTTCACTTCATATCCAGAATGTACTTGTTTTCTAATTCCTAGGAGAATCAAATCTCTTGCCGCTGATAGACTATTCCACACATAAGACGGCCTAGTAACAGGAGAGACTCGCAACGGCGAGCTCATATGGTAATATCTTCCCCTCAAGACCCGAGCAACTAATGAGTCTGGGTACTGAACTAGCCGCCATAGCTGTTTTGCCAACAAAGCCAGATTGAACTCATGTATCTTTCTGAAGCCCAGTCCTCCTTCCTCTCTTGGCAAACATAAATTTTTCCATTTTGTCCAATGAAGTCCTCTCTTTGGTGGATTCGAGCTCCACCAGAAACGGGCAATGGCACTTGCAAGGTTTTCACAAATTTCCAGTGGAAGCAAGAACGAAGACATCACATACGTCGGTAGAGCAAGCAGAATTGATTTAATCAACACTTCTTTCCCTCCTCTTGACAACCATCTTCCCGTCCACCCATTCACCCTATGTGTAAGTTTATCCTGGAGAAAAGCAAATAGTTTGCATTTCGACCCACTTATATCTTCAGGGATTCCTAAGTAGGATCCCATTCCTCCTTCATTCTGGATCCCCAGGGTATCTTTGATCTGTTGACGTACACTCGCATCTATCCTCTTCCCAAAGAGTAATGAGGACTTTTCAAAATTTATACACTGCCCTGATGCTTGTCCATACATCCTGACTACTTTCATTATTTCTTCACATTCACGGGGCTCCGCCTTACAAAAGAAAAGGCTATCATCAGCAAAAAGAAGGTGAGATACCGAGGGGCATGAACGTGTCACACGCATCCCTGTTAACTTCCCTTGAGTTTCTGCATGATTTAGAAGGCTAACGAGCGCTTCCGTGCAAAGAATAAAGATGAAAGGAGACAAAGGATCTCCCTGTCGTAAACCCCTACTTGGTCTGATATTTCCCCGTGGTTGACCATTCATAAGCACCCTGTACTTGACCGAAGAAATGCAGCGCATAATCCAAGAAATCCAAGTCTCAGAGAACCCCATTTTCCTCATAACAGCCTCAATGAATGTCCATTCCAGCCTGTCATACGCCTTACTCATGTCCGTTTTGATAGCCATCCTTTTATTTTGACCACTCGGTTTCGTCCTGAGGGCATGAAACATTTCCTGCGCTATCATGATATTGTCAGAAATTTGCCTTCCCGCAACAAATGCTGACTGAGTTTCAGAAATCCTTTCTGGTAGAACTTTCTTTAATCTTTGGCATAGGACCTTCGATATTATTTTATAACTAACGTTACACAAACTTATCGGTCGAAACTTCGACATATCAGTCGGTTTATCCACCTTGGGTATGAGGCAGATATTGGTATCATTTAGTCCAGCAGCCATTGATCCTTCAAAAAGAAATTTGTTAACCATATGAGTTAAATCCTCCTTCACAATGTCCCAGAACTTCTGATAAAACAAAGCCGTCATCCCATCAGGCCCAGGTGCTTTTTCCGGGTGCATAGCAAAAAGCGCTAATTTCACCTCCCACTCAGACACCTGAGCTATTAAATCAACATTAATGGCATCCGAGATTGATGCTGAAACCATTGCCAAGGCCTCATCAATAGCCTCAGGGTTGGAAGATTCAAAAAGTTGACGAAAATAATCAGTAGCAATGGCTACCAATCCATCATCATCCTCGACAATGTTCCCATTTCTGTCTTTAAGTTGTGTAATTCGGTTTCTAGCTCTCCTCTGTTTAGTAATGGCGTGGAAAAACTTTGAATTTCTATCTCCTTCTTGAAGCCATAAGACCCTACCTTTCTGTTTCCAAAAAATCTCTTCAGCCTTAAGAGCTGCAGACAACTCTTTTAACGCCCCAGCTAATTCATCAGATGAAGAATCATCCTGTGAATAAAGGGTCTCCACCTTCTCTTTAAGTTCCTCCATTAGCTTACCCGAGTTCAACTCATGTTGCCTTCTCCATTGTCCTAGAGCTCTACGGCAACTCGCAATGTGATCCATTATATTGGCATCAGGAGGCAAATCTGAAGATTTCCATCCCTCAAGAATAACTTGTCTGAGATCCTCATTATCCAACCATCTCTTATCGAATTTAAACGACTTTGATTTCCGTGGAGGCTTTCTAAGGATCTCTCCTAGCACCGGCCGATGATCAGATCCCCACAGTCTCAAGTATTTGACTGATGAGTGAGGAAACCTCTCATGCCACTCTTCATTTCCTACAGCCCTATCCAGGCGACATCGAACTGTTGAATTCCCAGATCGTTTTCCAACCCATGATAACATGTTTCCTGAAAATGGAAACTCCAGCATCCCACAATCATTTAACATTTGGTTAAAAGGTAAGAACGAGCTGTCTGGGCGTTTTCGTCCCCCTACCTTCTCCTCATGACAAGTAATTTCATTAAAGTCCCCTATCATGAACCAAGGTCCTGATTTTATTGTTGAGAAGCGCGTAAGACGCTCCCATACTTGTTCTCGACGTTCTAACACAGGGTCACCATAGACAAACGTCATAAAAACTTTTATTCCATCAATGATTGCCTCAATATCAATCATTCTGTTATTTGAAAATAAAACATTAACTTGGAAATCCTCCATAAAAAACAAAGCTAAGCCTCCACTGAGACCAAGTGGCTCAACGGTAAACAAATGATCAAAACCTAAATCAGCCTGAATACTCTGCAGCATTGGCTTCTTATTCTTCGTCTCCGAAAGGAATACTAGTCCTGGGCGATGCTTTGAACACATCTCCGTAAGGCGTCGAACTGTGAGGTCATTCCCAATCCCTCGACAGTTCCAACTGATTGTTCTCATTTGTGAACCTGTGATGGGAATGTGGATCCCATCAAACCATCACCCTTCGAGGTACCCCCATCCGATCTAGGATATTTCTTCAGCTTCCCCCAATCTCGATCAGCCTTCCTGCGTGGAGATCCTCGACGAGGAGAACCGCGGCGAAGAAAAGAGCTCTTCTTGGACAGTATGCCCGACGGGACACCGGACCTTGCTCCTCCTTTGGCTTTCGATGATCCCTTCCTCTTCTCACTTGTCTCCACTCTCGACGCGCGTTGCTCCAACTCCAGAAGCTCGGGTCCTAACAAGTCATCCTCATGCTCTGCAAAGTCTACCATCTCGCTGTCCATAATGCTCACTTGAACAGTATCTGATCCCATACCATCCAAAGCTTCAATCATCTGGTCATCAACATTTTCTAGATCCTTTGCAGTAGTTTCGTGAGAGGTAAAAGAAAGAGATCGAGCCACTCCTTTGTCACGTAAGGTGACATTATCGTCAATCGTTGTGGATACCTGAATAGGAGAAACAATCTTGCTGGCCAAACGCTTACTATTGGGGACATCCGAGACAACAGGCTCCTCACAAGAAAGTCTCTCACTGCGCTCCGAAACCGAAAAGACATGGTCGTTAAGGGCAGCTTCCTGACGTGATGAAACCTGATTCCCATTAGCGAGCTGATCAGAGACTCGCTTGCTGACTCTACCTATCTTTGGACGCCATAACTGCCCAGGGTGACGATCAGTAGGACGTCGCTCGTAAGGAGTATCTCTTACGCCATATCTCTTCAAAGAACGTGTATCTCTATGCCGCAAAACTCTGTCCGTATGGGACGAGTAAGTTCTTCCCTCGTGATACTCATCCCGCCTGCTAAATCTCTCCCTCGAATCCTGGAGAGAACCATGATTCCTCAACCGATCCGCCTGATGATCTAACCGTTCATTGTCCAGCTGCACCCTCGCAAATACATTCGGCCGAGTCGTAGTATCACCTTCGAACGCTTTGTCCAAAGAGGGACAGTAACTCTTTTCATGAGACAAGACTCCACAGTTTGAACAATGTTTGAACAGCATATCATACTTGATATGAATGGAGACTTCTTCTCCTGTAGGAGCACTACAAGAAAACATGGATTTTCCTACTGTTTTTCGCGACCACTACTGTAGTCGCAAATTTTATCGACTGTTTACCGACTGATTAGCGACTGTTTTACGACTCAAAAATATCAGTAGCTAAACAGTCGCTAATTTATGACTACGGAAAAAAGTCGCACTTCAGTCATAAATTAGCGACTAAAGTGTGACTAATATGTAGTCAGTAAATTGCAGTCGCAAATCAGTCACTAATTTAACGACTGATTACCGACTGAATATGTGGATGGAAAAACAGTCGTCTTTCAGTTGCGAAAAACCGGTATTAAACACGTGAATATCGTTTTTAAGTAGGTATACCAAATATTTACGACTGAATATATCAGTCGCAAAATAAGTTGGAAATCAGTCTGAAATCAGTCGGAAAATGTTACCCTAAACCTAAATCTCATACCTTAAACATGTTTTTAAACTCTAAAATTTAAATATAAACCTTAAAACTCTAAACCACAAATTTAAAACTACAAATAAAACTATAAAATCTAATCTTTTCAATCTTATAATCTAAATTAAACTTAAACTCTAAATATAATTATTGAATATAACTATATACTATATATAACTTATCATGTCATAAACACTAATCTTTAAACTAAACTCCAAATACTATAAATTAATCTTAAACTTTAAAATTACTTTTTCAATATTTGATCTTAAATTTTAAATATATAACTTAAATACTATACAACAAACCCTTAACTCTAAACCTAAACCCTATACTTCAAATTAACCTTATACCTCAAATCTTAACCAAAATCTTAAATTGTAAAGTTAAACTTTAATTATTTTAAAATTTTAACTTCAAATCATAAATCTATACCCCATATATTATACTCCAACCCCAAAACTCTAAACCTAAACCATATACCCCAAATCATAAATATAAACAACAAATCATATATTTAGAATTTAAAACACTAAATCTTAGATATAAAGCACAAATAAAGATTTTCAAACTTTATTCTTCAATCTTATCCTTAACCCCAAACCCCTTTACTCCAAACCTTATATTCCATATTCACTAAACTTAAATTAAATTCTACACACAAACCTTAAAACTCTAATATATATCTTCATACTCTAATATCTAATCCTAAACTTAAATTAAAAATGAAATATTTTTGAAATTAAATTTTAAATTTTAATCTAATTTCCAAATACTATATATATATTCTAAACTTTAAACTCTAAGCCTCAATCAAAACTCCAAATCATAAATCTACACTCCAAATGCTTAACAGTGTAAATGTATAACTTAATTGTTATAAAATAAACTAGTAAAATAATAAAATTATAGAATTATAGTTTTTAAAACAGCTAATAAATGAAATATATGTATTTTTAAGTTAATTAGTTAATCTTTAGTAACCACATGTTGATTTTAATCTAATGATTACAAATCAAGCTTTGTTTTTCTTCTTCCCTTTTTCTTATTAGTCAATATTTAAAAAAATAGGATAATATTTGATGACCATCGATTGTTTTGGATCTGATGGTCTGAAACTAATCTTTTTTCATTGGTTGATATCAAATGGCAAAGATTGTGTCAGATTCAATAACAACCATTGATTAAAGTTTAATCGAATGGTGAAGAATCATTCTCAACTTCTATCTTTTGTTTTGTTTTTCTACCCACCACAAAGAAACATCTAACTTGTTCTCTTCATTGTCGATGATAAAAAAAACTTGTTCTTTTCACTATAATTTGTCCCAGTTTCAGACTTCACTTTGCTCAACCCACAGCGTCTCCTCCCTTGCTCAACCCACGGCCTCTCCTCCCTTTCTCAACCCACGGCGTCTTCTCCCTTGCTCAAACCATGGTGTCTCCTCCCTTCTCAACCCTCGGTGTTTAGACATAGAAAAATGGACAGAGAAGAACCCACCGGCACTTGACCGAGAAGAACCCACCGGTGTTTCACAGAGAACGTGACAGGAGACAAAGAAGACAGAGAGCGTGACGGGAGACAAAAAAGACAGAGAGCATGACCGGAGACGGAGAAGACAGAGGAGGAGGAGGAAAATAGCGGTGGCATATCTCGAGCTTCTCTCCCGCTGCGTCTCCAGTTTACGCTCTCCGACATTGCTGCTGCGTTTTGTCTCTGCTCACCTCGCTGGCTATGATGTAGAAGACAACACGATGGGAGGCTGAGAAGATTAGGTCTAGTTAGTTTTAAAAATTTAGGTTTAGTTATTTTATTTTAAAGTTTTGGTTAGGTTTGGTTATGTAAACTGGTTTAAGAAGATCTGTTGATCTAGATTTACTGTTTTTTTAGTTTATAAATTTTTTATTTGGTTTAAAATCTGTAAACGGATTGTAACTGTAAAACAATTTAATTGTAAACTGATTTTAATTTAGAAATAAAACTCATTTTGTAAAATTTTAATTTTGTAAATCGGTTTAAATTAATAACCAATATTAGTTATAAACTATATATATATATATATATTTCTATTTATATTTTTAGATAAAGAATTTTTTAAATCTACTAATAACACTAGTCGTAAATCAGTCGCTATAATAGTCACATATTAATCGCAATTCAGTTGTAATATTTAGTGACTGATTAGTGACTGATTTACGACTAATTACCGTAGTCGCAAATCAGTCACTAATCAGTTGCTAAATAACGACTGATTAACGACTGATAATTTTAGCGACACATGATATTGTGACTACATGATTCAGTCGCTAATCAGTCGCAAACACATGTTTTGCGACTGATTAGCGACTGTTTTTGCAGTCGGTAATTACTTGTTTTCTTGTAGTGGAGCTTGAATCTTCCTTGAGAATTTCAGTGGGTTTCTTGAATCAATATCAATGAGCATTCTTCCTTCCGACATCTCAACAGTATCAACATGACCCAATCTTCCCCCTATGTTTCTCAAATTCGTGACAGTCCATAGATGCAAAGGCATACCAGTTAATTGGACCCATAACGGTATTGTCCACGGATAATCGTCATGAATAATTGGTTCCCAGCGAACCAACACAAACATACAGAAGTTATAGTGAAAAGGCCCCTGGCGCAGAACGTGATTCAGATCCTCCTCTTTCAAAAAATTAAATAAAAACTTTCCATTGCCAAGATCATTTGCAGTAATACTTTCCTGCATTCCCCATTGCAGAGGCATAGCTTTGATTAGCTTTTCGACATTTTGTTTTTTTGGGTTAAGCACTTTCCCAATCAGAGACATACGGAACTCCTTGATGCAATGAGAATCATCTTGATCCGTAAGGATGATAGGCGCATCATCATCCTCATACATTATGTTCTTGCCTTTGAGATTGACCATATGAGCCGATCCGTGATCCTTCCTTTGCCCCAACATGATTTGAACAAAGAATACCAGAATCCTCTGTTTTCGTACGTAAAAAACAGAGTGCCGTGATTCAACTCAAAAAATCACAACCTTTAACGCTCGTCGTTCGATCCACTCCACACAGAGATCTCGGGTACCGGAAACAGAAAGCTCCCGACGTCTTCTTCGTCAAAGCAGGACCGCTAGATCACGTGATCCCGACGCTAACTTGCCAAATATCGTCGAGGAGTGATTCAGAGGAAACCACTTGAAGCAGTCAATGATCCTATATGCCAATGAGCAAATATGAATCAAGGTTAGATCAAAACTTTCAGAGACAAAGGTGAACGAGAGAAGTCGCCATCGCCATCTCCAGAAGCCCTAGCCGCTCTGGCTCTGCGTTCTAAGTAGAGAGTTTTTGTTATACATCGTAAATAAGTTTAAAAGTAAGTGAAAAGTGTCGAGGCATATCTTACTTTAATAGTATAGATAATTTCTAAAAAATGATGAATGGAGTACTAAAGTTGCTACTATTACCAAATACATCCTTACACTTACAAATTCTCTTTTAGATATGTTCTAATTATATAATGTAGCTTATTGTAATGCACCATTTTCAGAGCACAATTCATGACCATGGGACACGCTTTATGCAGGATCAACAAGATTGAGGCATGGGTCATGCTTCAGGGAAAGGGCATGTAGGACCAAAGTTGGTTAGACTCTTTTTGAAATTATGCAGACCAACCCGAAAGAGTTTGGGGTATCTATTGCTTATTGTGGACATGACTTTAAAGAAGAGATTAGGTCATCCCTCCACAAACTGGTCGAGTACTGGAACAGTACAATGAAACCAATCAAAAATGATTTAGGAAAGAAAGCTATCTCGATATGCAAGTGGCATGTCCAAAAACCACACGGTCTTCAAGAAAAACCAGTGACAAATGGTATTAAAGAAAGGTTTGTTAAACGTTGTTACTCTGAGCACGAAAGATAGGTAGGAAGGACCTCATTTTGTGGTGATGTTAGGCGCGGAGCCGAGCCATCAAGTGAGTAGAGGTAGGAGGTCTCGCAATGAGATGTTGCTTCGCCAAGCACTCGAGGAGGGATAGGATGAAATATTTGATGGCGAGAGGTGCGGAGTCGAGCCATCCAATATTATTGAAGATATAGCTTGATACTCACGTATACAATATATAATATTATGTTCATATATATTGTTTCTTTTAAATTAGATACGCACAGATCTTTTGATCACTTTGTATAAATAAGACCTAAGGGTTTACGTAATACACAAACTTTCTTCGATCACTCTCTTGTATCTTTGTCATGGTATCGGAGCAGATCTAAGACCTAAACTATATTCTTCTCAAAGCCTCTCGGCATCATCTCATCATACTCTGTTTTTCTTCTCCGAAAATAGAGCATCTCCTTTTCTCTATCAAAGCCTCTCGGCATATTCCTGTTTCTAAACCATCATGTCTTCCACCACTACTGATTCTGAACCTAAACGCAAGACGATATCTCCTTATGATCTTACGTCTGGTGATAATCCTGGAGCAGTGATATCTCAACCTCTGCTTAACGGATTAAACTATGACGAGTGGGCTATCAATCTGCGAATGGCTCTTAGCAGTCGCAAGAAGTTTGGGTTCATCGATGGCTCAATACCTAAACCTGAACCTAACTCCTCTACACTCGAAGATTGGGTTGCCAACAACCATCTCTTGGTTGGTTGGATCAAACTTACGATTGAAGCAAAAATCAGATCTTCGATATCAACTCGTGAAGTGGCACGAGATCTATGGGAAATCATAAGAAAGCGTTTTTCTGTCAAGAGTGGAGCGCGTATTCAACAGCTCAGAAACGCTCTCGCATCTTTCAAGCAGCAAGGAACCTCTGTGGATGACTATTTCGGCCGCTTAACAAAGCTCTGGGATGGAATTTCATAATGCACCACCACCAAGCGATGTGAATGCGGTAAATGTACATGTGATCTCAACACTGCTCGTGACACATAGCTTGAGATACTTAAGGTTCACGACTTCTTGTCTGGTCTTGATGACGATGTACATGGAGCTATTCGGTCACAAATATGTGCTGTCACGCCTCTGCCTGATCTTGATATGGTTTATCAAACTGTAGTTCAGAATGAAACAGTTCGCTCCATTGTTCTTAAAGACACAGTAGTCATGAGCTTTGCTTCTCAGGTGTCATCTTCTTCTGGTCGTCAATACGGTCCATCTTCACTACGTTCCTCTCGTGATAACTCGAAGTCTGGGATTCTGAACCGTGATCCGTCACGAGTTTGCACTGCTTGTGGTCGTACTGGACATGAAGCAGCATCATGTTTTCGAATTGTGGGATATCCTGACTGGTGGGAAGATCGTGCTCGTGGCAAAAGCAATCCTCGCAACTCAGTACTTCCTTCGACTGGCCGTGGACGTGGTCAAAATCTGAGAGCCAACAGTACTCAGATAGTGGCTGCGAACTCTGCTGTGGCAGGCTCAAATCAACCTTTGACTGATGCAGACAGGCAAGGTTTGAGTGGTCTAACTGAAGATCAATGGAGAACCATTCAACGAGTTCTTAGTTCTCCAATTCTGACGGATCGTCTGAGTGGTAAGAACAGCGACGTGTCTTGGATAATCGACACGGGCGCTACACATCATATGACGGGATGTGCTGCATTACTTCATGATTTTCATACTGTTGCTCCTGTTTCTGTTCAGTTGCCTGCAGGAACAAATGTTGTATCTTCTCAACAGGGCACAATTTTCTTAACACACAATTTGTGTTTGAAAAATGTCTTTTTGGTTCCAGGATTTCATATGAATCTTATTTCTTGTGGACAACTATTGACTGATAATCATCTTGTTGGATAAGTAACTGATCGCATGTTGATCTTTCAGGACCGAACTTCGAGGATTCTGATTGGAATGGGTGATCGTGAGAGAGAGGGACTGTACTGATTTCACAAGATTGAGACTGTGGCTGCGAGTCAAGCTTCTGTTCGTGTGGATTCTGCCTTGTGGCATTTGCGCTTGAGTCACGCCTCTTCTCGCGTTGTCAACAAACTTCCTGGTGTTAAGGATTTTTCTAGTAATATTGATAATGAGCTTTCTACAATAAGTTGTGATGTTTGCCTAAGAGCAAAACAAACTCGTCAATGTTTTCCAGATTCTTTATCTAATGCAAAAGAGATTTTTGATTTAGTTCACTGCGACTTGTGGGGTTTCTTATCACACACCAGCTTTCTGTGGATCAAGATACTTCTTGACTATTGTTGATGATTGTTCTCGGGCTGTGTGGTTATATTTGCTTCCTGACAAAACAAGTGTCTCTGTTCAGCTTCAAAATTTCTTGACAATGATTGAGCGACAATTCTCCACGAAACTGAAGACAATAAGAAGTGACAATGGCACTGAATTTATGTGCATGACTCAATTTTTTCAACAGCAAGGTATAATTCATGAGACATCTTGTGTACACACGCCACAACAAAATGGTCGTGTTGAATGCAATCATCGCCATATCTTGGAGGTGGCTAGAGCTTTACGATTTCGGGGAGCTTTACCAAAGACATTTTGGGGAGAATGTGCTCGTACGGCAGCTTATTTAATCAATCGTACACCATCACAAGTACTTCGTGGCAAGACTCCTTTTGAAGTTTTGTATGATCACCCACCGAGTTACAAACACTTGCGTGTTTTTGGATGTTTAGCTCATGCTCACAACTTGGATCACAAGGGCGATAGGTTTACTTCCTGTAGTCGCCGATGTATCTTTGTTGGATATCCCTATGGTAAGAAAGGCTGGCGCCTATATGACCTGGATCGTGAAGTGTTCTTTGTCTCTCGTGGTGTAGTTTTTGATCAAAGCATCTTCCCTTATTGTGACGAGTTACCAGTTCCGTCGTCAATACCATCCCCTAGCATCACGCCTCCTTTAATTCTTCCTATTGACAATGACGATGAAGCTCTACATGGTGAGTCTTCCTCTACTGATAATATTGACTCCTCACCACCGGAAACATTGTCAAGTACATCAGACCCCGTTGTTTCTGAAATTGATTTGGGGTGAGGCAAACGTTCCAAAACAAGATCATCACGTCTCACCGGTTACATTGTTGGTACAGTCACTCTATCACCTCTCTCTTCTCTCACGACACCACCTTCTCAGACATCCTCAGGTACAGACTATCCTCTCTCTGATTATTTATCAGGTCATCGATTTTCTCCTGCATATTGTAGCTATTTGGTTGCACTAACAACAGCAGTTGAACCTCGATATTTTAAAGAGGCAATGACATATGAAGAATGGAGAGAGGCAATGAAATCGAAGATTGTTTCTCTTGAGGATAATCATACATGGGACCTTACGGATCTTCCACCAGATAAGAAATGCATTGGCAGTCAATGGGTTTTTCGAGGTAAGCTAAAAGCCGATGGAACCTTAGAACGCCATAAAGCTCGATTGGTGGATTTGGGTAATTATCAAGCCGAGGGTCTAGACTACAAAGAAACTTTTGCTCCTGTGGCAAAATTAACCACTGTGAGACTCCTTCTTGATATTGCAGCAAAAAGAAACTATGAAGTTCATCAAATGGATGTTCATAATGCATTTCTCCATGCGATCTCGAGGAGGAATTTTATATGAGACCTCCACCAGGCTTCACTTCACTAGGTGATAAACGAGTTTGTCGGCTTCGTAAGTCTATTTATGGGCTCAAACAATCTCCCCGGTGTTGGTTCAGTAAACTCGCTGATGCTCTTTTGAAGTATGGTTTCAAGCAGTCTCGCTCAGATTACTCACTGTTTGTATTTCATCATGGAGGTATCTCTGTTCAGATCTTGGTATATGTTGATGACTTGATGATTACTGGTAATTCTCCATCTGCCATAACAGAATTCAAAGATTATCTGTCTACTTGTTTCAAAATGGAAGATTTGGGACATGCTAAGTATTTTCTTGGTTTGGAGATTGCTCGTAGCTCTGCTGGAATTTATTTGTGCCAGAGAAAATATGCGCTTGATATTGTCACTGAAGCTGGATTGTTGGGTTGTAAGCCAGCCGGATCCCCTATTGATCATAATCATCAGCTTGCACTTGCCAAAAGTCCACCGTTGGCTAGTCCAGAGAAATATCTCAGACTCATTGGTCGGCTGATTTATCTTACCTCTACACGACCTGATCTTTCGTATGCCATCCATATCTTGTCCCAGTTCATGCAAAATCCAAAAGAAGATCATTGGCTAGCAGCATTGAAGTGTGTGAGATACTTGAAAGGAACACTTGGACAGGGCATCTCATTGAAAGCAAAGTCTCCATTGCATTTAACCGGATGGTGTGACTCCGATTGGGCGAATTGTCCGCTGACTCGCAAATCTTTAACAGGATGGATAGTTCTGTTTGGGGACTCTCCTATCTCATGGAAGACAAAGAAACAGAAGACAGTGTCATGTTCTTCTGCTGAAGCAGAATACCGGGCAATGGCAGCTCTTACTCGCGAATTAAGATGGCTCAAATCACTGCTTCTTGATCTTGGAATCAATCATTCTGATCCTATGTCACTACGGTGTGATAGTCAAGCAGCATTGCATATTAGCGCTAATCCAGTCTTTCACGAACGCACCAAACATATTGAAGTTGATTGTCACTATGTACGGGACAATATCGTTAAAGGATTCATCAAAGCTACGCATGTTTCTACTCGAGCGCAACTGGCCGATATACTAACCAAGGCTTTGGGACGAAAGGAATTTGATTCTTTTCTTCTCAAGTTGGGCATTCAAGACCTCCATGCTCCAACTTGAAAGGGGGTATTGAAGATATAGCTTGATACTCACATATACAATATATAATATTATGTTCATATATATTGTTTCCTTTAAATTAAATACGCATATATCTTTTGATCACTTTGTATAAATAAGACCTAAGGGTTTACGTAATACACAGACTTTCTTCGATCACTCTCTTGTATCTTTGTCAAATATAATGAAGAAAAGAGTTGTTTCGTAACATCCAAACAAACTACCAACATCCATGTTCGTGACCACGAGACACATTTTATGTAGAATCATCAAGACTGGGGCAAGTGTCGTTTCAGGGAAGGACGTGTAGAACTAAGGTTGGTTAGAACTAAGGTTGGTTAGACCTCTTGGAGTTAGGTAAATTGATACGAAAGAGTTCGGGGTATATGTCGCTGGTCATGGATCTGACTTTGAAGAAGTGACTAGACCATTCTTGCACAAACTGGTCGGGTACTGGAATCGTAACCCTTGATGAGTCTAAGCGAAGCGAAACTAGTCAGAAATGAAAATGGTTCGATATGCAAATGGCATATTTGAGTGTCGTATGGTCTTCCGAAGAAACCCCATGACACTGTGCTGGTAAGTGACAACTTAGCCAGGATAGCTAGGGAACAAAGTCAGGGATACGTTATCACTTGGAGTAGGTTAGCAGAATTGCACATGTATATATGTACATCCCTGGTGGTTCTGTCCTCTTTGTACTTTTTCTTACACGTATTCCACCAAATTGGATTGACCATAAAAAGAAAAGAGTTATGACTTATGAGCATGCGCTCAATCTTAACGTAGAATTAATTGAATAAATCCTCACGTCTAATGGAATAAATAATAAATTTGATTGAACATGCGAACACTTTAAAAATCAATCGAAATGGGAGAACTGAACAAGAAGTGGAATCATAATCTTATCAGAATCAGTCGTCTTCAACCTCTAAACATTTGAACAAACGCAATAACCAAAACTTTTCTGAATCCAAGAATCTTTATCGTATCATCAATGGCGTACACACCATCAGCACCGGAGCTTCCAGAATCGTTCGGGCAGCAAATTGACGAGGAAGCTAGATACACTTACGCGTATCCATACAGCTGTTCGGGTCAACCAACCAACCAACTCGGATCTTGCGGAATGTTTTCACCGGAAACGCATCCGGACATCGTGAGGAGCTTCGAGTCGGCAGGCGGAAACCGGAGCGGATTCCTAGATGAATCGGAGCTCCGGTATGCGTTATCGTTTTCTGGCAATGAAGGAATCAGTAACAGAACGATTAGGTTCCTCTTGTTCATCTACAAGAGCCCTCGAGAATCTCTGCTACGACTTGGTAAATTTTCATTTTTGTTTATTCTAAAAATTGATTTTGTGCTCTTGATTCTTGTCTGATTTGGAAGAAACTTGTTTTAATCTAAAATTGATTTTCTTCTACCTCTGTGATAGGTCCTAAGGAGTATGCTGAGTTGTGGAATTGCCTTGCGCAATGGCGTGTAAGTGAACACTTACGTTTAAGACTCTTGTAGCTTATTTCTATGCCTCAAGATGTTGTGATAATGTTATTGTGTGGGTTTGCAGGCCATGTTTGACAGGTACGATAGAGATGAGAGTGGAAATATGAATGCTTTAGAGCTCAGAGACGCTTTCTATCATCTCGGTTATTATCTTATCTCAGTTTGATGATGGCACTGGCAACACTGTTGACCTCTGTTTTGACAGATTCCTCGAGTAAGTTTCTTTCGCTTTGTCTTCATCGGTTATGTGGTTTTTTATTGGGATTATTAACTGTCATTGTCTGCTGGATTTGCAGATGTGGGATGATTGTGAAGGTAGGAGAACTATGATCTTTTTACGCTCCAGAAGTATTTACATGAATCTAACCGCTTGTAATAGTCTGACACATGTTTTTTTTTGTGTGGATTTTATTAGAGTTTGACTGAGAAGTTCAAAGAGAAGGACCCTGGTTACACGGGCTACGCAACGCTCTCTTATGATGCTTTCATGTCGATGGTCATTCCGTTCATTGCCTCATATGACTAATGCTCTTTATCTTTCTTTGTTTCTTTAAACAATCTCAGCTTCAAGTTGTACATTTCATAATGGGTTTGTGGTTACTGAATAGGAGAGTGAAATCAAACTGGTGATTAGGTAGGTTGGTGATGGTTGTGGAAGAGAAATAAATGAAAGTTGTAATAGTTATAAGTAAGAAACAAAAGTGGTGAAACAAAAAAATACAAAATGGTAAAGAGCTAATTGAGTTGTTTGCAAACAAATAGCCCAGACATCACCAAACCAATGGCTGAGAAGGCGCCTTGCCTTGAACGCCAAAACTCAATCCTTGTCAAAGGTCTTGTGATCTCAGACAAAACCTTGTCGAACTGTTGGTGGAGCTGGTCGAGACCACCATTATTATCAATCACAATATCAGCTTTGCTTCTTTTCAAATCCACAGACATCTGAGCCATCACTCTGTTCCTTGCATCATCCTCACTCAGTCCATCTCTCTCCATCAGTCTATTTAGCTGTGTTTCATGACTAACCCACACAACAACGATGGGTTTAGTCCATTTATCCATCTTAGCTTCGAACAGCAATGGGATATCGACAACTATCACTTTAGCACCTTTTACCCATTGTTTCAGGATCTCCCAGAAGATACCAGATGATATGTACGGAGCCATCAACCTAACAGAGAGAAGAAAGACACAACACTGAATTTCAAAACCCCATCCCAATAAACAAAAAAAGGGGGGAAACACTCAGATTCTTACTTGTTTAGAAGTTGGCGGTTGGAATCGGAAGAGAAGACCATCTGACCAAGCTTTGGGCGATCCACTTCTCTACTAGGAAGAAGAATCTCCTCGCCGAAAGATGCAACTACTTTCTTCCATCCACCACTTCCTTTCTTCAGCACATCCTACAAAAACAAACACAGTTTGATTGATACACTTGGTTGGCTTCTCGGATCTCTAAATGCAATAAAGTTAATAGAAAATAGGCAAGTTTTGAAAGTAATCATAGATATGAGCAATGAATGTAGCTATAAGAACACAAAAAGAAAGAAAGAGAGAGAGAGATTACACGAGCAATGACATCAGCATCAACAACATGAATGCCAGTAGCCTTGAAGAGGTTGGAGACTGTACTCTTCCCAGACGCTATGCCTCCCGTTAGACCCACTATTCTCATTCTCCTCACACTCTTTACCTTAGAAACCACCAAAACGATAATCAAACCCAATCTTCGACTTCTGTTGCATAAACGAATTGATCTATCACATTAGATCTACATACCAAAAATCGAAGCATATGTACAGATCAACCAATCGACCAGTTACATTTGAGTCTTAAAGCCAAGGGATCAATTGGCTACAAATCTCTAAAGCTGTTATTCTACAATTCATCAAAAACAAAATCGACCAGTTACGCAGCCAATAGACGAGAGACAGAGAATATACCTGAACTGGAAGCGGAACAAAGGTTTCAGAATTCGGAGATGACAGGAAATTCCCGATCTAGAAGCTCTTCGATGATGATGATGATGATCAATAGACAAAGGCTAAAGTGATGATGATCATAGAAGTTCTTCGATAATGATTGAAGAATTGTGTATTTGATGGATTTTTAAATAGGCAAAGTGAAATTAACCGGTTTACAAACTATCGTTGGCCCAGTTCAAGCCAAGCCTTTAACAAAGAACTAGTTTTTTTTTTTAAAAGAGAGATTTTATGGTGATTTGTGGCAAAAACTTTGGCAAAACTTTAGTGGTGATACAAAAGTTAATCTTTTGTGTGCAAATTTTAAAATGGAGTCCATATATTTATTAGTTACATAGAATTTGTTAAAATCTACTCATATGTAAAAAGTATGTTGCATTCATTTATGAAGTACGAAAGGTAATATAATCTTTCGTCTATTTTTTAGTTTATTTTTTTACTCATTTATTTTATTATTTGTAATATAATAATTCTAATTCGTAACTCATAAAATCCTTTATATGTATTATAAATAGAATCATATTAATATGATTATAACACGGTATCATCACGATTACTCTACCATTATATTACATTTTTCAACTATTATTATTGGAGTTTAACCATGATGAATATTATTTATTTCTTAGTTATATTATTATCGGAGTGCGGTCTTGTCATCCTATTTTTTATTATTAATTTTTATAATGGTTGTTTAAGGCACCCTGGTGTAACCGCCTAAATATTTATTTTATTGTTTTATAATTAATGACTTTGTTAATATAGTTTATATTTTTACTATGATGATTTTATCACCATGACTTATTTAACTTTCTGTTTAAACTGATAATTTCTGATTAATTTTTACCTTATGTTTTTAGTTCCAACAGTCGTAGATAAATTAAAAAATATTTACTTTCCAAACGGCTAATTAATGGCTAGTGAACAATGTTTTTAAAATCTATAAATACTCTTATAGTTCATTTCATTTCATTTCATATCTCTCCAAAAATTTATTTTACAAAACATTCGTTAAAATGCTTAACTAGTTCTTTGTTTTAATAATTGGCTTTTTAGCGGTTGCTTTTTATAATTTACTTGTTGGAGAATTCTCTCCCGAAGAAAATGTGTTTATCTTTACTTTGTATATTTTACACATTTGTATTACTTGTAATTGCATTACTTATGCATGTACCTCACATATTTTAATGAAATTATATTTCTAATTATGTTCCTTATTATTAATTTATTTTAGAAACTCAATGGCAAACATAGAGAAGCTGCAATTTTCCACTTTGGATATCACCAATACCAACTATATTTTTCGGGTTACCAATGTCGAACTCTTTTGAATCTGAAATCGGTAATCTTGATCGTTGATCGATTTCGATGGTGGGTTTAACAACTAAACGATTTAGAGAACAAATCAAGAGTTTATTGAGTGAATTTGAGTGTTTCTATGAAGAACAGAGCAAGAACAAGTAATCTGAAAGAAACCCTAATCCTAGGCTTGTTCTCCAGTGTTTGCGTGCATCTCTCTTCATCTCAACCCTTTCTTTATGTATGCCCTCCAAAAGTCGGTTCTAGGCCCTGTGGGTCGACTTCGATATTCATCTTTGGGTCTAGATCTCATCAAGATGGGCCTATGTGGGTAGATGCAATCTATCCCCAACAATTAGTCCCCCCAGTTCATCAAAAGTGTCGTCGCAGTTATATTTCCGATGAATTTCTTCGAATGGGTCCATTGATAATGTGATCTCAGTTATCGGTTTCGTCTGGTAAATAAAAGAATTCGTCCTTCCGACATCACTATCTTGGTTGATGATTTTCCGCGTGAAGTTACGCGCCATATATCCATAACAGATTTTTTTTCTCGAAATTCAGAGTTAGTGGGACACGTGTCGTCATTCATAGGTCTTTTAGACCTAATTATGATGACTCCTCGTCTTCCACGCCATGTTTCCTATAAAAACCTCTTTCCAACTCTCATTTCTTCACTTTCTCGCTACTTCATCGAAAGGTACTCTCTTTTTCTCTCTGCCTTCTCTCTACTCTCTCTCTCTCTCTAGCTCCTCTTTTTCCGATTAGAATGTCCTCTCCGATCCGCCGCTGCTCCTTGAAGGGGAAAGCCATCGCCACCGCTTCAGATTCTGACAGCAGCGGCTCCCCTCTAATCCGCCGAAGAAGGTCAATCACACTTGGAGGTACAAACATTTCAGGTTCTACAGCTGAGGATTTGGCCGATCTAGATAACAACGAGCGCTGCATCGTCGAGTTCGGTCTAGAGATGGAAGAACGTAAAGCGGGTGGTCAGGTTTCTGGAGATGACCCAACTTTAGATTTCGAGCCGAGATCAGAACAAGAAATCATTCCTACTGAAACAGGTGATGCTGTTGGGAATGTCGAAACTTTGGCACGGAAGAAAATAGATTATGCATTAGCCGATCTTCTTCCGATGCGTTGGACAGGAGCCGACTTTTAGTTCGACGAGCAAATAGACCCAGAGCAGGAACGTCGCTTCAGTGCCAAGAAGAATCAGAAGTGGGAGAACCACTTGCCTACGAAATCGACGTTCAAGAGTGTTCGCAGACTGATCCTGCAAACAAACCCTCCAGCCGGCTTCTCATTTCTCATCCCAGCGATTCATCAAAGACCATGGACTCCTCCTGCAGGATACGCCTGTGTTTATGAATCCTGGTTCCTCAACTGCTCCCTGTGGTGGCCGCTACCAGAATTCCTGACCACCTACTGTTCCAGGCGGAAGATAGCCCTTGGTCAGTACACAGCGAACGGGATCCGGATCTTAGTGGCCTTGACCGTTCTTGCAGCCGAGTTGGGAATCAAGATGTCGGCCCATCTACTTACGAAGAACTGACCAAACCGAGTATTACCATGAAGACGGGGTTCTTCTATGGGAAGATGGTTCCCAAGTATAATGTGATCACCGGGAAGCCGACCAAAGTCAACTTCTGGAACCACCGCTACTTCTATGTCAAGATAAACGAAACTTCCTTTGAAGATCCCTCGATAATCTTGAATGGATATTTCAATGCTAACATTGATATGATTCTGAGATCTTAATTCTTTTCCACTCCAACTGATCTGCTTTATCTGTTTTCTTCTTTGATGCAGATCGGCTCTCTAAGTGATCACAAGGCGGTACCCAATCTTTCCTTGAGGAGGTGGAAGCTATCAGAACGCTGAGTCACCAGCATTGGCCTGACATTAGTGAAGCCCGTATCCAGGCTGCCTTGAACAGAATCAACCGAGGTAGCTCGTTTCCTTATCAAACTCCATCCATACTTGTTTCTATAACTGACGACTGTGTTATTGGATGCAGCGACATTTACTTCGACAAGTCGTAGCTCCAGAATGGGAAAATTGAACCACGCGTCTCTTCCTTCCTACGCCGATACTATCGGTACCCCAGTGCATAGGGGTGGTTCATCTGATGCCGGCCGACCTGCTAAGAGAAAGAGGTCCGCGAACACCGAGGAAACAACTAGGAGAACCAGCCTAGTTCAATCTCTTTTTACCGAGGGGCTAACAGAGAATGCAGACGATGTCGGTCAGCAGCAAGGACTCTCGCGGGAAGAGCCACTTCTGCTCTCTCCTGCCATCCCGGTCGGTGCCATGACCACTGACGAGATGCCAACTGGAGAATGCTTGGCGGATCCCTAGGCGGTGGAGGTTCGTGTTGAGCAATCTACTGAACCTGATCTGGCCAGTCGCAAGGAGGTGGTCGGATACCCTCACGTTGTCGACTTTCGGTATCAGCACACTTCTGTCCCCTTTGTTGAGGACAACGAAGAGCCGGCACGCTTGTTCCGGCATATCCAGCTCAAGAGGAGGGGAATGCCTGAGTTGGAGCAACTCACGCAAAGTAACCGGTATCGCGAGATGACTCGAGCTGGGGCTATTGTAAGTATCTCCTATTTTTAGCGTTCCGACCTGCCCCTTGTACGTTTACTATCTCACGGATTCTGTCCTTTCCTCTTTTTCCCTTATCCTGTTTTTCGGGAGTGTCAATCTCATGGTAAGAGATTATGAAGCCAAGCTGAAAGCTCAGGACGAGAAGATAGCGTCGAAGACCGGAGATCTAAAGAAGAAGAGGAGGGAGATTGCCGAGCTGGCTTACAAGTGCGGTCGTACGAAGAACAGATCGGCACGCTGACCGCCAAGAAGATCGAAGCCGTGGAGCATGCTGAGGCTCTTTCAAAAGAGCTAGAGGAGCTTAACGCTTTGAAGGAAGGACTTGACACTCGGTGCCATAACCTGGAGCAGGAGAACGCCGAGATCGTCTTGAGGTTCGAGACAATGACCAGAAGGTTGAGGGAGTCTCGGGAGCATGAAGTCATGAAGGAAAGACTTCGTGTCGAGTCCATTTTGAAGAATCAGATCGCGCCGGCATACGACAAGATGCGCCAATTCTTGGAAGAGCAACCATCCATCCAGTCCAAGTTGGCTTTGTACTCTCAGGCGAAATGGATTCGAGAAAGCCTCGAGAAGATCCATTCCCAGGGTTTACCCATGGAGAAGATACTTCAACAGGCTAGAGCCGACAAAGCGAAGTACCAGGGAGAGCTACAAGGGATGGAGGTTATGAAAGTCTCGGAGATCGATCTTACGCCGATTGGCGCTGATGAACACGGCTCCAACATGGCGGTCTTCTCTCCCCAAGACATCGAGGATCTCTGTTCTTGATAGGACGTCTTTGTTTGTTGTCTTTTTGTTTGTACTTCTTATGTAAGAACTTATAGCCGAGTTTGACTTTTTTCTTTTTATTTATGAAGTATTGAACTTTCTTTTGTGCAATTTTACGAAGTTTAGAGCTTCAAACGATATCACACATGAGCCGAAGGCCGATGTCAAACTTCGTAGTGATTTTACTAGATAGACAAATAGGTTACTATCTCGTCAGATAGACCGACAATGTTCCTTGAGACTTTTCAAAGTAGTTCGAGCAGTTTTTCTTTTTGTCTACTGTGATGTGGTATCATTTGACTTTTTAACTCTTAAGTGTCTGATCAGGACATAAGAGTAGGTAAGTCCATTCGACGTGATAGCCTACTGTGGATTACTGCCGATTTCAATTCATTTTTATGAACTTAAAGTGATTGATTTTGACGAGATCCGAATTGGATTTAGTCGAATATTACGTGATCAGAGCGAGGGAGGTTGTGATACGAATATATATTTATATATATTTTTTTTTTTGTTTTTGTTTTTGTGATTAAACCCGGTTAAAGGCTGCCTACGTACCCGAGAAAGGATCAAGTCACTCGTAGTTCTTCTACTTGCCTCTAAGCGCCAAAATAACGCTTCAGGTTAATTGAATTCCAGGATCTCAGTATTTGTTCACCGGAAGATGTTTCAAGTCGGTAGACTCCTGGTTTGACCACGTGCGTTATTTTGTAAGGCCCCTCCCAGTTGGTACTGAGTTTACCTGCCCTCCATTCCTTGGTATTTTCAAAGACTTTGCGGAGAACGAGATCGCCAAGTTGTATCGGACGCGATCAGACTTTTTTGTTGTAGTAGGATTCGGCGAGATGTTGATAATTTTGAATCCGCAATAGAGCTTGATCTCGTCGTTCTTCGAGCTGATCAAGAGCGTCGATCATTATTTTGTGATTAAGATCTTCGTTTTAAGGGAGCTTCAGTCTTCTAAAGCTGGTGACGTTGACCTCGGCTAGAGCCATTGTTTCGACTCCGTAAGCCAAGGTAAAAGGCATTTTTCCTGTTGCGCTTCGGGGCGTCGTGCGATGAGACCTTTCTTAAGATCCAGCCTCTTCTTGATCCTGTCGATGATGACTTTTTTTGTTGCCTCCGCATGTCCATTCCCTTGTGATACCTGGGGGTCGAGAAACTAAGGCGTATTCTCCACTTCTCGCAGAATTCGCGAAACTTGGTAGAGGCGAACTGACTCCCATTGTCGGTAACTGTTTCATAAGGTAATCCGTGTCGATATATGATGTACTTCCAGACAAAACTCTGGACTTCCTTCTCGGTGATCTGGACGTAAGCTTTCGCCTCAACCCATTTCGTGAAATAATCGGTCATGACGAGCAGAAAGCGTCTCTGCCTAGAACTCGGTAGGGGACCGACTATATCCATTGCCCATCGCATGAATGGATATGGTGCCGTTGAAGTCTTTAACAGCTTGGTGGGAGAATGTATGTTGGGAGCATGTCGCTGACATTTATCGCACCGAGATGTGTATTCTTCGCAATCGTTGACCATTTAGTTTCAATGCGAGAGATCGACCTCCACTGTGGTTACCTCCCTCGCCTTCATGGGTTTCCATCATAACGAGCTCCGCTTCCTCCTTTCCCACGCAAGTAAGAAGCAATTTGTTTGTTGTCCATCGGTGTAATCTACCGTCTATCGACGCGTAGTTCGAGCTTTTTGCCTTGAGTCGACGGGATTCCATTTATCGGCAGGGAATACTTCTTTGTCGAGATAATCGAGAAAGGCTGTTCGCCAATCGTCGCCAGTTTGCACCGGGGGAATGATCTTGGCAGTGTTGGGGGAGATAGCGAGGACATCGTTTCCGCCTGGTAGTGTGATACTCGGCTTCTCTACTGTATGTATTGAGATTTTCCTTCTGATCTGATCTCGTTGGCTAAACTTTTGGTAACGCCGAGATATGCATCCATTCTTTCGTTTTTCGCCTAATAGTCGCCACTGTATTGACTGGCAACAAGTTGAGAATCACAAAAGGCCTGCAACCGTTTTGCTCCGACTACCTTTGCCAAGCGAAGTCTTGCAATTAGTGCCTCGTACTCGGCTTCATTGTTGGATGCCACGAAGCCAAGTCGAAATGATTGCTCGATGAGTTATCCGGTGGACGATTGGAAGTGGACGCCTCTTCCAGACCCCTTGTTAGATGAGGCCCGTCGACGTGTAAAATCCACCTTTTGACTAAGATGTCAAGTTCTGCTGCTTGATCCGGAGGAATTTCAATAATGAAATCCGCTAAAACTTGGGCCTTGATGGTTGGCCTGCTTTTATACGAGATGTCGTATTCGCTAAGCTCGATGACCCACTTTGAAAGTCTTCCCAACTGATTGGCGTTCTGTAGTATGGTTCGCAAAGGGAGGTCGGTGAGGACGACGATGGAGTGAGATTGGAAATAGGGACGTAGCTTCCTTGCTGAGGTGATGATAACGAGGGCCATTCTTTCGAGTGTGGGATACCTTGTCTCAGCGTCGGTTAGGCGTTTGCTAGTGTAGAAAACATGATGTTGTTCACCTTGATCCTCTTTAATGAGTACGCTGCTCACGGCGGAGGGAGAGACCGCGATATAAAGATACAGAGTGTCGCCTGCATCTGGTTTTGCTAGGACCGGCGGGGTTGTTAAGTATCCTTTCAATGCGGTAAAGGCCTTTTCACAAGCTTCGTCACACAAGAATTTTTTGTTCCCTCGCAGCAACTCGTAGAATGGGAGGCACTTGTCCGTGGATCTTGAAATAAATCGATTGAGGGCCGCTACTCTGCCGGTGAGACGCTGTATTTCCCGAAACGTTTTTGGATCAGGAAAATCCAGGACCGCAGAGATCTGTTTTGGGTTTGCTTCGATACCTCGCTGAGTCACGATATATCCGAGGAACTCACCTGAGGTGACTCCGAAGGTGCATTTCGCCGGATTGAGTTTCATCCCGTACTTGTTTAGAGTCTCGAAACATTCGGAAATGTGTTGGATATGATCTTTCGCAACAAGCGACTTGACGAGCATGTCGTCAATGTAGACTTCCATAGTAATTACCAACTTGTCGGCGAACATTTTGTTGCAAGTCGCTGATAAGTGGCCCCTGCGTTCTTGAGTCCAAAGGGCATTATTTGGTAGCAGTATGTTCCCCTGTCGGTGATGAACGACGTCTTTTCACGATCGTCTGGGTGCATAATGATTTGATTATAACCTTAGAATGCGTCCATGAAGGAGAGTAATTCGTTTCCGGACGTGGACTCCACCATCTGATTTATATGAGGTAGAGGAAAACTGTCTTTTGGACATGCTTTGTTCAGATCGGTAAAATCGATGCACACTCTCCATTTCATATTCTTCTTTTTAACGACTACCGGATTAGCTAACCAATCCGGATATTTAACCTCGGCGATAGATCCAGCTGCGAGAAGCCTGTCGACCTCTTCGTTGACTGCCTTAGCTCTCTCGGGACCAAGTTTTCGTCGTTTCTACTTAATTGGTTTGTAAGTTGGATCAACATTTAGTCGATGAGCTGTAACAGCAGGATCGATACCGGGCATGTCGGCCGTTGTCCAGGCGAACGTTGATTTATTTGCGCAAAGGAAAGTGGTCAGCTCTGTCACCAGGTCGTTGCTGAGCTTAGATCCTATTCTTACAGTTTGGTCTGGATTTTCAGCGTCGATGCCGACTTGTATCGTCTCCTCTTTAGAAGGGGATAGTTTTTTTCCGGTTCTATGGCGAAGTTGACCTGTTTTTTTTGAAGTCGGAGACCAACATACTTCGCGCAAGGCGTTGATTCCCGTTGAGTGTGAAGATTTTTCCTTCTTTGGTAGGAAATTTAACGCACTGGTGGTATGTTGACGGAACCGCTTTCAGCAAATGAAGCCATGGCGTTCCGAGGATTGCATTGTACTGGGTCTCGGTATCTATCACGGAGAATTTGATGAGTTTGTTCACTCCACCGACGAATACGTTAAGGCGGATAGTACCCAACAACGTTGTCGACGATCCGTTGAACCCAGTAAGTGCCCGTGAGGAGGGCTTGATGTCTTTGAGATCGACCATCATTTTAATCAGCGTTTGTCGAAAGATGAGGTCGACAGAGCTTCCGGTATCGATGAGGACTCGAGTGACTTCGCAAGTACCGATTTGAAATTCGACTAACAAAGGATCAATTATGTGGATAGTCAATATCGGTAAGGTCGAGATCAGAAAATGTGATGGGTGTTTCCGTTTCATGTTTCGTCAGCCATCGGTGAACACTCACGGCTTTGCGTTGATACTCCTTTATGACCTTTACCAAACTGTTGCATATGGGGGACCCTCCCAGAATGACATTGACTCGCCGGAAAATGCTGGGACGCTTGTCTGATAGCGACTTTCTGAGATCTGTTGTTGATGTGCTAGCGTTCGGTTTGAGCTTCTGGCGGAGAGCTTTGTTATCTTTCCTTGGAGGAGGATATCTCGCATATCGGTATGTGAACGCTTTTGTTGGAGATGTTCCCGAAGATCTCGGTTGTTGATGCCCTTAAGAGATGATGTCGAGGGATGTGTCGAGATGAGATTAATTCGTCGTGCCACTTGTGGTCTCTCATCCTCGGTATCGGTATCATCTCGTTGTCTCGGTGGAGCTGCTGCATCTCGATCCTCTGAACGTACTTCTTGTGCCTTGGTGTTAGCTTGTTTATTTTTTGTCCAGCTCCCCTTTTTCCTTGCCTGTTTGGCTTTTGGCGGGTCAGGAGTGACGACACCATTTTTGAATGCTGAGAACAGAGCTTCTGCGAGTTATTTGCATTCCTTTGTATCGTGACCCTTAGATTTATGGTAGGTGCAGAACTTGGTTTCATTGTAAGTTAGGGGTTTTCCCTCTAGAGTTATGTCCCATACATTCCACGGTCGTTCGGCGGGTGCCGCGGATGAAGTAGTTCCTGGTTCCTCGGCTACCGAATAATCTTTCCCCTTTTTGTCGTTGTTAGGTTGGTGCTGCCGAGGTTCCTGAGTGACAGGGGTCGCCTTTGGAGTTAGCTTGGCTTTCAACACGTTTTGTTTTGCGGTATAAGCCGCGTTGTCCTCCTCCATACGTATGAAGCAGTTGGCTCTGTGGAGGGCGTCCTCCAGAGTGATTGTACTGTTGGTGTACAGGTCAGATCGAAAAGATGATCTGATCCATAATGCATTAGGTAACGCTTCCACTGCGGTTTTATCTGAGACATCAACTTTGGAGACGAGATTCTTGAATTGTTCCATGAAGTCTTGGAGAGATTCCTTTTGGCCTTGAGCTATTTTCCATAGATCGGTGGTGGAGGCCCCTTGACGGATGTACATGGAGTAATGTTTCAGGAACTCGGTAAAAAGTTCCTTGAAGTTGCTAATGAAATTTGCGGACAAACGAGAAAACCAAGTAAGGGCTGGCCCTGCCAAGCTTTCGACGAAGAGTTGACAATAACCGGCATCTCGTTCCTCTGTGGTGAAGTAGGCTCGGCCCATAGCGATGTTAAAGCTAGTCATATGGTTGCTAGGGTCGGAGTCGCAGCGAAAAGACAATATCCGGAGTTTATCCTGGTGTCGAACTTGGATGTCGGTTATCTTTTGGGTAAAGGGGGTTTTCTGAGTTGCTTCCAAAACTCGATCGATTTCTGGTGCGAAACTCGTGGCTTGATGAATCTTAGACGACATGTCTTTGATCGTCCCTTGAATACATTGAAGTTCTTCATTGGTCGCCTGATTGGTTGCTTGATTGCGCACCGTAGTTTGGAAGAGACGTCGTCGAGCGGTATCTGGATCTTGATCGTCTGCTTGTGCCGGAGGAAGGCAAGCAGCAACGATTTTATCTAGGCGTTCTTGAGTTGCTTTGTTCGCAGCTTCTTGTTGATCAATGCGTTTAACTACGGCGGCAAGAGATGCGAGGACGGTGTTTAGGCCGACTGGCTGTTGACCTGGTGGCTTCGTCGGAGATCCTGTCATCGTCTTGATCGATGTTCTTGATCGTTACTATCTGAATTCCCCACAAACGGTGCCAATTGTTGAATATGAAATCGGTAATCTTGATCGCTGATCGATTTTGATGGTGGGTTTAACAATTAGACGATTTAGAGAATAAATCAAGAGTTTATTGAGTGAGTTTGAGTGTTTCTATGAAGAACAAAGCAAGAACAATTAATCTGAAAGAAACCTTAATTCTAGGCTTGTTCTCCAGTGTTTGCGTGTATCTCTCTTCATCTCAACCCTTTCTTTATATATGCCCTCCAAAAGTCGGTTCTGGGTCCTGTGGGCCGACTTCGATATTCATCTCTGGGCCGAGATCTCGTCAAGATGAGCCTATGTGGGTTGATGCAATCTATCCCCAACAAACTCCATCTTGAGTCCCTTGGTTTATTTGAAACCGTTAAAGAAAAAAATACTGCAACGCCTCAAGAAAATGCTAAATCGGTAATCTTCCTTAGAAAAAATTCTAAACCTTGATGAAAGTATCATTTATGACTATGTAAACATGAGAGATCCTAAATAGCTATGGAAGTCTCTGAAAGACCGTTTGATTATCAAAAAGAAATAACACTTCCACTTGCTCGGGATGAATGGCAGAGTCTGAGATTTGAATATTTCGACAAAGTGATGAATTACCGAATCTCAAATGCATCACTTTGTCGAAATATTCAAATCTCACTTCCACTTTTGCACCTATACATCCACCTTGTGGACCATTCTATTATTTTACGGTAATGATCGACGCATCGACTAGATGGTCACACATTTTTTATTGTCCTCTCGGAACGTGACATTTGCACGATTTTTATCTCATATAATCAAACAAAGAGCTCAGTTTTCTGATTATCCAATAAAGAGAGTTAGACTAGACAACGCTGGTGTATTCACTTTCCAAGCATTCAGTGATTATTGTATGGTAACTGAAAATAGAAGTTGAACATCATGTCATTCATGTTCATACACAAAATGATTTGGCTGAATTATTAATTAAACGTTTGCAACTGATTGCAAGACCATTGATCATGAAATTCAAACTCCCAACTTCTGTGTGAAGACATGATATTTTGCATGCAGAAACACGGATTTGAGTGAGACCAAGTGCATATCACAAATATTTCCCAATACAGTTAGCGTTTGGACGTGAACCAAATATTTCTCATCCAAAATTTTTTGGTTCCGTTGTATATGTGCCGATTGCACCTCCCCAACGTACAAAGATGGGACCTCAAAGGAGGATAAGAATATATGTTGGTTGTGGTTCTCCATCAATTATACGATACCTAGAACCTCAAACTGGTGATGTATTTACATCACGTTTTGCTGATTGCCAGTTTGATAAAACAATATTCCCTGTTATAGGTCCAAAATTGGTTAATGTTCTATTCCTAGTGTCCATTTCTGAGAACATTGTACAATCCCTGTTACACCTTGATCCTTCTACCAAATAGTCAGAATTAGAGGTTCGTCGAATTACGCATTTTCAAAGCATCGCTAATCAACTTTCTGATGCATTTGTAGACACCAAAACGGTAAAGAAATCACATATACCGGCTGCAAATGCTCCTGCTCATATAGAAATACCACATGAACGTGGAGTAGAAAATAATACACGAGAACCTAAAATACGCTTGAAGCGTGGTAGACTATTGGTTCTAAGGATAAGAATCCTAGAAAAAGAAAGGAAACAGAGAAATAAAATCCTTTCAATATAGTATAAAAAATCAAAGAAGTAAACCATGAGGTTGATAACAATGTTGAACACATTATCATGAAGAAAATCATGAGATTTCTTAAAATTACTTTCATAATAGAAAAATATGGAATCGAAACAAAATGAATGATATTGATGATGTTTTCTCGTATTTTGTTTCCAAGGAAATAAATAAAGAGGGTGATGATCCATAACCAAAGTCCATTTCTGAATGTCATAAAGACATGGTTGTATAAAATGGAAAGATGTGATATAAGTCAAACTTGATTTGCTTAAAAAAGAGAGGTATTTGGACTTATTATAATCACACGTAAAGCTATGAAACCAGTTGGGTACAAATGGGTTTTCGTTCGGAAACGAAATGAGAAAAATGAGGTTATGAGATATAAAACTTGTCTTGTAGCTCAAGGTTTTTCTCAAAGACCTGGGATCGATTAAGAAGAAACATATTCTCCTATTATTGATGCGATCATGTTTAGATTTTTGATGAGTCTTGCAGCTAATCAAAACCTAGAGATGCGTCTAATGAATGTTGTTACATCATATTTATATAAATCCTTGGACACTGATATTTATATGAGAATCCCCGAAGGATTTAAGATGTCAGAACTATTAAGTTCTAAAACTAAAGAGTTATGTGAAATAAAACTGCAAAGATCATTATACGGCTTAAAACAATTTGGACGTATGTGGTATAATCGTCTAATTGAGCATTTAACTAAAGAAGGATATAAAAATAATTATATATGTCCTTGTGTTTTCATCAAGAGAACACCCTCAGGATTTGTAATTATTGTCGTAAATGTTGATGATCTAAATATTATTGGGACCCAAGGAGAAATGCAAAAGGCATATGAATATTTGAAAGGAGAATTTGAGATGAAAGACCTCGGACAAACAAAATATTGTCTTGGTCTACAAATTGAATATACTCAAAAGTGAATATTTGTACACCAGTCTACATATACAAAAGGAGTGTTAAAACAATTCAACATGGATAAAGCAACTCCACTTAGCACTCATATGGTCATCAAATCACTTAAAGTTAAAAATGATCCCCTTCGACCTCAAGAACAAAATGAAGACATACTTGGTTCTCAAGTACCATATTTGAGTGCAATAGGAGTGCTTATGTATCTTGCAAATTGCACTCGGCCTGATATATTATTTGCTGTTAATCTTTTAGCAAGATTCAGGGCATCTCCTACGCAAAGACATTGGAATGGTATCAAACATGTCTTTCGCTATCTCCAAGGAACAATTGATTTAAGATTATTTTATCCTAACAACTCAAACAGAAGAATGATTGGTTTTGCAGATGCAGGGTATCTGTCTGATCCTCAGAAAGCTCGACTCACAATCTGGTTACGTATTCACAGCTGGAGGAACTGCTATATCATGGCGCTCCCAGAAACAAACACTTGTAGCCACTTCCTCGAACCATGCTGAAATAATTGCTCTCCACGAAGCAAGTAGAGAATGTGTTTGACTCATATCAATAAGTCAACACATCCTTTTAAGTAGTGGGATCAACGTCAATTCAGAACCGACCATCTTATATGAAGACAATGTAGCATGTGTCGCTCAAACAAACAAAGGATACATCAAAAGTGACATAAACAAACATATTCCACCAAAGTTCTTCTCATATACCCAAGAACTCGAGAAGAATAAAACAATTGAAGTGAGGTATATTTGATCATGTGATAATGCTGCAAACCTCTTTACGAAGTCCCTACCCACTGCAACATTTAGAAAACATATTTACAACATTGGAATGCGTCAGCAACAAGACTTGTAACGATCGTCTACTCAAGAGGGAGTTTCTTAGTTGTACTCTTTTTACCTTGCTATGGTTTTTCCAAAAATGATTTTTAACGAGACAACCAAAGATACAATACCGAAGACAATAATGATACTGGTCTCTAAGGGAGAGTGATACAAAAATTAATCCATTGTGTGCAAGTTTTAAAATGGAGCCCATATCATTTATTAGTTACAGTATAACTTGTTGAAATTTACTCATATATAAAGAGTATGTTGCATTTATTTATAAAGTACGAAAGGTAATATAATTTTTCGTCTATCTTTCTTTAGTTTATTTTCTTTACTCATTTCTTTTAACATTTATAGTATAATAATTCTAATTCATAACTCATAAAATATTTTATATGTATTATAAATAGAAACATAGTAATATGATTATAACAATAGCCGAATTCTCCACTATTATCCACAAAAAGCCATTACATCATCAAAAATGAAAAAAGACATCACATTTTGAAAGAAAAGAAAACTGACGGATGATCAAAACAATGAGTATTCAAACAAAAAAAAAAATCTGTTATTGTCGTGTTGATTTTATCAAATCTGTTCAAATCCAAATAAATTAGAATTAGATCTGATTTGACTGCAAGAATATAAAAACCCTAACCCAATTTTTTTTGAATAATTTGTACATCTTGGTGAGGTACCGATAACTAGATTTTGGGAAAGTTCTTAGGACTTGTTACTGGGACTAAGATTTATATAAGAGTTTTGTTGATTTTAAAGCTTGAGAAATTTATTAAATTTGGAAATAGTTAAAGACAATTTTGTACATTGTGAGAATATAGAAAACTAAATTATTGTAACAATTTTAAAAATCTAAGGGATATATGTAATATTATCAAAATTTTGTTCTATAAATTAAATAGTTAAAAATACAACTTCCAATATTAATTTTAATAGATTTATAGAATCAGTAAAATCTAAACTTTTTGAATAACAAAATTTTTTTGTATGGAATTATAAAATTATCATTCCCATAACATTAAATTTTAGTGATAATATAAATATATATAAATCAATAACACTAGACTCTTCAAGTTCGTACAATCATTATAAATGTAACTCTCATACAAACCCTTAATTTCTTAATCTTTTATTTTGATAAAAAAAAATTAATTCATTTTTTGAAGTCTTTCATTTAAATTTCTATTTTTGAAAAATTTTAGTTGAAGGAAGTTTTCATTTTTGGCCACTTATTTTTAAAAATCTTTAATCTATAAATTTAATTCTTGTGTCATAATTGACCTTCGATCACAGTAACCATACATTTTGTTGAATTGTTTCTAACGGCTGACAAAACTGAAAGCTATTCTTGTAACCTCTTGCTATTAACATACAACGTCAAATATGTATAGTTTAGTTCCAGATATGTTCTCCCTATAAATTAAATATGTATAGAGCCTGCATATTTTTTTTTTACTTCTTTTCTTAAACCGTAGATAGTAATTTAGAGGATTCAACAATATTCCATATTGTAAGATGTTATAACTTGAATCGTAGATGAGTAGACGTTTTAGCCAAAAAAGGCGGACTTATGTATGCCCGAGTCGTGTGCATGGAGGTTGTGTGCAGGATAGTCGACATACTGAGCTGTAATATATAGATCACTAAAGCATCTCATGGGCAGTGCGTGTAGACATGAATTTCATACCATGAACCACATACATAGATTCTCTATAGGGGAAGCCTTTATTAAGGGTGAGCGAGCACATATTTTACAACTAGGAGGTAAAAGATGTTGAAGGATTTATCACTCGCCATGTAAATTTATAATAATAGTGAATTACCGAAGAAACTGATGATTAGTGCATTCTTATTGAGACAAGTACTAAATTTTTTGAAGCAAATGTTTATACATAATTTGCAGCAAGATTGGTTCACATCCAGCCAATGAGTAGAATATATGTCTTCTGTAATTGTTCCATCTAGATATTTTCCATCTATGATGTTATACATATTGAGAATAATTTTTTCTACAGCATCATGAATACTCTTATGAGTGTGAAGGATAAGTCGAAACACACAATCAAGTCAAGATTGGATAATAACACTTTTCTGGGATCGAGAACACTTACATGTTGATAGTCATGGTCAAGCTCCTTTCCCTCCCTACACATTGGACGAGAACGCAACAAAAAGTTTATTGGAATGTGTGAAAGAAGAGGTAAAATTCATAGACTATTATGCTTCAGACTGCGCTAGTTGTGATGATATAGAGAAAGACAAGTTTTCAGGCATGAAGAGTCATGATCGCCATATGTTTATGGAGAGGCTACTTCCATATATATTTGCAGAACTCCTAGACCAGAACATCAATCTTGCATTATTAGGTACTAATTAATTTGTTATAGTTTTATGATATATTACAACTCTATGTTTTATAATTTGTGTTAGTAACGATCTGCAGTTTGAATATATATTGCAGGGGCTGGTTTATTTTTTCGTGACCTTTGTTCGAGAACTTTGCGAAAAGATGACATAAAAATACTTAAACATAACATAGTTTTGATAATCTACAATTTGGAAAAGACATTTCTACTATCATTTTGACGTGATGGAGCACTTGCCCATACATCTCCCCTACAAAGCTGAACTAGGAGACCCCGTGCAATATAAGTGGATGTATCTTTTTGAAAGAAATTTAAAAGTTGAAAGCGAATGCAAATAACAAAAGATATGCGGCATAGTTGAATCATATATCAATGACGAGATAGCTTATTTCTCGGAGCACTACTTTGCTGACCATATACAAACGAAATCGAGGTAAATTCTATAATTAGTCATATGTTCACCTTTTCATGTGTAAATACACACTTTCTTCTAAAAGGTGGATTTCTTGTCCATATTTGGGTAGGTTAACAAGATTTGACGAATGTGAAGTCCATGTATATCATGTCGAAGGAGTACCAGATATATTTTACTCATGTAGGTCGTACAAGTGGGGAAATGCAAGAAATTTGGCTTTCTGAAAAAAATTATCGATGCACACATGCTTATGTTTTTACGAAATTGTGATTATTTTCAGTCTTTTGAGAGGTATAGCTTGATAAATGTATACCTTCTATTTTTATTTAATTATATATATATATATATATTGTACTTTGATTTTTCATATTTTTGTTGCTCTAATATAGTTGTTCGAATATTTTCTTATTGCAAAATATTCAGACTTTTCTGAAAAAGAACTCTTTGTTAAGAAAGCTGGCGAATATCATATATGGATAAAAGATTATGTATGTCTCGATAATACTATTTTAATAATTAATTCATTTACCATATGTAGTATTGATATTGTATATATATATATATATATATATATATATATATATATGTGTGTGTGTGTGTGTGTGTGTGCATGTTAGTTACTGGAGCAAAACACATCATTTTCTCATTGGGTTAAAGATATTGTACACGGGCCCGTGATTAAGGCCAAAACCTGGCCAATTTATTTCACAATAGGTTTTATGTTTCATGCCCAAAAGCATGGCGAGGGATGAAAGATTTGTAACTATGGAGTATGTGTTCAAGGAGAGAATTATACAATGCGATGAAGCTCAGTACTAGGGGATCTTAACATATATCATACAAATCGAGTACGAGGGTATGATCGATTTGAAAATCACACTTTTTAAGTGTAAGTGGTATGACCCTGTTATTGGTAGAGGCACACGGCGGAGCAATATCATAATCGTGGATGTTCTTTCATCGAGAAAATACCACAAATATGATCCATTTATTCTAGGTACATATATATATAGATATATATATATATATATATATATATATATATCTATTTTTTTATATATATAATTTTTTTTTATTAATTATATTTTTTTTTATTTTACAGCATATCATGCATATCAAGTTTGTTATACTACAAACCCATTTGTAAAGAAACCAAAGCAGTTGTGGCTCAATGTTCTAAAAGTGAATCCGAGGAGGATCATTTCTGAAGAATATGAAAACAAAGATCCGGTGATGTTGCAACAAGAAAACAATGCTGCTGTTTTGATCACTACAGTTGAAGACCTTGAAGTCAAGCATTTTTGGTACACGCTCGAGTAGAATTGATAAATCTTGATTTTGATGTGAAAGATGCATAACCAAAGGATGAATTCTGATGAAATTTATCGTCTTCAGATGATGATGCAGATGAACAAAAACCGTACTAAGTTTCTTAATTAAGTCAATATGTAATATGATCTTGTCATATTATGTTCTAAACTTCGGTTATTATATGTAATATTATGTTGTCATGTTATAAACTTCATTTCTCATATGTAATATACTATGTTGTAATATTATGTTATTTAGGGTTACGAGTTTAAGGATTGGGTTTAGGGATTATGGTTTCGGTTTTGCCTCCGAAAGTTCTAAAACCGCAAAGACCTAAAAATTATATGTTGTTATAACTTAATATGTTTATTTTTATTTAAAATTTCATTTTAAAATTCAGCGACTGAGTCTCTACTGATTAACGACTGATTAGCCAAATTTTGGGTTTTGCCTTCGAAAATGGTTAAACTGCACAACTTTATATTATATTTTTATGTTGATTTTCATTTTAATTTCAATTTTAAAAATTAAGCGACTGAATCCCTACTGATTAACGACTGATGGACCAAATTTTGGGTTTTGCCCCGGAAAGAGATTATACTGTGAAAACCCAAAAAACTTTGAACCAATCCTCGTTTTAATCCGCGTCAACCCATTTTAATTTTGGCCCAATAGTAAACACCCTTAGCCTTTCAAGAAAGAGAGCAAACCCTAATCCCCAATCTCTCTCAGTTTCTCGATATTTCTCGACGCCTCTCTCCACTCTCTCCGATCTCAAGCCTCTTCTCCAGCAAGCCTTCAACTCACTCTCTTGATTTCTCGATATCCCCTCTCTCTCCACCGATCTTGAGGCTCTTCTCCAGCAAGCCTTTCAACTCACTCTCTCGATTTTCTCGATCTCCCCTCTCTCCCTCCACCAATCCTGAGCCTCTTCTCCAGCAAGCCTTCAACTCACTCTATCAGTTTCTTGATCTCCCCTATCTCCCTCCAACGATCTCGAGTCCCTTCTCCGGTGATTTGAAGCCTTCAACTCCCGATCTCTCCAGCCTCTCCTGCGATGGGTGGAAAGAGGAAGCATAATACCGTCAAGCCCAATACCTCTCGTGCTACACCACAGGCGTCTTCTTTACCAACGCAATATGACTTCTTATCGAGGGATCCATCTCAGTCCCTACCACCGGTTCTCCCTAAGAACAATCCTCTCTCGTGTGTTCGTGATTATCCGCCTCCGAGAAAGCTGTTTCCGACTACAATCTTCCCACCTTCTGCATCAGCTCAACCGCCTCTCACTCCAGCTGCTGCTACGCCTCAACCTCAACAGCAACAAACTCAATCGACTGAACATATGAACCCACTTCCACCATCTCATGAACCTCCAGTTAGAGCATCTAAATCGTCTCACAATTCTCAAGCACAAAATTCTCCTATCCGAGAAGAGGAAGATGATTTGTCTGATGTAGAGCCCGGTTCAACCTAATCTCTCCCCCCCCCCCCCTCCGACCAGATGAATATTTTAAACTCCCTCCTAAACCAGCAAGGCCAAGAGAAGTATACAACCATCCTGTCCTGCAACCTTGAGCCTAGTACCACATGGTAATTCAGTTTTCTTTTGATACAATTGTCTCATATGTTTAGCTGCAATTTTTGATGATTAAGGGTATTCAAAAATTGTAGAAATTTAGCTACAAGCTGTCAAGTATGTAGATTTGTTGAAGATCAGTTATGGTCTTTGGCTTGTCTTCTTGTGTTTCCTTTAAGTTATATTGAGTTGCTTATCTTCTTGTCTTTTGCTTAAGAAGGATTTCATTAAACCTTTTATAATCAGTTCTGCACAATAGCATTCTTTTCAATTTAAGTTTATATTTTATAGGTTTATCCTCAGTTTATTTCTCTAAGTTAATTGATCTTATTTTATAGGTATATCTATTGTTTCATCAAAGTGATCCTAATAGTGATATATGGTATTTTTGACACATTGTATATATGCTTCCTAAATTGTTTTCAAATCTTTATCGAGTCTATCTAGTTCTTTTCGAGTCATTTCAAGTATTGAGTAGGTTGGGAGGCTGCTGGAGTGACACATGAAGAAAAGAATGCAATTTAGAGTTTATTTTTTCCTGCGAAGCAACCTGATGACTGCTCCCGATTGAGCGGAGCAATCGAGTGTCTGCTCCTGCGGCAGAGATTTTTAAGGAAACTGCCTAATATTCTGAGATTTACAATAATTCTCTCTTTTCTCTCTCTCAGCCGCCAGGAACCTTCATATATCTTCTTCTTCCCTTTTTTATTATTTTTCTAAGCTATTTTTGAGAGAGAAAACATACTCTAGAGTTTTTATTGTTGGAGATTTACGAGTTTGTAAAAGGGAGAAGGCCATCTCTCTCGCCTTAGAGAAGAACCTCTGAACCCTCTTTCGTTCTCTTTTATTTATATGCAGTATTATTTATCTACTGTTTTTGTTTTTTCTGTGGCTATGGCTGAGTAGTCGTCTTGCTTAGTCTAGGGTGTTAGGGTGTTAAATCAGTGAGCTAAACATAGATAAGTCTTAAATCAATTGTCTTCATTCACTGTTGCTCTTAAAGCATGCATTAAGTTAACCACTTAGTGCATGATTCTAGGTTAATCTATCATCAAAAGTGTTTTAGGTTGCTAGACATAACTTGAATGAGTATTGCATCCCTAATCAGCGGAAGTAGATATTTAGGGTGTTTTGTGAACATATCGGACATGTTCTATATTGCTCACCATTAGATCTTAGACCAAGCGACAACTTAGGCTCTGAGGCTGATTGACGTAGGGAGAAGCACTGCGAAAGCAGGCTGTTCCGAGTTGCTTGATCCAAGTTCTAGACCAGTCCTTAATAAAACTTGAATAATTGTTTTGCTCACATTTGTTTGACACCTGACTGAACCACCCTAGGCTAGCATTCTTAATCATCTGAAAACCTTAAAACTTGTTGCTTGTTTTTTTAATTTAGTTGAAAACCATCTCATTGTTTTTAGATAAGCATTGATCCAATAAAGATAAAATGTAAATGTTGGTCTCTGTGGATTCGATCCTAAAGTGCTACATTGACATACCATTCAATTGTGGTAGTGTGCACATTAGGTTAATTGGTATGTGTATACACATAATATCAAATAGCAGTCATATTTATATGTTTGTAGGTTTGGTTATGACAAGTCGAAGGTTACCCGGAGGATTACCAGGATTTTTACCAACAAGTTTGATGCCTCTTACTACAGTTGGTCTCGCGTGCCTAGACACAAACAAGAACGTTACTTTGTGGAATTCATTGTAAGCTTCTCTGTCCCTTCTATGTCTTGTAGTTATAGTGATTGTTATAACTTCAGTCATTTTAATTGTTATAATTTCAGTTTTTAAGTGTTAGACTCTGAGGGTTTTATTCTTTGGTTTTTGATGGCTAATTGTTATCTTCTTTGTTGTTTTGTAGAACACACACACATGGCATCCAACATTGACTGGTCTTGTTCAAGAACATTTCGAGGCCACTTGTCAAAAACGTATGAAATACATGGTCAGCACAACAAGAACTTCTCGGGAGCAACCGACTTGGATACACGACACACTCTGAAAAACAATGACTGACTTTTGGGACACTGACGCAGCGGTTCATAGAGTTCGACAACATCATCAGCTAGATTGTCTGACCGTCAAGGTCTTGGTGTTCACAAGCATAACTCGTGCCAGAAGTCTTATATGCAAATTGAACAAGAGATGGTGAGTCCCAACTGCTTAGTGATTCAATGTGATTAGTATGTTTGGTTTTTAACATTATATACTGTTTTTTTCTTCCATTTCACTTCAGATTGTTGAATTGGGATGACCAGTGAGCTTTGGTGAAGTATTCATCATAGCTCATACAAAATCAGATGGAACCTTTAGTGATTTCAAAGCTGAACAAGTTGTTGAGGCTTACAAGAAGAAAAAGGAAGCTAAGTTGGCCAGCCTTGAGACTGATCACACCGAGACCTCGGACGGGCAGCATCCACTTCATTCAACAGAAGAGAATAACAAGATGTTTATTCAGGTTAGGTTTCTCACTGTCAAATTTTATGTCTTATGTTTTTGGTTGATTTTTCTTGTTATTGATAATCACTCACTATTTATTTTCTTTTTGTAGTCCACTTTCACCAATGATCGAGGACAGATTTATGGTATAGGAAGCTTGAAGAACCGGCTTAAGGAAATGCCAAATGACCCGAAAATCTTGTCATCTTTCATGTATATGGAACAGCAACTTGAAGAAGCTCAACACCAATTACAAGAACAAGCTGATCTTCTTGCAAAGGCTGAGGAAGAGCGTTCCCAGGTTGCTGGGGATGTGGCAACGGCTGAGGAAGAGCGTTCCAGAGTTGCAGCTGCTCATCTGGCTAGGATCAACGAGTTGACACTCGTTCAGAAGTACTTGTCCTCAACAGACTCGAGATTCTTGGACTTTATTGCCAGAGAAACAACTTCAGCTGACCCTCCTCATGTTTAGGTCCTGCATTTCCTTTGTTATGTATTTTTATTATGCACTTAAACTTTCTTTTGGATGTTTGAAACTTGAACAATACCTAAAGTGTTGGAGTTCTTTTGGATGTTTGTTACTAGAATCTTTTCTGATTCCAAAATCTTTTAGTAGTTTTATTGTTATCCAATATCGTTATTATCAAGTTTAAAAAACAAAATCTCTAATCCAACAGCACAATAAAATGAAAACCGTATTCCAAAATCATTGTACATAACAGTTGCAATATAGTGGCAAGATAGTCGCAAACCAGTCACAAACAAGTCACTAATCAGTCATAAAAGTTGAGCATGTAGTCACTAATCAGTCATAATTCAGTAGAAGAAATATACCAACTGTTTTCCTACTAAAGTAGTTAGTCGTTAATTAAGTCATTAAATTTTTCATTAATTTCAACATTAAACAGTCGTTAATTTTGCCGTTATATCAGTCGTTAATTTAGTCGTTGATTCATTCATCAACTCGATCGTTATAACAATCATCGTATTAGTCGTTGATCCGTCGTATTCTAGTAACTAATTGAGTCATAAATCAGTCGCCAAATTACCTATTGCTTAGCGACTGATGTACGACTATTTGCAGTGCTAGCAAAACAATCGCAAAATGGCGACTGTTTTATTTAGTGACGAGGGGTATTACAACGACTCTTTTCAGTCGTAAATCAGTTGCATATTTCCATTTAGCGACTGATTACCTACTGATATCGTAGTCGGAAATTATGTATTTTCTTGTAGTGCAATCTGGTGGCTTTTCTTTGATCTCCAATTCATCTTCTGCTCGTTCTTTAAGCCTCTCCGTTGTACATGTTCTTTTTTGAGAACTAATAGGACATAACAAGTGCATTATACTTGAAGTAGAGACATTAAAACACTACACTTGAAACTATGACATGTTATAAATTTTTTTTGTCAATGTTGAATCATGTTATTAGTTTCACTTATTATGGTACCTTTCAAGAAGAGTTGCGTAGATTCAGCTGTGCGCATAATCTCTTTCGAAACAAGATCAAGTTCAACCCTTGAGTCAAGTGTTGGTTGTAAAAGCTCCTCCTTTGGATGGGTTAATGAGCTTCATACTTCTGGACATCTCTCATTTTCACATGTACCTTCTTTAGTTTGTTTTTGATAAGTGTTGGGGATAGATTGCATCTACCCACATAGGCCCATTTAGATGCAATCTCGGCCCAGGAACAATATCGAAGTCGGCCCACATGATCCATTAAACCGACTTTAGTGAATATCGGAGCGCATATATAAAGATGAGGTTGGGATGAAGAAGGGGTTACACTGACAGACATCCAGAACAAGCCTAGAACTAGGGTTTTCATATTACTTGTTCTTTCCTTTTTCTTCATCAAACATCCGATTACAATCAAAATACTCTTCGATTTGTTCTCTAAATCGTCTCTTTGATAAACCCACCATCGAAATCGATCAACAACCAAGGTTACCGATTTCAGATTCAACAATTGGCACCATCTGTGGGGAGTTCAAACAGTAACGATCAAGAGAGACCGATCAAGACGATGACCGGATCCCCGACGAATCCAACAGGTCAACAACCAGTCGACCTCAACACGGTTTTAGCATCTCTTGCCGCCGTGGTTCAATGACTTGATCAACAAGACATCGCAAACTAGGCGACTCAAGAACGACTAGAAGTAATCTCCGCCGCGTGTTTACCTCCTGCGCAAGCAAACGATCAAGATCCAGATACGGCTAGATGACATTTATTCCAAACTGTGGCTCGAGATCAAACAGCCAATCAAGCGACCAACGAAGAGCTCCTTCGCCTCCAGGGGACAATCAAGGATATGTCGTCTCGAATTCATCAAGCCACAAGTTTCACACCAGAAATTGATCGAGTCTTGGAAGCAACCCAGAAAACCCCCTTCACAAAGAAGATAACCGACATCCGAGTTCGACACCAAGACAAATTCAGAGTACCCTCCTTCCGTGGAGACTCAGACCCTAGCGATCATATTACCAGTTTTAACATCGCTATGGGCCGAGCATACTTCACCACTGAGGAGCGCGATGCTGGTTATTGTCAACTCTTCTTCGAAAGTCTAGCAGGGTCAGCCCTTACTTGGTTTTCTCGGTTGTCAGCAGACTCTATCAGCACCTTCAAGGAACTTTCTACCGAGTTCCTGAAGCATTATTCCATGTACATTCGCCAAGGGGCTTCCACCACTGACCTATGGAAAATAGCTCAAGGTCAAAAGGAATCTCTCCAAGATTTCATGGAACAATTCAAGAATCTCGTCTCCAAAGTCGATGTCCCAGATAAAACCGCAGTGGAGGTATTACGCAATGCATTATGGATCAGATCATCTTTCCGATCTGACATGTACACAAACAGTACAATCACTCTGGAGGATGCCCTCCACAGAGCCAACTGCTTCATACGTATGGAGGAAGACAACGCGGCTTATACGGCAAAGCAAAACGCGTTGAAACTCCAGCTGGAACCAAAGGCGGCACCCGTCACCCAGGAACCTCGCCAACACCAACCTAACAACGATAAGAAGGGTAAGGTTTACTCGGTAGCCGAGGAAGCAGGAGCCACATCATCTGCGGCACAGACCGAACGACCATGGAATGTGTGGGACAGAACCTTAGAAGGGAAACCCCTAACTTACGTTGAAACTAAGTTCTGCACCTACCATAAAGCCAAGGGTCACGACACAAAAGAATGTAAGCAGCTCGCAGAAGCCTTATTCTCAGCATTCAAAAACAGTGTCATCACTCTTGATCCACCAAAAGCTAAGCAAACAAGAAAAAAGGGGAGCTGGACAAAAAATAAGCAAGCGAACGCCAAAGCACAAGAAGTCCGCCCGGAGGATCGAGACGCAGCTGCTCCGCCAAGACAACGGGACAATACCGATACCGAGGATGAGAGACCACAAGTGGCCCGACGAATCAACCTCATCTCGACGCACCCCTCGACATCGTCTCCCTCTGAGAACACCAGTAACAAAGATCTCCGGGGACATCTCACACATAAACGTTCAAATACCGATATGCGAGATGTCTTCCTCCAAAGAAAGAGAACAAAGCTCTCAGACGAGGATCCCCGTCAAAACCTCAATCCCAGTACCAACATGGCAACATCTGATCTTAGGAAATCACTATTGGACAAACGCCCCAGCATTTTCCGGCAAGTCAATGTCATTCTGGGAGGGTCTCCCATATGCAACAACTTGGTAAAGGCTATAAAGGAGTACCAACGCAAAGCCGTGAGTGATCACCGATGGCCGACAAAACACGAAGCGGAAACATCCATAATATTTTCGGATCTCGACCTAACCGATATAGATTATCCACACAATGACCCTCTGTTGGTCGAGCTCCAAATCGGTACATGTGAAGTCACTCGTGTCCTTATCGATACTGGAAGCTCAGTCGATCTCATCTTTCGACAAACACTGGTAAAAATGATGGTGGATCTCAAAGATATCAAGCCCTCCTCACGAGCACTTACCGGGTTCAATGGATCGTCTACAACGTTGTTGGGTACCATACGCCTCAACGTATTTGTCGGTGGAGTGAGAAAACTCGTCAAATTTTCCGTGATAGATACCGAAACCCAGTACAATGCGATCCTTTGAACACCATGGCTTCATTTGATGAAAGCGGTTCCGTCAACGTACCACCAATGCGTCAAATTCCCTACTAGAGAAGGGAAAATTTTCACCCTCCACGGAAATCAGCGTCTCGCACGAAGCATGTTGGTCTCAGATTTCAAAAATAAGCAGGTCACTTTCGCCATTGAACTGGAAAAGAAGCTGACACCGTCAAAAGAGGAGACGGTTCAGGTCGGTATCGACGCCGAAAATCCAGACAAAACCGTAGGCATAGGCTCTAAGCTCAGCAACGACCTATCAACGGAGCTGACCACTTTCCTCCGCGCAAACAAATCAACCTTCGCCTGGATAATGGCTGATATGCCTGGTATCGATCCAGCTCTCACAGCTAATCGACTAAATGTCGACCCAACGTATAAGCCAATTAAGCAAAAACGACGAAAACTCGATCCTGAAAGAGCCAAGGCAGTCAACGACGAGGTCGATAGGCTTCTCAAAGCTGGATCTATCGCCAAAGTTAAATATCTGGACTGGTTAGCTAACCCGGTCGTTGTCAAACAGAAGAATGGGAAGTGGAGGGTATGCATCGATTTTACCGATCTGAACAAAGCCTGTCCGAAAGACAGTTTCCCTCTGCCTCATTTATATCAAATGGTGGAGTCCACTTCCGGAAATGAACTACTCTCCTACATGGACGCCTTCTCAGGTTATAACCAAATTATGATGCATCCGTATGATCGCGAGAAGAACGTAATTCATTACCGATAGGGGAACATATTGTTACCGAGTAATGCCCTTTGGACTCAAGAACGCAAGGGCCACCTATCAACGAATTGTCAACAGAATGTTCGCCGTTAAACTGGGAATTACTATGGAGGTCTATATTGATGACATGCTCGTCAAGTCGCTCATTTCCAAAGATCATATCCGACATCTTTCTGAGTGTTTCGATACCTTAAAAAAATACAGAATGAAGCTCAACCCGACGAAATGCACCTTCAGAATCACTTCAGGTGAATTCCTCTGATACATCGTGACACAGCGAGGAATCGAAGCGAACCCAAAACAGATTTCCGTGGTCTTGGATTTACCCGACCCAAAAACGGCTTGAGAAATCCAGCGCCTCACCGGAAGAGTAGCGGCCCTCAAACGATTTATTTGGAGATCCACAGACAAGTGTCTCCCATTCTACGAGTTGCTGCAAGGAAATAAAAATTTCTTGTGGGACGAAGCATGCGAAAAGGCTTTTACCGCATTGAAGCAGTACTTGACAACCCCGCCGGTCCTAGCAAAACAGGATGCAGGCGATACTCTGTATCTTTACATCGCGGTCTCTCCCTCCGCCGTAAGCAGCATACTTATTAAAGAGGACTGAGGTGAACAACATCCTATTTTCTATACCAGCAAACACTTAACTGATGCCGAGACGGGATATCCCACACTCGAAAGAATGGCCCTCGCTGTCGTCACATCGGCAAGGAAACTACGCCCTTATTTTCAGTCTCATTCCATAGTCGTCCTTACCGACCTCCTTTTGCGAACCATACTGCAGAACGCCAACCAGTCGGGAAGACTTTCTAAGTGGGTCATTGAGCTTAGCGAATACGACATTTCGTACAAAAGCAGGCCAACCATCAAGGCTCAAGTTTTAGCCGACTTCATTGTCGAGATTCCTCCGGATCAGGCAGCAGAAGTGGACATCCCATTCAAAAGCTGGATTTTGCACGTCGATGGGGCCTCATCTAACAAGGGATTAGGAATAGGCGTTCACCTTCAATCTCCCACCAGAGAACTTATCGAGCAATCATTTCGACTCGGGTTCACGGCATCCACCAATCAAGCAGAGTGCAAGGCACTAATTGCGGGACTTCGTTTAGCAAAGATAGTCGGAGCAAAACGGTTGCAGGCCTTTTGCGATTCCCAACTTGTTGCCAGCCAATATAGCGGAGAATATAAGTCCAAAAAAAGAATGGATGCATATCTCGGCATCACTAAAAGCCTAGCCGCGGAATTTGATGACTTCGTACTCACTAAAGTTCCTGGAAAGGACAACTGCTTCGCAGATGCACTTGCTGCGCTGGGGAGCAACCAACGAGATCAAGTCCGAAGGAAGATCCCAATCCATACAGTGGAGAAGCCGAATATTATACTACCAGAGGGAAAAGATGTTCTCACCGTCTCCTCTAACATCACCGAAATCACTTCTTGCTCAGCAGAAAGCAGTGAAGATTGGCGAACTCCCTTTCTTGATTACCTCTACAAAGGAATACTCCCTGCCGTTAATGGGAATCCCGTCGAATCAAGGAAAAAAGTTCGAACTACGTGTCAATAGACAGTAGATTGCACCGATGGACCGCGAACAAATTGCTTCTCACCTTCGTAGGGAAGGAGGAAGCGGAGCTCGTTATGATCGAAACCCACGAAGGCGAGGGAGGTAACCACGGCGGAGGTAGATCTCTCGCGTTAAAACTAAAGTCTTAAAGTCATTATTGGCCGACTATGGTCAACGATTGCGAGGAATACGCATCTCAGTGCGATAAATGTCAGCGACACGCTCCTAACATACACTCTCCAACCGAGCTATTGAAGACGTCGACAACACCGTACCCATTCATGCGGTGGACAATGGATATAGTCGCCCCCCTGCCGAGTTCCAGGCAGAGACGCTTTTTGCTCGTCATGACCGATTATTTTACGAAATTGGTCGAGGCGAAAGCTAACGTCCAGATCACCGAGAAGGAAGTCCAAAGTTTCGTCTGGAAGTACATTATATGTTGACACAGATTACCCTACGAAATAGTTACCGATAATGGGAGTCAGTTCGCCTCTAACAAGTTTCGAGAATTCTGCAACAAATGAAGAACACGCCTTAGTTTCTCAACCCCCAGGTATCCGTAGGGGAACGGGCAAGCAGAGGCAACAAATAAGGTCATCATCGACAAAATCAAGAAAAGGTTGGATCTTAAAGAAAAACATTGGGCCGATTTGTTAGATGGAGTACTCTGGTCTCATCGCAATATGCCTCGAAGTGCTACAGGGAAAACGCCTTTCTCGTTGGCCTACGGAGTTGAAGCAATGGCTCCAGCCGAGGTCAATGTCACCAGTCTTAGAAGACTGAAGATGCCTCAAAACGGAGATCTTAATCACGACATGATGATTGATGCCCTAGATCAGCTTGAAGAACGACAAGATCAAGCTCTATTACGGATTCAGAACTATCAACATCTCGCTGAATCCTACTACAACAAAAAGGTTCGATCGCGTCTGATACAACTTGGAGATCTCGTTCTCCGCAAAGTCTTTGAAAATACTAGGGAGTAGAGAGCAGGTAAACTCGGTACCAACTGGGAAGGGCCTTACAAAATAATGCATGTGGTCAAACTTGGAGTTTACCGACTTGAAACGTCTTCCGGCGAACCAATCCCAAGATCTTGGAATTCAATCAACCTAAAACGTTATTTCGGCGCTTAGAGGAAAGAAAAAGAACTACGAGTGACTTGATCCCTTCTCGGGTACGTAGGCAGCCTTTAACCGGATTCAATTACAAAAAAAAAAATTATATATATATATATATATATATATATATATATATATATATATATATATATATATATATATATATATATATATATATATATATATATATATATATATATATATATATATATATATATATATATATATATATATATATATATAATAAATAGGCCATTAGACCTATTAATTTGTATCACGAATTTCTCAGCTCTGATCATATAATATATATTTGATTGAATCCAGTTTAGATCTCGTCAGAATCAAACCACTTAAATTCATACTTCGTTATGAATTAAAGTCGGTAGTAATCCACAGTAGGCAAACACGTCGAATGGATTTACTTACTCTATGTTCTGATCAAATACTTAGAGTTAAAAATCGAATGATGAAAACTACATCATAGTAGACGAAAGGAAAAACTGCTCGAACTACTAAAAAGTTAGGAGTACATTTCTTCCTAATTTTGTAGGAAGAAACATTGTCGGCCTATCTGACGAGATAGAGTCCTATTTTTTTACCTAACGAAATCATTATAAAGTTTGATATTGGTCTTCGACTTACTATGTTTGATATCATTTTAGGGATTGACTTAAAAGATTGAATAAAAAGTAAGCCTGACATTTGATAGAATAAAAAAAAAAAAAACTCGGTTATAGTTCTTACATGACAGAATAAGGAGAACATAAAAAAAAGGAACATATATTAAGAACGGAGATCCTCAATATCTTGAGGAGAGAGTACCGCCATGTTCGAGCCGTGTTCGTCACCACCGATCGGTGCAAGGCTGATCTCCGAGGCATCGATAATCTCCATCCCTTGTAGCTCTTCTCGGTATTTGACCTCGTCGGCTCTAGCCTTTTGAAGTATCTCGTCCATGGAAAAACCATGAGTGTGAATCTTCTCGAGACTTTCTCGGGTCCCTTTCGCTTGAGAGTACAGAGCTAATTCAGACTGGATGGACGGTTGTTCCTCGACGAACTGGCGTATCTTGTCATAGATCGGCGCTATTTGTTGTTTTAGAGAAGACTCGACCTGAATCCTCTCTTTCCTGACCTCGTGCTCCCGAGATTCCCTCAACCTCCTAGTCATCGTCTCGAATCTCAGGACGATCTCGGAGTTCTCCTTCTCCAAATTATGGCACCGGGTATCAAGTCCCTCCTTCTGCGCCTTCAGCTCCTCTAGCTCCTTCGAAAGAACCTCATTACGAGATCTTTTGAGGTCACCACGTTCCACGGCTTAGTTCTTCTCAGCTTCCAGTGTGTCGATCTGCTCTTCGTATGAACCGCATTTGTAAGCCAGCTCGGCAATCTCCTTTCTCTTCCTCTTCAAGGCTTCGGTCTTCAATGCTATCTTCTCGTCTTAGGCTTTCAGCTTGGCTTCGTAATCTCTTACCATGAGATTAGCACTCCAAAGAACTAAATGAAAGATAGAACGGGATTAGCAGGATAATTAAAAAAAATTATATATCGACAATAGGAAGTACTTATGATGGCTCCAGCTCGAGTCATCTCTCGATATATGTTACTCTACGAGAGTTGCTCCAACTCGGGCATTCCTCTCCTCTTCAGCTGGATTTGGCAAAATAGGCGCGCTGGTGCCTCATGGTCTTCGACAAAAGGGACGTTGGTATGTTGATACCGGAAGTCGATAACATGAGGGTATTCGACCACTTCTTCGTCACGAATGGCCATATAGGGTTCCTGAGATTGCCCACCATGTGGTTCCTCCACTTGGGGGTCCACCGAGTGCTCTTCCGTTGGCACTTTGGTAGTCGTCATTACATCAGTCACGGCAGGAGGAGAAAGCAGAAGTCCTCTTCTTGGGATAGTCCTTGCTGCTGGCCGTCATCGCCAAGATTCTCTACTGGCCTTTCAGTAGGAGGGGATTGAGCTGGGCTAGTATGCGTAGGTCCTTCCTCTACGTTTGAAGCCCTTTTTTGTTTAGCAGGTTGGCCATCACCGGAAGAACCGTCACCGTGCACTGGAGTACCAATGGTATCGGCGTAGGAAGAAAGAGAAGCGAGGTTCAGTTTTCCCATTCTTGCGCTACGACTTGACGAAGTGATTGTGGCTGTATACCACAACATAGTCGTCAGTCAGTTCAAAGAATTGAGTATATAAAAAAATGAGGAAGTGTGATCAAGACGATAACTACCTCGGTTGATTCTGTTCAGAGCAGTTTGGATCCAGGGTTCGCTAATGTCAGGCCAGTGCTGGTGACTCAGCGTTCTGATAGCTTCCACTTCCCCGAGAAAAGATTGGAAACCGCCTTGTGACCACTTGGAAAGACGATCTGCACCAAAGAAGAAAACAAATGAAGCAGATCAGTAGAAGTGTAGTAAATTCAGATCTCGGAGTCATACCAATGTTAGCATTGAAATATCCATTCAAAATTGTGGAAGGGTCTTCAAAGGAGGCTTCGTTAATCTTGATGTAGAAGTAGCGGTGATTCAAGAAGTTGACTTTGGACGGCTTCCCAGTGATCACGTTATATTTAGGGACCATCTTTCCGTAAAAGAATCTCGTCTTCACGGTGATACTCGGTGTCGTGAGTTCCTCGAATAGACGGGCCGACATCTTTATTCCAAACTCGGCAGCGAGAACGGCCAAAGTTACCAAGATCCGGATCCCATTTGTTGTGTACTGACCAAGGGCTATCTTCCGTCTGGAACAATAGGTGGTCAGGAACTCTGGTAGGGGCCACCAAAGAGAGCAGTTGAGGAACCATGATTCATACACGCAGGCATATCCCGCGGGAGGGATCCACGGTCTTTGATGAATCGCCGAGATAAGAAACGAGAATCCGGCAGGAGGGTCGGTTTGCAGAATCAGCCTACGAACGCTTTTGAGCATAGATTTCGTAGGTAGGTGGTTTTCCTACTTCTGGTTCTTCTTGACACTGAAGAGACATTCCTTCTTTGGGTATATCTGCTCGTCGAACTCGAAATCGGTCCCTGTCCATCGCATTGGAAGGAGATCGGCTAGAGCGTAATCTATTTTCTTCTGTACCAAAGTCTCTCGATCCTCAACGGCATCACTTGCTACAGTGGGGGCGGCTTCCTGCTCTGATCTCGGTTCAAATTGACAAGTTGGATCGTCTACAGGAACTTGACCACTCGCTTCATGTTCCTCCAGCTCCAGGCTAAACTCAACGATACTACGTTCGTTGTTGTCCAACTCGGCCAAATCTTCGCTCGTCGACCCTGGATTGTCCATGCCTCCGAGTGTGATTGATCTTCTTCGACGGATTAGCGGAGAGACGCTACTGTCAGAATCTGAGGTGGTGGCGATGGCTTTTCCCTTTAAGGAGCAGCGGCGGATTGGGGAAGACATTCTGATCGGAAAATAAAAGCTAGAGAGAGAAAGAAGAGAGAAGGCAGAGAAAAAAGGGAGATACCTTTCAATGAAGTAGCGAGGAAATAAAGAAATGAGAGTTGGAAAGAGGTTTTTATAAGAAACTTGGCGTGGAAGACGAGCAGTTCTCATAATTAGGTCTAATGGCCTATGAATAACGACACGTGTCCCACTAACTCCAAACTTTGAGAAGCTATCCGTTATGGATGAATAGTGCGTGACCTCTACGCAGAACGTAATCAACCGGGATGACATACAAAGAATTGAGGGATGTCGGAGAGACAACTTCTTTTTTTTACCAAGTAAGGCCGACAACCGAGATCACATCATAAATGGACCCGTTCAAAGAAATTCATCGGAAAAACAACAATAGCGGTGTTTTCGACGAACTGGGAGGCTTATTGTTGGGGATATATTGCATCTACCCACATAGGCCCATTTAGATGCGATCTCGGCCCATGAACAATATCGAAGTCGGCCCACATGATCCATTAAACCGACTTTAGTGAATATCGGAGCACATATATAAAGAGGAGGTTGGGATGAAGAAGGGGTTACACTGACAGACATCCACAACAAGCCTAGAACTAGGGTTTTCATATTACTTGTTCTTGCCTTTTTCTTCATCAAACATCCGATTACAATCAATATACTCTTCAATTTGTTCTCTGAATCGTCTCTTTGATAAACCCACCATCGAAATCGATCAACAACCAAGGTTACCGATTTCAGATTCAACAATAAGACAAGTGTGTTATCATGTCATCAGAATTATTTGAAACAGCTTGTTGAAATAGATCACTCACCTTAGTTTGATCAGCATCGGTAATACTAGTGATCTCATAGTCTGAGATTTGTGGCCTTTGTTGTGAAGTGCTCTTGGGTGCATACTTTTTCCTTAGTATCAGTTTCATTTCCTCCCAAGTGGTGATAGTTGGCTCCTTGTAAACTTTGCCGTCTTTTTTGCAACCAATACTCATAAGCACTTTATGTGAGGATGATAATTGCATACAACAATCCATCCTTCTTTGGGACTTGATTGTAGCTCATCCATTTATGTATGTTTCTTTCCCACTCTAGATAATTACCTTCTCCTGAAAACAGATAAATTTGAGTCTTAGTAACAATTTGATTGTAAGAAGAATGAACATTTGATTAAAGAGTGCAAGAAGTTTGATGTGGTCTGTTCAATGTGTTGGCTGGTTGTTTGAAAGATTGCTCTACACGCCCTGTTTCCTCTTACTTATACCACTTATGCTTACTTGAATTGTTTTGAACAAAATATGGTGGTTTAAGCTCAAGGCTTTGATTTCTCCTTGGTGATCTTTGCATCATCCTTTTCTTCCTTTGATCATAACTTTGCTGCTGCAACTCCATTCTGAACTTTATGGTATGTTGTAAACTATCAGTCTTAGCAGTGCTGATTTCTCCTCTTTGATCTCCTGCCATGGTTCCTGAAACAAACAAAAACACACAACATTAGTTAGTTCCAGAGAAACCAAACAATCAACTTGCAAACAGAAATAGAAACAGATCTATGGGTGATTTTGATTCCAGATGCAGGAAACAAAACAGATTTAACAAAAGTTAAGACAGATAAAGAACAAATAAGAATCAAATAACTACAAACCATAGAACAGACACAACCCATATTTAAAAAAAAATTGAATTGAGAGAAGACCCAAAACATATCAACCAATAACTCAGAACAAATCAACAAGAAACTCAATCTAGACAAACCCATATCGATTCAAACATAATACTTGACAGAAAAATTTGACCACAGACCTAAACAGAACAGATCTACTCAAAACAATCAGATTAGAACAAATCGAAAATTTTATGAACCTTAATATGAGAAAAAATCAAAAGAGAAAAGAGATATTAAAGAGATTAGAACACTTCCTTTCCATAGATTTCTTTGGTACCACATAATAAGAACCTCCCAAGGATAGATCTTTGGAACTTGATGGATAATCCTTCCATAAATGAATCAGAAGACTCAAGCTTCTCAAGGCGTGTGGATCGAGTGGCCACATAAAAGAGATGGCTCTTCTCCTGATACTCCTAGACTGATTTTACACATCAAAGAGACCAATCATTGATTTGTTGGATATTACACATCAACACAAGAAAATTTATAGAGAATTCAAGAGATAAGAAATAAATTTTTGATTGAAAAAGGGTTAAAGATTACATCATTTTCGTCTAGACTAAATATACAAGGATGTTGTACATGCACATCACCTTCAAAATGATAAAAACATTAATTATAAGCTCCACATGCCTAAACACAGCAAACTTAGTTCAAAATTTAAAAATAAAACATACCTAGATAGTTTACAACTTAGAATAGATAATACTCCTTGCTTGGACAGTGTATCAATCAATAAGGAGATGTGTAAGTGAACTTGTGGTCTCATTAAAAACCTATCTTTGGAAAATCCAGTGGGACAAAACCAAAGACAGGGAAAATGAGTGCACACAAGCCACTTGCCTAATTGATTGATTATATTTGGCTTGTACTGGTGCAAATGATGGTCAATGTGTCAAGGATGTTCAGAATTTGACCATTGTACTCTTCTTTTTCTCAAATTGAATTAAGCATTCCTCTTGTTGAATCCTCAGCTATAAGCTGTTCCGGTTCTGGTTCATGCTTCTTTTCCATGATCATATCAACTTGGTTAGAAGTACTAGGAACCACACCAAGTTAAGTAATGAACTATTGAATCCAAAAACTTCATTTGCTGCTTCATAAGCAACAATGTATTCAACTTTGGTTCTAGAGTCTGCTATGGTGTTGTGCTTGGAACTCTTCCAACTCACCACTCCTCTATTATGAAAAAGATGAAACTAGATTGTGACCGGAAATAATTCATATATATCTGAAAGTTGGAATCGGTATAACCACTCACAACAAACTCATTATGTCCTCTATAAACCAAAAATTTATCCTTTGCATTTCTCAAATACTTGAGGACTGTCCTGATTTCAAATAAGATAGTTAAAATTAATTACTAAAACAAAAGTTACCATATAAAAAATGAATTTTGTTTAAGATCGAATGTTTAGAACCTAAATAATTAATTGTACGCCAAAGTCATTGTTTGCTTGATTAGAAGTTTGAAGCACAGTCAGGTTTTGGTTGTTGACTATGTGGCCAATAAACTTTCTTTTTGTATCAGGTGGAGCCTTGGCAGAGAAGGTGATGAAAGATTTGTCCTTATTGATCTTCTGTCTCGATGCCCGTACATATCTCTGGAGGATTTCCATTAGCGTGTTGCAGCTTTTTGAAGATGATTAGCAAAAGAACATAGTATCATCTGCAAAAAGCATATGGTTCACTTTTGGAATTCCTCTTGCTACACATATCCCTTGGAGGGACTCATCCTTCTCAGCTCTTCAAAAAAGTCTCGAAAGAACCTCACCGCAGAGAATGAAATATTAGGAGATATAGGATTTCCCTGTATAATTCTCCGGTAAGGCCTCACTTCTCCATTTACTGCGTCATTAGTCAAATAGGAATATGAAACTTTAGTCACACACTGTAGTATCCAGTTGATCCAAATTTCATGAAAACAAAGCTTTTTGAGAACTTGAGAAATGAAACTCCACTAAACCCTGTCATAGGCTTTTGACATGTGTATATTTACTGCCGTAGTGCATTTTTCCGCCTCTGAGGTATTTAGAAACTGTAGGACCTCATGAGTTATCAGGACGTTACATGAGATGGCTATACCTAGAATGAATGTTGACTGGTTTTTGAAGATTATCACCAATTAGGCAATTATATTATCATATAATTTCTAATTATATTATATATGATAATCATTTACCTACAACATATACGACATTGAAGAACAATTTCACACGTAATAATTCTACGATGAAGTCTTTCTGAAACACTTGAATCAACCAGCAATTTTGCAATGTATGACATTGTTAATGGACAAGCTTTTTCCAGGATAAAATATAATTGTTTGGAAAATACTAAGATGTTCGCTAACAGTTAATGGACATGATGCAAATTATCAGGTATTCCATAAAGCCTCCGCAGTTGTCAATACATTCAAATATAGAAAGTTAAAAACATTCATATAAAACGATATCATTCTCTTATATTATCTTGTTTTTTTAAAGAAAAAAAAAAGCAACTGAAAAAGCTATCTGTGACATTCAACTCAAATTATTTCCTTCCATTCCACAACTGAAAAAATATCAACCAAAAAAGAAAAGAATCCAAATAAAAAATAGCAAATTGTGTATTAAAGAGTGGAAACCGAGCTGTGGATGAGGCAGATAGACGAGCTTTTCCATGGATCTTATGGCGGATATGGAAAGCAAGGAATTGCCTCCTGTTAGAAAAAACTGAACTATCTTGGAGAAAGCCTTGGAAGAAGCAGATATTTAGTTCATGCTTAACAAACCTGTTCATGATCTCTAAGGGAGCGCCACAGATTCTCATATTATTGAACCATAGTAGACAAGCTCTCTCCTTTGTGGTTAGTGATTTGCAGACAGATTTACTAAGTCTACGTTGGGGTGTGGAAAGTATGATTGATATGAAATATAAACAGGTCTATCCATGGTTGCCCACGAGATGCAGTCTATGTGAGAAATGGGGTCATGTAGAGAGAGTATGTGCTATGAAAAAGAGAGATAAAAAGAATGAAGGGAATCGGGTTCCAAAGCAACAGATCAGAAAGAGAATTTGCATGAAGTGCCAGATACTGGAGACAAAACTAGTGAGGAAGTAAAGGGCATTGGTATCGCAGAGCCTGGTAAAGAAGGAAGTGAAAGCCAGTTGGAGAGAAGCACGCAGAGTAAAAATTCAGGGAGTAAGGAAGTTGTAGAGAAATCAAGAGGAAGGGAAGGAAGCTCGGGGATAGAGTTGAATGAATGGTTACTTGTCTCTCCTGGAAGAGTGGGGAGAGGAAATTCACCTCAGGGGAATAATGAAGATATTCAGATATTAGCCTCGAAATTCTGTATCTTAAGTTTGGACGCTGAGGAAGGTGAGATACTAGAGGAGAAACAGAATATGGAGGATACAAATGAAGAGGAAGATCAAAGAGAAGAGCTTGAAAATGATCTGTTGGAAGATAACATATTATCTCAACAAGAGAAAGAGAAGGAAAAGTCAGGGATTTAAAAAGGGAGGAGAAGACAACAAAAGACCAAAGCTCAAGGTGCAAATCTTGTTAAGAGTATGAGGTCTTCGCGTTGAAATCATTAACATGACGAGCTTCTTCTGGAATGTGCGCGGATTTAATAAACAATTGAAACATTCCGTGGTAGGAGAGCGGACTAATAGTATGGAGATGAAGTTTGGTTGCATTTTGGAAACAAGGGTCAAGGAAAAGAAGGCAGATGGGATTCTAAACTCAGTATTTCGTGGGTGGTCGCCTATGATGAATTATGAATGTAGTCAAGGAGGGAGAATATGGTTAGTATGGAGGGAGACAGTGGGTGTGACACCAATGTACAAGACAGACCAGATAATTACTTGTTATGTGAAGCTACATGGTGAGGATGAGTTTTTTTTTACTTTCATCTATTCAAGTAATCAGGTGGAAGGAAGGAGTTATGGGAGGATCTTTGTCATCATGAAAACTCTCCCCTGTTTAAAGATAAGGCGTGGTTAGCTATGGGAGATTTTAATGAGATTCCTTAATGTGGAGAAAAGTTCGGGGTTTTCTAGCTTGGGAAGTCTTCCTAGTGGTATGAGAGATTTTCAAAGGGAAGTTCTTCACTGTAATTTTTCAGACATGGGGTATCAAGGTCCCCTATTTACTTGGTGTAACAAACGAGATGAAGGAGTTATCTGTAAGAAGTTGGACAGGGTCTTGATGAATGATGTGGCTCAGCAGAGATTTTCTACTGCTTACTCAGTGTTTGAGGCTGGAGGCTGTTCTGACCATCTAAGGTGCAAAATTCAGGTTTTGCCGACTGAAGAAAAAATCAAGCGACCGTTTAAGTATGCAAATGTTATTGGAAGGCTCCAACAATTCCACCCTCGGGTACATGAGTATTGAGATTCCACTGAACGCTTGTTTCACTCAACTTCAGCAATGTTTAGATTCTCCAAGAAGCTAAAACATTTAAAGCCGATTATTAGAGAGCTTGGTAAAGAGAATCTTGGTAATCTTACTAAGAAAGCAAAGGAGGCTCTTGAAGTCTTATGTGAAAAATAACAGAGGACTTTGCTCAATTCAAGTGATACCGCAGTACAGGAAGACGCAGATGTGTATGAAAGATGGCTTCATATTGCGAGACTTAAAGAAGATTTTCTCAAGCAAAGGGCAAAGCTACATAATGCTATAAAAGCCCGTCAAGCTCAGAACAACATTAGAAAAATAAGACGTTTGGATGGCAGTACTGCTGTAACGCAGGCTGAAATAAAGAAAGAGACATAGAGGTTCTTTTCTGGTTTTCTAAACTTTAAGCCTGTAATATGTTGATGGAAGATGTTTCAGAGGAGGAGATCAGAAAAGTCTTATTTGCTATGCCAGCAAATAAGTCCCCAGGACCAGATGGTTACTCAAGTGAATTCTTCAGAACAGCCTGGACTATAATTGGGAACGACTTCATTGTGGCAATTCAATCAGTCTTTCAGTTTGGTTTTTTACCTAAAGGTATTAACTTCACAATCCTTGCTTTAATTCCCAAGAAGGAAGAGTCATTAGAGATGAAAGATTTTCGACCGATAGCCTGCTGAAATATGCTTTATAAAGTGGTATCAAAGATTCTAGCAAATCGTTTGAAGAAGATTCTTCCTCGTCTTGTGCTGGAAAACCAATCTGCATTTATAAAGGGAAGATTATTGATGGAAAACGTTTTGCTAGCTTCGAAGTTAGTCAAAGGATATCACAAAGCTACTATATCGCCTCGTGGTGTGATGAAAATAGACATTTCGAAGGCTTTCGACTCAGTTCAGTGGGATTTTGTGCTAAAGAGTCTGAAAGTGATTGGGAGTGCCAGACAAATTCATTCATTGGATCAAATTATGCATCACATCTCCCTCCTTCTTTGTGCAAGTGAATGAAGAATTAGCAGGGTATTTCCAAAGCGCTAGAGGACTGCGGCAGGGGTGTTCTCTTTCTCCCTACCTATTTATGTTGTGTATGAACATCTTGTCTCTAAAAATTGATAAAGCTGGAAGAGAAAATAAGTTTGAGTTTCATCCGGGTTGTCAGGCTTTGTCCCTTACACATCTCTGTTTCGCAGATGATTTGATGGTTTTCGTTGAAGGATCTAAGAAGTCTGTGGAAGGTGCATTGGCTGTGTTCGCGGAGTAGTTTGAAGTGTGGTCGGGTCTGAGTATAAGCATTGAGAAATCGACCATCTACATGGCTGGTGTCTCAGATGAAGAAAGGAGTAGGATTCTTACAAATTTTCCAGTCGCACAAGATATTCATCCTTTTCGTTATATGGGTCTTCCCCTAATGACACAGGGGATGAGAAGACAAGATTACTTGCCTCTGGTTTAGAGAATAAGAGGAAGGATCAACTCTTGGATGTGTAGCTACTTGTCTTATATGGGTCGACTACAATTGATTAAAGCAGTATTGATGAGTATGGTTAACTTCTGGGCTGCAGTGTTTCGGCTTCCTAGTAGATGCATGAAGGAGGTAGAACAACTTTGTGCTGATTTCCTATGGACAGGACCTGCTTTACGAGCTACCAGTGAAAAAATAGCCTGGAAGGAGATTTGTAAAACAAAAAGTGAAGGAGGTCTGGGAATTAGGAGCTTAAAAGAAGTGAATCAGATTTACGGTCTTAAACTTATCTGGAAGATGCTATCATGTCAGTCTCTGTGGGGGAAATGGATAAAAGAAAATTTGTTCAGGGAGAAGATTTTTTGGGAAATCAAAAAGAATACTCAAGTAGGTTCATGGATGTGGAAGAAAATATTAAAATCAAGGGAGGTTGCTAAGGGTTTTTACAAAAAAGAAGTGGGGAATGGTCGCCAAACTTCTTTTTGGTTTGATAGATGGTCAGACAAAGGAGTTTTGTTTGATATTTTGGGAGAGAGGGGGTTCATTGATCTGGGGATAAATAGAGAAGCTACGGTGGAGGATGCGGTGATGAGTAGGAGGAGGAGAAGGAGGAATCGAATGGTGATATTGAATAACATTGAAGCTGAGATTTTAGAGTTAAGAGGGAAACTGAATGGTGATGAGGATGTTAGTCTGTGGAGGAGGTAGTCGGGGTTTAAAAGCAAATTTTCTACCCAAGAAACTTGGATGCTGATTAGAGAATCTGGTATTCAAAGTTCATGGGCTCCGGGAGTTTGGTTTTCACAAGCAACACCTAAATTTGCGTTTATGACATAGTTGGCTATACAAGATAGACTGTCTACAATAGAGAATATCTAGATGGAGCCGTGGAGTGGATACAACATGTGTCTTGTGTAAGAGCTCAGATGAGTCAAGGAACCATCTCTTTTTCGAGTGTACCTTTTCTTCACAGATTTGGGAACACCTCGTAAAGGGAATTCTTGGCAATGCTTAAACTGTTATTTGGAATGATATAGTGAGTCTGATTACAGCAAGAAACTTGGAGAAGAAGGCACTCTTCCGTATTAGATATACCTTTCAGGCAACCATCCATGCATTATGGCGAGAGAGAAACAAGATCAAACATGGCGACATGCCTCTTCCCTTAGTGAGTTTGAAGAAGTTTATTGAGAAGGGAGCAAGGAATAGGCTAAGTATAATGAGAGGGAAAGGTGGGAAGAATTTGGAGGGAGTTATTCAATTTTGGTTTGATACAAGAATCTGAATAACTTTGTAGAATTTAGTGATCTTTAGTGAAGATTATATAGTAAAGTGTCACACTTGATGTAAAAGGCTGTTTTTGATGAATAAGAATTTAACATTCGTTCAAAAAGAAGAAAAAAAAAGCATAAACAGGTTATCTTTGAGTGTTCTTCTAGTTCAGTCTGTGAAGCTGTGATGTTCCCTCACATATTTCCTCAGTTTCAGACTCTCTGCCAGAACATCATCAGTCGTCTTGAGGAGTTACATGAATGGCAGCTGATGTATGTTAGTGACCAATGTAACACTGCAGCCAGAAGGATTGCAGATTCTGTTACAAGAGATGGTCGTACGAGATCTTATACTACTCTTGCTGCTGCTGTTTGGCTTACCTCTATTCTTTGGAGGGATGTCAGAGTGAACGGATAATGTCGTCTTTGTATCCATTGGAATGATTGCTGAAGCGAATCCTCGTGAGTTTCCAAACGGAGGTGTGCTTGTGCTGTTACCTGCTGGTATTGGCCTTTTTATGGTTTTTTCATTTCATTCCTTTTCTTTATCTTTCTAAACTCCCTTATTAGTTTTTGTTTTTTTTGTTTGGGATCCGCCTTGTGGCGTCTTTGTCCTTGTTACTTATATTTTCTGAGGTTTTTGCCTGAGGGTCTCCTCCTGTTAATTTCAATGAAAGTATCAGTGTTAAAAAAAAAGAAGAGTGGAAACTAGTGTGTCATGGCTAAACTGAAAATATGCTGTAAACTATAAAATCTGTCATGGCTTAATTTTTTAAACTTCGATATATCATATGTTTTGAAATTATGTTGTGTCATGGATCTTCTCGTTTTTCTACCAACGGCTAAAGAGAATCAATCTAGAGTTTATACCAAAATTGTCAAAAATAGAAGGGAGATTTGTCAAAAATGATATAAATTTTGTTTTGAAATGCAAAATTTTATTCCACATTCAACTGAATGTAAAACTAACCTAAAGATAACAAAATTATTATTACTCTTTATGACCAAACAAACAATCAGAAAACTATTTACGATTCTATTATTCGGAAGTTTTCATTTAATTAAAAAAAGTCTAAAATGTATAAATTTCATAAGAAGTCTACATTATAGACTTTTTTACATTGTAATTTGATTTTGTAATTTTATTTTAAAGTATATTGAAAATAATTTATGTAAAATTTATTATAGATCATCAATACATGAACCAATATGAGGTATATAAATTAAAATTTAATACAATTAAACAGTTTTTTAAAAAATATTGATTTGATAACCATGTGTCAACAATGTTTGTGGGTTGGCTACAAAAAAGTTCAAACATGGAAGTAATTTTATGGTTAGATTTTTGGGGTTGGATTTTAAATTTAGATTTTTTATGTTTTATTGACTTAATTTACATATTAATATTGAGTAGTTTATATTTAGCATATTTTGATATTTTATACAATGATTAATAGATATTTTTGGTTATCAAGTAGACATTTAGGGTTTTATGTTTGTAGTTTAGGGTATAATAGAGTATAATGGAGTCTATTTAATTTTAGGGTATAGTAGACGTCTTTTGTTGTCTAAAAAAAATTGAAATTACAAAACATAGTTCTAAATTAAATTTAGGTTTTATGAAAAAAAAATATGAACAATAAAGAACAAATTTTTAAATTATATAATAAAAAGTTTAAAATAATAAGAAAAAAAAGAATAACAATTTGTAGCATACGTCTTTGAAAGTCTACCAAACCATAAACAATTTAACCTAACCAAATTTTGATCAAAAAAATTCAAACCTAACTAAAATCAAATCAATAAACTTTTAATCTAATTGGAGTAATTACTTGACATATAAATAGATTGCTTATTGTGAAAATTGGTAAGACAATACCCTAAAACAACTCGACTTGGCGATTTTTGGTGCGGTTTTCAGTAGTCTTCATGCCGTATCTGCCACTTACACTGGTCGCCGTCCCACCGCCGCTGCAATATCATCCCTCAAGTAAGGTAATAGTCCTCAATTTATGTTGTTTCATGTCAATTTTTAGAACTTCGTCGCCGTCAGAGTCATGTCATCGTTGTTGTTGTCGGAGTCGTGTTGTCGTTGTTGTTGTCGGAATGGTGTCGTCTTGTAGTCTTTTTTTGTTGGTTCGTTGTTGTTAAATAACCTCTTGCTTTTTTCGTTTCAGATCTGAGCTTGATTTTCCACTGAGGCTATTTACTTTAGGGCATTAACCAACTATGACAAAAAACATTGCCTATTACAATGATGACATCAAGCTGATTCCTGCTTGTAAAGAAGCACTCGAGACAAATGAATGGGATGAGCTCAAGAACTCGAGATTAAGAGTGTTCTTAAGGTTCCATGAAATGGATTTTGGATGGGTTTCAAGGCTTGTGTACTTTATGTTGTGTTTTCAGCCTGAGTGTAAGAAGAATTTTGAGATATGGAGTCTTGTAGGTGTTTAACCAGTGAGGTTTTATCTGCATGAATTTGTTAGTATGTTAGTATGTCAAGAATATAAAGAATATGTTGGTTGAGGTAAAAAATGTCATGAAAGAACTTTGAGAGCAGTGATAGTGAATTTCGAGCAGGGACTAAGTATTGATGAATTAACTGGTGCATGTAAGATGTGCAAAACAAGGTCTCAAGAGAATTGGCTACGTTTAGGGTATCTAGCCATCTACGCTGGCTTCATTAAAACACCAAGAACCTTGAAACCCACATGGGCTAGGCTGGCTAGGTTAGTGATGGATCTAGATGCTTTTGAAGACTATATATGGAGAAGAGTGGCATTTAAATTTTTGATAGAGTCGGTGAAGGATCAAGACTACACAAATTCTTATAAGGTTGTAGATCTACTATGCTCTCTTTAAATTTGCAGTTGGCTTTGGAGAACCTTTAGAAGATAATCTATCTCCACTTCTGCTTGCCTCGCTAGTAGCAAAAAGCCAGATAAATGTCAAAGAGAATATTCAGAAATGTGTATTCTTCTTATTCATTCATTATATATATTATGTTGTAAGTTTTATTTAAAGTGGTTTGATACTAACTTTACAAGTTTTATCTTCTACAGCCTCGCGTAAACAACTATGTTGTGAGGGATTACTCTGAAATGTTTCCTCGGTAGGATGATAAAGTGGAAGAAACAAGGTCTGATAACATATTGAAGGCAAGAAAGAGGACATAGGCTGGTCATTTGAAGACATAGGCTGCTCATGTGATGACAATTAAGAAGGCTCGTTCAGGGTTTTCTTCTCTCATTAAGTCCGATGAAGAATCACGCAAGAAGGCTTGTTCAGGATTTCCTGGCCTAGATAGACAGATTTTGAAAGCAGAGATAGAACTTTAGCTACTAGCCATACCTCTAAGTTGGTTGAAGGGCTAAGCAAATGTGAGAGCATGATGAGCACACAACTACGCATGATTCAAATCTTTATCGGTAAAAGATCATATTATTGTTATTACCGATGAGGTAGAAGGTCTTGCACAATTGTTCTTGACTGGTTTATGATCCATAAAAGAGAGATAATTTTTTGTAATTATGTTATTTTGCTACGAAATAAATTTTGGCGTTTTATAGTTATTTCCACGATTTAATAAAAATCAATTAATTTAAAAAAATATTTTGAAATTTTATTTTTAAATAGTGTTATTCTCGAAAGAATTTGTTTACGGTCAAAATTTAATTTAATTATATGTACAGTTGATAAATAAAAAAAAATATCCAACAAAATAAGTTATATTTTTAATATATTGAAAACTTAGTTGTTTCACAAATTCTCTCTTTAAAATTTTCTGTTTATAGAGATTTTTTTAAAAAGAATGTAAGAAAAAAGATTGTTATCCTTTTTTGTTACTCTCAAATGATTGTTACCTTTTTAATGAACTATTTGAGGCTAAGATTAAAAGGTAAAGGTCTTAAAATATTTTAAATTTTGAAAGACCTTTTACTTTTTGTCGCCAGAGAACAGAGTCGTCCAATTTTGTCAAAGCTTTGTGGTGTTTTTTCCATGCCTATAAAATGTTCTGGTGTCATGAATACACTTTTTTGAAAGACAAGTGAGCATAAATACACTGCGATATTTGAGAACAAAACGAAAACACTGTTGCGACCCTATTGCGTGGAAATACCGAAGAGGAAATGAACAGATTTGTGAAAAGAAAGAAACCTACTTTTTGACAATTTTGTATAGCTGAAGTTGCGAGGAACATTTTTTATAATTACAAGAAAAGATTCACATGCATGATTGCAAGTTGGAGATAACCAAGTGGTGTCACCCACATTTTAAAATGTTAATAACATATACTTGTAACACATTTAGCATATTTACGTAATCTGGTTTTTAAAAATTTCTTTAAATTTGATGACAAAAAGAAAAGTTTCTTTAAAATTAAGTTAGGAAGTTAATTTGAATAAAGAAATTGATTGGTTGAAAAGGATTCCTAAATGGATACATTTAGTATTTCATTATTTTATTGTTTAAGTACGTTAACAGACGGTATATTTATTCACATAGACTTTTTAAAATAATTAACAAAAATGTTTATTTTAACAATTTTCCAATTACGGATTAAAACTTTGTTTTAATTTAAGTTTCAAAAAAAAAAACTTTGTTTTTATTGTGTTTCTAGTACATGACAAAGAATTGTATACCTCACCTACAATTACAACAATATTTTTCTTGTAAATTAAAACCTGTAAGGACAGACAATGACACAAGCCAAGCTTATCTCATCCTCATTTTGACGCCCATATCAAGTATCATCCCCGCTACCGCCAAACCCATCACGGCTCTCCAAACATTCAAGATCTGCACAATCATTCAACATCCACATTATTATCAATTATGTGTTCACTTAGATCTATCCTTAATGTCAAAAAGAAAGAGGAAGAGATATATTCTTAGACTTTAATCATAACATATAAGAATATCATGACTACAAAGAAATTAAAATTTCACTTGATTACAACTTTTTATGCTTAGTTACCAAAGCCACTAACAAAAAGTTATACGCAAACAAATCTTTTTAAAAGGTAAAATCATAAATATTTGATTAAGATATAAAATAAAAGTGTTAACGAAGAAAAACTACGATTCAAGGCTTAATTTCTATTGAATATTGAAAAATCAAAATTTAAAATGTTTTGAGAGAAACAAAAAAAAAAATCAAGATTTGAAAACCCGAGAAAGAAATTTGAAATCTTTTGAATAAAAAAAAAAGGATTTACCGTGATTGTAGTTGCGCTTGAACTGTAGATAATATCAGGGAGATAACCCTGCAAACCGACATTATAAACCGGTTTACCATCTGGATAAAACAATCCATAATTCCTCTCAGAAATTGGACCCGGTTTAAGATTCTCATTAAAAAGGGCAAAAACGTAAACATCAATGGGAACAGACGGCTTCGCCGGAGTTCCTTTCCTCTGCTGAACCAACCTCAACAAGTTCCCATTATAAAGCGCCGCGTTCTCCGGCGAAGCTCCGATCTCATTCTCCTCTCCTTTAGAAGGCCATCCCGTCTCCGAGATCCGAACCTCAACATCTGTATGTCCCAACGTTTTAATAGCCGAATAAAGCGCATCGACTTGCGCAAACAACATGTTGTCGTAATGAAGATTCGTGTTTGAATCAACCATCCCTTGGTTCGGCTGAAACAGAGCGTACTCTAACGGAATCTCCTTAGGACTGTCTTTATAAGCAAAGAAAGGGTAAGCGTTGATCAAGAACGGAGATTTTATCTGAGAGTGAAAATCAAGAAGAGGTTGAAGATACGGAATGAACTCTTCTTTGAATGATCCGGACGAAGGAGGATACGATGTCTGAAGCATGTCTAGTGAATGAGCTGATGTTACTGTTACTTGTTTCTCTAAACCGAGATTGACTAAAGCAGAGTAAACCGCTTTCATAGCCGGTAAGAGACTTGAGATTAGGACATGATCGTTGGTTTTGAAGATTTCGTTTCCGACAACGATTGAAGTTATACTTGTTTTAGAGATGTGTGGTTGGAGTCGTTGCTGGATCCAACTCTGAGCTTTGGTTGGGTCAGTTGACATGTTTTGGAGAAACTCGTTACCAAGTCCGATCATGAAATCGACTTGGGAGTTAGAGAAGGAGAAGAGGACGTTTGGATCTGCGTCGTAGAGTTTGACTCTTGTGATGTTTAGTGATCGGAGGAGAACTGCAACTCTCGCCGGAGATGGAAGGTTGTTAGCGATTTGGCCGTAGTTGATTCCTACTCCTCCTTGGCCGTTACTTCTCACTGATTTGTATGAAAAAATTGAAAACAAGTTCAGAATTCAAATAATTTTTGGATAAAAAGGCTCTATAAGATTAATAGAGTGAAGGAGAAAATAACCTGAGAGTGTGAGAAAAAGGAGGAGAACTCTGAAGAAGGAGAGACTGCGTGTGGCCATGACTGATGCAAAGAGACGAAGAAGAACTCTCTATAGGCCAAGCAAGAATCTCCCTCTTAACGACGTCGTTTAAGACCTCTTCCTCGTTTTTGCTTTGAGTTAGTTTTTGTGTTGTATTAATACAAGTACAACACGGTGGTCTCGGGAAAGAGCCAACTGTACTTCTTACTCGTTGTCCGCGTTCGTAAGAAAAAAACGCGCACTGTGCGTCTCTCTCACCAATGCGTGTATCTAAAAAGTTGATATAAAATTCATTCAATATTTTCTTCGCTTGTTATGAATACATATGGTGTTAAAACTTAATATATACTCCCTCCGTTTCATATTAATTGTCATTCTAAGTTTATGCACACAAATTAAAGAAATATTTAATTTTACATATTTTCAAAATAAAAACACTATTACGAATACACTTAACCATATATCAACCAATAGAAAAATAGAATAGAAAATATTACCAATAAATTTTGCATCGAAAACTCCAAAACGACATCTAATTTGAAACGGAGGATGTGTGTTTTGACCCTTATTATATTTTCCCCTTAAAATTGTTGTTGTAAACCACTTTAGTCGTTGTTTTTTTAATTTGTGAAATGAAAGACTCTAAATCAAGCAAATGGCAATAACAAAAATTATATACTCTTACTAGTATATTCGAAGTATTTTAAAAAGATTATTTTATTATTTAAATAAGTGGTGATCTCAAAAGTTAGATCAGAATAAAATAATCAACAAAAAACAAATTCATATAAAAAGAACAATTTTTTTAAATAGTATTATTTTAAGTTTTTGTCACCAAAATAGCATTCAAAAAATAAAATGATCAAAATAACATTTTTATTTTGAAAAATTTAATTTTTTTTTTATTTTTTTTTTTAAATTTTGAAACCTTAATCCTAAAACTATAATTCTTAATTATAAACTATAAGTCTAGAATAGTTAATCCTAAAAATATAAGTGCATATTTACCTTTTTAATAAAATATTTTTTTTTTGTGTATTATTTTGTGACAAAAACTTTTTTAAGTCTATTTTAAAATATTTTTCTATGAAAAAGCGTGTGTAATCTTAATTAATAAATTAGCAGTCCATCATTCCTAGATGATATATAATTTTGAAGTCTTGTAATCTTTCCTATAGAACAGCTAACTCTTTCAATTCGTAGACAAACTTCATATACTTGGATTGATGCTGGGCAATCTCAAATTCTGAAGGAAAACAATCTTAACCTTCGGAAACAAACTAGAATTTGTGAATGAAAATAAATTTCAGGTAACCCATTTTCTGCAATTTGTGATGGTAACTAGATCAAGAGCTGCATCAGTCCAAGTTTCTCATCAGTCCATAAATGGGAAGCGTCAAACATAAATGACATGTAGTAGCCAATTTACTCTTTCTAAGGCATCTCCAACCTAACTCCATTTTTTTCTCCATTTTGGAGTAAAAATGAATATGGAGTAAACATTACTCCAACCCTACTCAATTTTTTATTTCATAATGGAGTTTACTCCATAAATGGAGTAATCTATTTTTTGTTTGTTTATCACTCCATTATGGAGTGAGGAATGAAGTGGGGTTGGAGCATTTTTACTCCATAATCACTTTTACTCCATTTTGGAGAAAAAAAATGGAGTTTTACATTGGAAATGCTCTAACCTCGATAGATGTATCATCCGGCAAAAAAAAAGAAAAACGTTTGTTTATTATCTACATGTGTATATCTAGCCGAGCATTCGTTGTCATTACTTTATGGCTTTTACAGCCAACTTATAACGAATTCTACTAGCTTCCATTCTATCTCGTACACTGTATATCAAGGAGGAATAACCGAATAAGTAGGTTTGATGTCGATATAATGTAATTCAACCTGGTCTACCTTCCATTTATTGAATATTCTAATTGGTGTATATTATTAAATTACTACAACGAAATGTCACTTGTAATGATTGTTTTCATTGGGTCAATTTACGTCATAATTTGACTTCTATTTTGGAAACACAGATACAAGATGTTAATATATAGAGAAATTCCTTTGGATAGCCCATTTTACCTTGTTTGTCACAAAAATAGTTTTTAAGAAAGAAAATGACCAAAATGTTTTTTTTAGAAGCTAAAAAAATCATTTATATGCATTTATACCCCTAGGGTTAACTAATTTGCACTTTAGGGTTTAGAGTTAAGGGGTGGGTTTGGGGATAGGGTTTCAAATTTCAAAAAAAAAATAAAAAAAATAAAATTTCAAAAAAAAAAAGTCTATTTTGGTCATTTTATTTTTTTAAGGCTATTTTTGTGACAAAAACTTAAAAAGAGCTATTTAAGAGAATTGCCCTAATATATATCTGTTGTTTCGCCGTCGTTGATATTTTTCTTCTATTTTATATTACAAACAAGTATATATCCCCCTCGTCACTAATATTAATATCTGTTTTTGCAGTCATATCCATGTGGTTGTTTTATAATCCAAGTCCTACGTGCCATTAGATATTTTTATGTTTCTAAAGTATCAGGAGATATAAACCGACATGGAAACTTAGGTTTTTACGTACCTGAGGACGAAAATTAAATGTGAACGATGGTATTATAGAGGGATTAAGAATTGTCAACTTAAAACTCTCCTCCACGACTCTTAATATCAAATACTCCAAAACCACTGGCGGCTTGAATTAAAAGCAACTTTCACGTTTCATACGTTCAAACCATCTTCCAGTTTTATATGTTGATCAAGTTGTACTTGCATCACAGATCGAAATAAAATAAACGAAAAAGTTGGTGATTGGGGGTCGTTGAACCCTTTGAAAAATAAAAATGGCGCGTATTTGGGAGATGTTTTCTACTTTGATTCGAGCGAAGAACTAGTTGTTTAAACGAACAGGACAATAAAATTAAGCAATTGTTTCTAAATTGTAAGCCATATATGTGCAATTATTATTAGGATTCTTTATTTCGTCTGAGATTTAATTATAACTCACGTACGGCTCTTTGAAACTAGAAGCGTCTTCACTCAAACGTGTGGACCCTCTGCCCAGATTTTTTTTACGTGTATGGTGTCTTGCATGTTGGATCTATCTACTGAAAACATTGTCGGCTGGTTCTTCAAAATTCCAAGTACACTAGTAAAAACCTTCGGCACAGCCACGTTAATTTTCGTGGGTATGACCAATATTTCGTGGTTATATAGAGCAAAAGCCACGAAATGCTACGAAACGTTAAACGTACGTATACGAACGTAGCAAAAAACACGCGTATCAAAAATCGTAGCAAAGTGCCACGTTTTGCTACGAAAGTTTCGTGGCAAAATTTGCTACGTTTTGAGACTAAAGTTGCGTGGCAATATTGCTACGATTAAGACGAAACATAATGTAGCAACATGCTACGGTTTTGCTATGAATCTTTTCGTGACATGTTGCTACGTTTTAGTGACAAAACATTTCGTGTGTATTTGTATTTGTTTGCTACGGTTATATCCGTGGCTAGTTTAAACAAGTATTAAAAAAAAATTAAAACAATTATAAATTTGTAATAAACAAAAAATGCTATATACAAATTAAAAACTAAAATATCATAGAAACCAAAATATATTACATTAAAGTTGCAGTTTTAAACATTCAAAAGTAAACAAATTATAAATAAAAACAAAGAACACAAAACATTGTAACTTAATACCTGAACTGACCAAACTATTACATACCAAGTTCATGGCACCACCTATCTAACTCAGATTGGTTTGTGGTTGTGGGATGTCGTGGTGGAGACTTATCACCTTGTGGCTGATGTTGAGATTGAACTGGAGCTTGGGTCAGACCTTGAGGTTGTGACTGAGCTTGAGGCTGAAATGGTTGTGAAGTTGAGGCTTGAGATTGGAGAGTTTGCAGAATAATGTTGAGAGTTGCTTGGTTTGCTGACATCCCGTCCTTTACTTCAGTCTTGAAAGCATTGATTTCTGTCTTGAAAGCACTGATATCTTCCTTCACTTCAGCAATGGTGGTCTCAAAGCCAGACATGCGCATCTCAACGTCCAAGTTGCGCTTCAGTGAGTCAGGAACTGGCATCGAAGGACTGCAGTTCTTGTACTGAACACTGCCAAGGCCGTAGATTGTACCCTTCTTTGTCTGTCCTCTCTGCAAAACGAAAGGAAAAATAATCATAAGCAAGCATTTCCAATGACAAGTACCATAACTAACTAAGACAATCTCAACTCCAATAATTAACTTAGACAATCACAAGCATTTCCAATCACAAGCATTTCCAATCACAGTTACAGTTGCATAAACATCTATTAAACTAGTAAGCTGAAATAAATAAAATAAGGATGTGAGAAGAGATGACCTTGATGTATTCTTGGTTGATAAGGAATCGCTTTGCATTTGAAGCAGCAGTGGAGTCAGTTTGACTGTCGCCAAGCGGAGATCCATCTTGTAACATCTCTTCAACGGCTTCCTCCACCTCCAGCACCAGTTCCTCTGTACGTTCGTCTAGGAACTGACCATCTTTACCAGTGTGAGTCTTTCTCGCAAGGGCTGTGTATGAAGGTGGTTCATCCAAACCTTCATCCACCATCTATAAGAAAGAAAACAGATGGAAGTTAGACAGCAGCATCAGAAAAAAACTTAAGGCAAAAAAAAATTAAGAAAAAAACTTACCATTTTATACTCAATATTTAGGAAACAACGTGGGCCTGCACCATGCTTGTGCATCTTCTTCCCTTCTGAAGCAGATTTACGAGATGCTGCAGCTTTTGAACTCTTTCTTTTTGCTTCCTCAGTGTTAAAATTCTCAGTCATTGTTGCCCAGTGAGTATCTGACATGTAGGAAGGATGCCTGTTATCTCTCCTGTTCTGGCTGATGCGGCCACAGACAGTAACCTGAGTTTGTTTCTTCCATTTCAAGTAGATTTCATCATGGAATTGGTCATCCCAGTAGTAGTGTTGCTGCAAAAGAACATAAGTCAATAGAGATAAATACTATGGCTAAGTAATTTTCGTGGAGAAAGGGAAAAGGAGAAGGAAAGTACTTACAATGAAGGCATGCCACCACTGATCCTTCTTCTCATCTGGAACGAATCTCCAGCTTGCCCACGGCCCCCAGTAGTTTCCCTGCCATGTTGCTCGAATAAAGGCATGGACTTCAGGATCAATACCAAACCTGAGACAAGACAATGGCAAACATCAAACACAAATCATATATTGAACTCTACACTTAATCTACTAATACACGGTTCAACTAATACGATAAGACAATGCTAACCATAACAATACTAACCATAATATGATACACAGTAAACAACATTAACAGAACTACTTTAAAGTTACCACAATGCCCCATTAAGCTTTCGCGGATGGAGGTGTGGCTGGTTACGTCTGGATGGCGCACGTAGCAGAGCATCTTCTCTTCTCCTGACATAAGTGGCAGGAGCCGCAGGCACTGCACTTGAAGACCCGACAGAAGCGTGAGGTACAGCTCCAGGAGGTACAACTCCAGGAGGAGCAGAAGATGGGGTAATGGAAGCAGGACCCGATAAGGTCATTTGAGGTCTCCCTTGCCGCATTTCTGTAGACAGACCAAGAGAGTTTAGATTGAAACCTAAACTTGATATCAAAACTGAAAAAAAAAACAACAACTTACAATCAAAACCGAAACGTGAAACCAAAACAAGAACTTGAAATAAAAACAAACTAAGAATCAAAACAGAAAAAAAAAAGAAACTCACGAATCAAAACTGAAACTTGAAATGAAAATGAAAACTTGAAATCAAAACCAAACTAAGAAGCAAAACCGAAAAAACAGAAACTTGAAATCAAAACCGAAACTTGAAATCAAAAGAGAAACATGAAAACAAAACCAATCTTTAAATCAAAAGCGAAAAAAAATAATAGAAGAGGAACCGAAAAAACCTATATCGAAACCCTAGGATTTGTAAATCGAAACCCTAGATCGAAGAGGAATCGAGACAAAGAAGAGGGGCTCACTAACCGGGGATCTGTAGTCTGGAAGGGCGAGGGCGACGACGAGATTCGTTAGGGGTTCCGGTGGAAGGAATCATCGTGGAGAGGCAGAGACAGGAGGCTGTGAGAGAGGAGGCTGTGAGAGAGGAGGCGAAAGAGAGAGTCGAGAGAAGAGAGAGTCGAGAGAAGAGAGAGAAGAGAGTGTCGTCGGCTTTGGTTAGAGAGAGAGAGAGACACACGTGATGTTAGGGTTAGAGGGGGATGGTTTTAAGTATAATATTTGGGCTTTAGTAAGGGGGGGAATTTTGGGTTTAGAGGGAAATGGGTGTTGGGGTTTAGAGGGAAATGGGTTTTGGGTTTAGGAGGGAAAACTTTGGGCTTAATTATAGGAGGGAAATGGGTTTTGGGTTTAGGGTATAGATAGGGTTTAGGGTATAGATAGGATTTAGGGTTTAGTTAGTTTTTTTAAAAAAATGTATTTTAAAAAAAAATGTTATAAAATCTGAAAACTATTAATTAGAATTTAAAAATATTACAAACTAAGAAAAACTTAAATATATTAACATTTTCAAACTAAGAAATCTAGTTATTTTAAATATTTCCAAATTTTAATACTTCATAAACTTCAAATTTATTAAGACCTTCACTTATTATATATTACAAAATTAAAAACTTCTTAAACTACAATTACTAAGGGTTTATTTATTTATATTACAATTTTTAGAACTTTATAAACTACAAATTACTAAGTCTTCACTTATTTATAATACAATTTTTTAAAACTTCATAAACACCAAACTTACTAAGAACTTGAATCAGATTCTGAATCCGAATCAGTACAAGGCTCATCTAATTCATCTTCTGAAACATATTCGTCATTAGGAGGAACAACTGGTGTGGATTCATAATCTGAATCATCTTCGACAACATACGCCTTAATTCGCAACATCACGCTATGTGCAACAACTTGGTAGTGTGTATCATCTTGTAACGCAACAAGAGCATTCTCAGACGTTGCTTGAACCCCTCTAGGCATAACTTTTGTACATGCCCACCAATCGTTGGCTGATGTACGTCGTACCCGCGGATAAGGAATAAAACAAACTTGATCACAATTACCAGATAAGATAAATGGATCATATTTCTCATACTGCCAACGCGGTGACACATCAACGATTCCTGATTTATGTTTTCGAATTCCCCGACCTTCAGTTGTATCAAACCACTTACATTTAAAAACCATGGCCTTCAGTCCAACAAAACCGAAATACTCAACCATCATTATCTCCTCGATCAAACCATAATAGTCAGTATATGTGGTTCCACGAACTTGTACGCCGTAATTTTGGGTTTACTTATCTTGGCCATGACTATGTGTGTGAAAGCAGTATCCACGTGAATGATAAATCGGCCAAGATTTGTACTTACGTTGTGGACCTTGTACAAAATCCAACATTCACATCGGAAACTCATATGTGTTACTCGCTTGCACAACCTGTCAATTAAATTTATATATACAATTAATAAGTTTCTAATTCAAATTATAAATCTAATAATATCAGAAACTCACATAGTTTTTCACTCATTCGGCAAAATATTGGTCTTTCAGTATTTGTAGATCGTTACTAGACATATATGGATTTTTCTCCATCATAAACTCCTCGAACATCCTGTGATTTTTAAAAAAAAGAGATTATAACTTTAAATATCATGAAAATAACAAAAAAAAAAATATTAAAGTACCTTTCGTAGGGTTCAAATGTATCACAATTGAGCATCATAAAATCCTGGAGAATGGTGTAGTCATCATCGGTTAGCCATTTCTCTTCAGATTTTCCACTAACCCGACCTTCGTGATAAAACAAGTTAGGCACATATGGATATTGATATGTAAACCGAACTTCTCCTGGAAGTGGAACCTCAGGTACCACATGTGGATTACCAAAGAAGTTTGCAGAAGCAGTAGATATCTCTTCATTCACATATTGGGCAACGATAGAACCTCCAATGTGTGCCTTATTTTTAACTTTCTTTTTCAGATGGTACATGTATCGCTCGAAAGGATACATCCATCTATATTGCACTGGACCACCTAAAGCAGCTTCGTCTGCTAAATGTATGACCATATGTTCCATAACATCAAAGAAGGACGGTGGAAAAATCTTCTCCAAATTGCAAAGCTTCACCGCAATGTTTTCTTTCAAAATGACAACATCTTCGTGCTTAAGTATCTTCGCAGAAACATCACGAAAGAATAGTGCTATCTCTACAAAAAACAATAGGAGTTATTCAATAATAACACATACCAAACTAAATATTAAGATTATGTACCTTAAATGACAATGTAAACACTTTTGGGAAGTAATTCCTTAAACGCAAATGGGAGAAGTAGCTGCATAATGACGTGACAATCATGACTTTTCAGACCTGAAATCTTGCTATTCGTCTCGTCTATACACCTACTAAACTTTGAAGTGTACCCATCTGGAAATTTTATATCATTTTTTAACCATCGCAGAAATTCCTTTTTTTCTTCCTTCGACAACCGGAATATCGGGACTGGCATCGTCCCATCATCCTTCATATGTAAGTCAGACCTTCTGCACAAATCAGGTAGATCCATCCTCGACTTTGCATTATCTTTTGTCTTTCCGGGAATATTAAGCACCGTGTTGATAAGATTATCAAAGAAATTTTTCTCAACGTGCATGAAGTCCAGGTTGTGGCGAAGAAGAAGGTTTTCCCAATACGGCAAATCCCAGAAGATGCTTTTCTTCACCCAATTGTGGTCTTTGCCATAGCCGTTTATAGTGCTCGCAGGTTTCTCGTGTCCATTTCCTCCACAATTGACAGTTTTTTAAGTCCTTCGATGTTGTTGATTCTTTCGCGGAGAATTTCTTCTCCCGTCAACCATGGTGGAGGATCATCAGTTATTGTCTTCCCCTTTCGAAAAGCTTGGACATTTTTTCTGTAAGGATGCTCCCTAGGCAGAAACATTCTATGGCAGTCAAACCAGCTATGCTTCCTTCCATGTTGCAACCAAAAAAACTTTGTATCATCAAGACAATATGGACATGCTAAACGGCCATGAGTCATCCATCCGGACATCATGCCGTAAGCGGGAAAGTCATTAATTGTCCACATTAGTATGGATCGCATCGTAAAATTTTGCTTCTTCGAGACATCATATGCTTCAACTCCATCGCTCAACAAACTTTTTAGTTTTTCGATTAACGGCTGCAGATAGATATCAATGCTCTTCTTTGGATGCCTTGACCCAGGAACTAGTACTGATAAAAAGAAATATTCTCTTTTCATACACATACCAGGAGGTAGGTTATATGGGGTTATGATGACGGGCCAGACCGAGTGGGCTTCACCGCTCATACCCACTGGATTAAATCCATCTGTTGCTAATCCTAGATAAACATTTCGACTTTCTGCAGCGAAATCAGGATATACCTTGTTAAAATGTTTCCACGCTGCTGCATCAGAAGGATGGTGCATTTCTCCTTCTGGCGACGCATGTTCTGCGTGCCATCGTATTTGTGATGCAGTAGCCTCTTGTTGGTACAGACGCTTCAACCTCTCTGTAATAGGCAAATAGAACATTCTCTGCTTTGGACGCCTTTTCCCCTTTCCATGGTTCTGGTGATATCTATCTTTCCCACAAAACTGACACACCAACAACTCACGATCTTCTTTCCAAAATAACATACAATTATCTTCACAAATATCAATTTTGACAACAGGGAGACCAAGCGACTTCATCAGCTTTTTCATCTCATAATATGACCTAGGAGCTATATTTGGTTGTGGCAAAACATCTCTAAAAGTTTGTGATATCTCATCCATACATGTCTCCACCAAATTATGATCAGTTTTTACTTTCATTAAACGAGATGCCAAGTATAGTTGAGAAATACCTTCAACACATCCATCATATAGTGGTTCATTGGCGGCTTCAAAAGCTTCAAACACTCTTTCTTCATATTGCTCTTCATTGGGTTCTTCCATCAAATTCTCTGGTATTTCAGTTTATCCAAACTCTGCTCCAGGAATGTTCTCTTCATATGGGCCATCTTCCTCATACCTTGCTTCACGTCCCATAAATTGACCACCCGTCGATGATTCTCCAACGTCATAGTAGCTTTCTCCATGGCTTTACCATACATAATATTTACTTTTGAAACCGTCTCGGTAAAGATGGCGAGATACGGTTCTTGCATCACGTTGCTTTCGGTTTCCACAACTTACACAAGGACATAACATGGTTTGTCGCTCAATGAAAGAATTTTGACTCGAGGCAAAGGCGATAAAAACTTCAACACCTTCGCTAAACTCTCTTGAAACATTATTATCAACTGGATCAAAGTGTCGATCCATCCACTCTCGATTTTGAAAATAAAAAGACATTGAATTTTTTTTTTTTTTTGGGAAAAATCGTATGATCTTACGTTTGATTTTGTTATAGTAGTTGCAATGTGAATGAACTCTGATGCGTTCGGTTATATAGAGAAAAAGTTGCCACGGTTCTGCCACGGTTTGCTACGAAATTTGCTACACTTTTTGCTACGAAATGCCACATTTTTTGCTATGAGGGGCTCACAAATTAATAAGAAACATATGTAAATATCGTCAAATAAGATACTTTTTTGTTTTTATACTCTTTGCGGGCCCCACTGACACGTGGTGACCCGCGATTGGTTCCTTTTTTTTTTCTTAAATCAGACAAAAAAAAATATATATATATATATAAGAACCTCAATTTAGGGTTTTGGGATAATGGTGCTCTAAGAGCCATCTCTTAGCCGAAAAGTGTAAAAAAAATATATCAAATCATGAGTTAAGAACTCCGATCTTTTAGCCGGAATTCTTAGCTTTGGATAAGAGACGGTTCTTAGCTTTTCTTAGTTTTTAATTAAGAAAAGACAAGAACCGTCTCTTAAATAAGAGATATAAGAACTGTCTCTTAAATAAGAGATATTAGAAATATTTTTTGTTTTTTTTACACTTTGCGGCTAAGAGACGGTTTTTAGCCGAAAAGTGTAATAATAAAATAAAAATTGTAAAACAATGAGTTAAGCACTTCAGTTAAGAGACCGGGAATAATAATGCTCTTAATTTAGTTACCATCACAAATTTCAGAAAATTGATTACCTGAACTTTATTTTCATTCACAAATTAATTTTAGTTTGTTTCCGAAAGGTTATGATTGTTTTTGTTCAGAATTTTGTATTAATTGCCCAATATTTAGTTAATAACAAATTTTAGGGCTAATTCCTTCGGACAGGAAATTATAGTACATTCAAATGAAGTTTTGAAGACTTTTTTTTGCTGTTATTCGAAACTTTGAAATTTTCCACTTCTTTTTTTCTCACCAATAATGTCTATCATATTTTCGATCTAATAAAACTGAGTATACAGATCATAGATGGCAAAATAAAAATTGAGTAAACAGTTTCGGTGATTTGATTAGCCATAAAATTAATTAAAATGAGGAAAAATTTAAGGTGGCGTTATATATGGCGAAGGAGGCGTGGATCTCAGGGACTGCCATCTCTCGATCACCTTCTTTCTCTGTTACTGTCACCTGCTCTTCCTCTATTTACCGCCTTAGACGCCTGATCCCATGCACTGACCGACCCACGTGCTTTCGTTTGCTCAATAATCGAATATATTCAACATGTCTCTTATGTTTATGCGGGGACAACGGTATATGCATGTTTTAACTCAATGCAAGTAGGATAATTATTAGTTAAACCTAAAAGAACGCATTTATACGTTTATATGGTTTGGGTTTAGTATCCACCTTGCATGAAATCAGAAACAGGTACGTATCTAAAAGCAGAATCATATGAAAAACACAAAATAATCTTCTTCTTTTTTAAGTTTAGGAAACAAATAAAGTGTATATGTATAATCTAATACTCACTATGTTCCAAAAGTGGATGATTTTAAAATTTTGGGCAATTCTCTCAAATACTATTTCTTTAAGTTTTGTCACAAAAATAGTATTCGAGAAAGAAAATGACCAAAATCCATCTTTTTTTTTTTTAATTTGAAACATTAACCCCAAAACTCCACCCCTTAAGTCTAAATCTTAAATCTAGATTAGTTAATCCTTAGAGATATAAATGTATATTTACTTCCTTAATAAAATATTTTGGTCATTTGTTTTTTGTGTGTTATTTTTGTGACAAAAACTTTTTAGGCTATTCTACAGTATTTCTCTAAATTTTTTCACATATTAAAAATATTAAATTTAATTGGATTTTTTCATATTTTCTTATTTTTGCAGCATATATTTTAGAGTTTTCAGAAGATTTGGAGAGAAGATCCAAGACTCCTTCAAAGCTTTGTATTAAAACTCTATTTCTTAACTTTATTTGTTTATACATTCTATTCAGTTTATTGTCATGCTTTGATCATGTATGAGTAGTTCTACCTTTATCAGATTTAAAGTTATTAGGGTTATGAAGGATTAGCTAAAACTACATCATTGCTAAGGTGATAAAAATATCAATCAATATAAATTTTGTTAATGTTTATGTTCTAGAGTAGCTAACTAGAACCATGATCTTAAGATTGTAGACAACTACGACGGTAGGTTCTTCACTTGAATTGATTATCTTGAGCTAGGTTGCTAGATACATGCGACAACTGGTCTAAAAAGTTTAGTGAACTTATCAGATATGACCATAAACCCGATTTAAGGTGCCATTGATCGATGCTAGAAAGGTAGTAACGGTCCACGGTCACTCCGTGTTCACAAGCGAAAGCTGGAATACTGGACTTAGAAAATTATTAAACTCACATGTGACATCTCAATTTCTATACATTATAGTTCAAGTTCTCGAATACCATATTCATACCTTTAGCTTCTATATCTCTATAATCATGATTGCATGAACCCTAGATCTAGCTATTTTCTCATATTGCTTACAAACCAATCAACCAACTGAACATCTGCCTTGTTCGAATTGTTTACTGCTATTTACTGCTTTCATATTTACTTGCCTAGTTTAATCACGACTGTCTTAAGTTTATTGTGTGCCCATGCTTCTTGTGGATTTGATCTCCAAGTACAACAACTGAAACTCTTATTTGAGAGAATAAAGTTGCTTAATAGGGTAATTTGAGTGATATTGAACTTGGCGCCGTTACCGGAGAGCATTGGATTCACCATTAAACTCAAGCTGTTTGATTTAGTCTATGTTATTTTTCTTTTAAGCTTTTCTCATAATTTTTTTTATCTTCTCTTACAGGTGCATGTCTAGTAGTACTATAAGCAACAAAGAGAAATCATTGATATTTAGTGATTCTGCATGTTTGAAACGTTCGCAAAGATGCTCTGCATCGATCGGAAATAACTATACTCCGTTGACCAACACTTGTGAGTGACTGACGATTGACGATTGACACTTCTTCCAAAACATCGATCGACGACAACCCGTGAGCATACATGGTTTTGACTCTATTCATGGGTCGACTTGTTCATGGCCGAATTAAGTCCAAAGATCCACATAATTATAAGACTACTCTTAGCAAGCTTTTACCTAATATTTATGTGCTCTGCTATTGTATTGGGTAACATACGCTTTCATACCTTTTTCAGCATACAGTTTTAGGGTTTTCAGTAGATTTGGAGAGAATATCCAAGACTCCTTCAGAGCTTTGTATTGGAACTCCATTAATTTCTTAACCTTATATATTTGTGCATTATATTCAGTTTATTGTCATGCTTTGCTTGATCATGTATGAGTAGTTCCACCTTTGTCAGATTTAGGGTTATTAGGGTTATGAAGGATTAGCCAAAACTATAGAATTGCTAAGGTGATAAAGATATCAATCGATATAGTTGTTGTTAATGCTTGTGTTCTAAGGTAGCTAACTAGAACCCTGATCTTAGGATTATAGACAACTACGACGGTAGGTTCTTCACTTGAATTGATTCTCTTGAGCTAGGTTGCTAGGTACATGTGACAGCTGGTCTAAGAAGTTTAGTGAACCTATCAGATAGGACCATAAACCCGATTTAAGGTACCGTCAATCGGTGCTAAAAAGGTAGTAACGGTCGACAGTCACTCCGTGTTCACAAGCGAAAGCTGTAATACTGGAGTTAGATAATTATTAGACACACATGCGACATCTGGATATCTATACATTAGAGTTCGAGTTCTAGAATATCATATTCACACTTTTAGCTTCTATATCTCCATAATCCTGATTGCATGAACCATAGATCTAGCTATATTCTCATATTGCTTACAAACCAATCAACCAACTGAACAACTGCCTTGTTCAATTTGTTTACTGCTATTTACTGCTTTCATATTTACTTGCCTAGATTAATAGCAACTGTCTTGAGTTTATTGTGTGCCCACGCTCCAAGTGGATTCGATCCTTAAGTACTACAACTAAACCTCTTATTTGAGAGAGTAAAGTTTTTCAATAGGGTAATTTGAGTGATATCACAAAACCAAAACCTCTTTCTTCCTATCACGAGTAATATTGATTCCAAAAATCCTTGAACCACTTCCTAAAGCCTTCATCTCAAACTCTCGGGTCAAGCTGTCTTTCAAAATTTTAATAGCAGACTTGTTCCCTGAAACTATGAGCATATCATCCACATACAACATTAAATATATTTATATCATCATACTCATCATCCCTATCATCATGACCTTCCTCCGGTTCTCCTTTTTGTATTAAGCGTCGTTCTGAATCATGCGTAATGTGCCCACATACTTCACAAAAAACTCATAGACATTCATTGTGGAACTTAAGCAGAGTGTTAACTCTTGGTGTAAATTGGAAAGCCTCTGGAACTTCAAAGATTGATTGATGTCCCAGTTCAGACGAAACCGAATGAACTCAAGCCGTCCTGCCATTTCTTCATTATATTTCATTTGAATATATTGTCCCCAAAAGGATAAAAGTTGATCATGGCCATATCCATCAATGGGACCAACGTTGAATCACCAATATTCGGTTAGAAAAGGTCCAAGGACCTTTTCGAATCACCGTATCCATGCTTCTTCAGGGAAAAACGAATTGAAAATATCGTCCTTCAGTGACAAATCTTGTACCATACCCTCGAGTCCCCATATTATGGCATGGTTGCAACAATGGATCAAAGGTTTTGTCGTAAGGGCATCACTGGTCGACCTATGAGGATGTAACGATTCTTCTCTGCAGCCTGACGAACAACTTCCACCGGTAAAGCAAAAGGAGCATTGTTGCTTCCCAAATCTATCTCTTACGTGACACAACGTATGTTATCACACATTTTGGTTATGAGATTATAAATTCTGAATGGATACATTAGAATTTTGGACAGAAAGTATAGAAAGCAAAGGAAGGCAGTGTCCTTTCAAAAACGCTTTATATAGCAAGTCTCTGTTTTTTGATGCAAAATAAATTCAATCACGATGAGAAGTTAAGTCTCACATGGAGATAACGGGCGTCGTGGGGATGAAACGTTTGTTGATCCACTCCCTGTCATCAGAAACATCATCAACCACCGGAGTTTCAACCGTTAATGGATGACATCAATAGGCTACTACCATTATTGCAAGAGTGGATTGCTGATCACGTCAGACAGGACAGAGACATGATTACTCATGATCTTGCAAAAAGTGCTACCTCTGACTATCTCTACCAGTCTTACATAACTACAGGAGCCCCTTCTTGGTTGATGAGTCGTCTGGCTTTTGAAGCTCAAGCTTAATCGGAGGGATCAGTTTTACCTCATCCTCTCCATCGTCCCTCCATTTTGTGTCTACTAACACTCTCTTCTGTTTTGCCTATTCTTTGTTTTTATTTTGCAGTAGTTGTATTTTTCTGTTGGGACTTTTCTACTTCACTATATCGAAGTTGTACTCTTTAAACCTCTTAGCTTCTTCTTGATCGTAATAAAAACAGCATTAAAACCCCCACCGGGAACGTGGTGAGGAAGTACAATCCTAATAACAATTTTGCAATCACAAAGTTTGGTATTTATTGACTGTTTTCTCCAAATTAAAATCCATAACAAAAAAAAACACAATATATAGGGCTTGTTCTTGTACCCATCGCAGCAACCAACGAAGAATATAGTCTATGTCGCAAAAAAAAGAGGGAAAATTGTTTTTTAGGCAAAAAAATAGGTACATTGTCCCTCTAGACTAAACAAAACACTAATTGTCTTGTTAGTCTAATTATTTTCAAAATGGCAGTAATACCCTTAAATTTCAATTAAAATTAAAAATTATAATTACTAAATAAATAATAATATATATTAATTATTTATGTAACCTAATAAAAACAACAATTAATTATAAAATAAAAATTACAATTAGTAAACCAATTAGTAAACAATTATAATATAATTATATAATCTAAATAATTTAAACACAAAAAATTAAAAAATTAAAATTCAATTTTAAAATTTAAATACAATTAGTAAATAATTATAATATATATAATTAAATTATATAATCTAAATAAGTTTTTTTTAAACTAACAATTCAATTATAAAATCAAAATTATAATTGTAAATAATTATAATATATATTATATTATAATATAAATGATTTAATATATATTTTTGAAGTAACTAAAAAAATATATATATTGAGCAAAAAAAAATAAAAAAATATATATATATATATAATAACACACAAAAAAAGATGGCGTGAGGAAGGGCTTAGGACGTTTTTTTGGGGTGAAAATATCAAGTATTTCAGATATAGAAATTGAAATATTCTCAAATATTTTGTTCCTATATTTTCGGAACAGATAAACCTTATCTATAGAATATGTATTCTACTATATGTAGAATACAATAAATATGTTAGAATTCAATTTTTACGGGTTTTAAATTTAAAGTAATGTGTAGATTCCGATTTCTACAAGTTTTAGATTTATAATAATGTGTAGATTTCGATTTCTACAGATTTTAGAATGACATGTAAAGCGTAGAATGTGCATTCTAAAAAATTTTAGATTATCATTATTTTCGTAGAACCCATATTCTAAAATAGTAGATTCAATGAAAAATGTAGATTGCAGTTTCTTCTAATCAGAATACGAATTCTACTTTTTGTAGAACAAAATTTGAAATTATAATTTTAACATTTTGAGAACTGAAAAAATATGACTAAGTTGATATAGGTATTTCATCAGTAATTACTATTTTTAGAATTTTTTCAGTTTGTAAGACTATTTATTTGATTTATTTTCGAAAATATTAAAAGGTATTATAGGCAAAATGGTGCAAAATAGAAATAAGCCTAATAAAATAATTGACCTATTTTTTTTTGCCTAAAAAAACATTTTTCCCAAAAAAAAATTACTTATCCTGTTCCTGTATCGATTTGCTCAAGGACGGTTATCATGGGAGAGAAGACAAAAACTTGCCTCAGCTACTACTGTTGTTTAACTCATTTTTTTCCTCTAAAGTTCCTTATAAGCATTTCGTACCAAGAAAAGGTGGCAGGAGAATTAGGCATTTGTGAGAACGAAGGTGTTTGTTGACTATAATCCCAGAGTTATAGAAAATGGAATTGAGCTTGCATCGGCACTTACACGCATATCAAAGTGGTCTACGTTTAGTTATGTTTCGAAAGGAACAGATTCTCATACAGAACAAACCATCAGAAAGACAACATATCAAAGTGGTCTACGTTTACTTTTTTTCTTTCTTTTTTGATCCCTCCATTTTCCACAGCTTTCCTCCTCACTTTCTGTACATGAAGTGTCAAGTGTACGAGAAGACAATAGTTGAAGTATATACTCATTGTTTAAAAAGTTAAAGTGCAACCTGAATCAATTTTGGATTCGGTTGAAAAGGTAGCCTGCATACAAAGATATTCGAGTGTGAAAAGAGATGGGTTGACACTTAAACCGTGTTATTAACCAGTTGCAACCCGGTAACACAAAAAGGCATATCCTGAGCCATTTTCATACAAATGGCACAACATAAAATCACACAAAAGACTGGTAGTACTAAACAATTTGCATGATTACCAAGACTTAAAAGAGTTCTTCTTCCTTGTGGGTATGGATCACACAGTCAGACTGCGGGTAAGCCACACAAGTCAAGACATAACCTTTCTCCATGTGATGATCTTCAAGAAACGAACCATCAGACTGGTCAACTTGCCCTTTCTCGATCTTACCGGCGCAGGTGGAACACGCACCGGCTCTGCAAGAGTAAGGCAAGTCAAAACCTGCTTCTTCCGCCGCATCCAATATGTATTGGTCGTCTTGAACCTCAAACTCGTTTTCTTGTCCTTCGGGTCCAATGAACTTGACTTTGTATACTGCTGACATGGTGGCACCCGAATTAGTTGAGCATTTCAAGCCAAAGGATCTCGAGACTTTATTGACTGATCCAACGGAGACTTGCTGGCTCTTGTTAGTGATGAGCTTGTTGGTTGGCTGGCTTCTAAGAACCGCCTTAGTCATGCTAGTGGAAGAGACACTCACCGTAGCCATTTTAGCTTCTTTTTTTATTCACCTGCGATTCCACAACTTTTAAGTTTAGGGTTTTCTAACATTAATCAGAAACGTAAGTATTCTTTGATACATAAAGGAGAAGCTTCACAAATACAGCTCAGAGATGGAAACCAGAAATGAGACATAACAATCTATTTCACAGTTCAGCACACTGATGTGGTCATATGTTGACATGCTTAGCTTCTAGTACTCTCATGTGATTAAGATACAAAATGACATATGGTTGGGCCAATGTGCATCACAAGTAGCAACTGAACTAAAAGAGTAATCTGTTTCAATTGCAATACTGATGTTAAATCTATTATATGGAGCGTAATGAGAAGATGCAAGCTTGAAAGCTTTATTAGCTCTTCACTCGATGCTCCAAAAACACATGAATAATGACTAAACGTGGAGTCTTGGCGATTCAACAGCAAAAACAGGACCAAAATTACTTAGAACCATAGATTAACTGTAAAACAAATAAAGAAACGTAATCAATCACTTGAATGTTTTATTTAACCGATTTAAATTCACTTTTGCAGGAAGATTTGCAATTAATAAGTTGGATTTAGCATCTCCACCGCAATATGACAGAACATCAGTCACAAAGGCACGAACGAAAACAACAAACAAATATAGGTTTATCTTCAAACATCGCTCATAAGATCAAACTTAGAAATAAAAGCAGAGAAACAGCGAAGAAGTTGAATCAAATCTCAGAATCTAAAACTTACAGAGAGGGAGAGAACAATGAAGGAGGCGGTGACTGCTTTAGGGTTTGGTGGAGAGGAGACTGGTTTATAAGGACAGTGTGGCTTTTGGAAGGCCGTCACGGCCCAACCTTCGTCTGCTATTATTTGTTTTAATTATGTTAAACTAGGTGTTTGTCCGTAATTTTGCGGGTAATTATACTAAATAAAAAATATACATTATGATTATATTGTTATAATTTTTGAATAATAATTAAATTTTTAATTTTTAATTAATTTCAAATAGTTGGATAATCAAAAATTTCAGTATATATTTTTAAAAGACCTGTGAGATTTAAAATAGTTCAACAACGTAAATCTTAGTCATTACAAATTTTTTTCTTATAGAAAAATAATATTACAATTAATTCAGATAATTGGTTGTAGAATTACTTAATATTTTTTTTAACACGTGAAAACCCCGAAAATACTCTAGCTTTCAAGAAATAAAAAAGAGATTTTTTTTATGTAGGACGAATACAATGATCAGATGTTTTTATCATGAAAATATTTTGTAAACGTTTTTGTGTGAACTTTTTTAGAAAACATACAAAGTTCTAACAATTCTTTAGCTACAAAATTAATTATTTTATATAAAAATATATAACCATTAAATTTCTTTCAATAAAAGGTTAAAGTATTTTATTTAATTATATATAAATAATTGATAAAGAAAAAAAATTGATAAAACATATATATTATTTCTCCAATTCTACAATTAGTTACCATAAATCATTATTTGTAATATGATGTTTATAATAACTAATAAACGTTAACAACCAATCAAATTATAACTATTTTAAAAAACTTAACCTATTAACAATATATAAGAAAAAATCACTTAACTAACTTTTCAATTACTCTTTAAAACCAAGGATAAATTTGGTTAATGTAAACATGAAACATGTATTAGGAAAATAATAATCTAAGTAATTTCTCTCATAATTTTGTCAAATAACAAATAAAACTTTTTCACTCATTTTTTATTTAGTGTTTAACATAAAACTTAAATGGGCTAAAAATGATTTCTTCTTTTAAAACGTACTTATTTTAATTAAATCTGATTAATTAATAAGAAAAAATAATTTTTAAAATCTTAAGTAACAAAATGTTGTTATATATATATAGAGAGAGAATGAATGAGTGCGTTTAATTAATATTATTAAGTTTACATTAATTAGTTTTCTAGAATCTATGATTTATTGTATTTATTACTAATATAAATATATTTTTTAGCAAGTCTAATATATTAAAACCCGTTTTTATAATTGTTTATGTAGTATCATATGTATTTAAATGTATATTATCAATTTATATAATGCAATCTATGATATTTAATTGTTTCTATAAATAAATTATATTAATTCAACTATATTTAAGATGTTTAATTGTATGTTTGGAAACATATATTAGATTAGGTAATTCTAGAGTTAATTTTCTTTTAAGATTTTTAATTAAATAAATAAAAAATTTAAAATCATCAACCAATCAAATTCTAACAATTAATTAGAAAGATCTTATATGAGTGACACGTCAGCAGAAACCACTTAAGTGACTTCTCAATTAATATATAAGGAGATATTTTAATTATCCTCAAAAATATATTAATTATCTGAAAAATCTATATATATATATATATACATATTATTTAAGAAGTAAATTTTCTGATATATATATATATATACTATTTGAGAAATGATTTTGTTGAGATCATTTTCTCCATAATTTTAATATAAGTCATCAGTTTAATATATATATATATGTATATATATATATTATATTATTTGAGAAGTAATTTTGATGATTTGTTATTTTCCATAATTTTGGTATAAGTCCTTAGTTATATATATATATATATATATATTATTTGAGAAGTAATTTTGATGATTTGTCCTTTTCCATAATTTTAGTATAAGTCATTAGTTTAATATATATATATATGATATTATATATATTATTTGAGAAGTGATTTTGTTGATTTATCATTTTTCTATAATTTTACTATAAGTCATTAGTTTAACTAATAATTATTATTTAAAATTTATTTTAATATATATATAATTATCATGATATTTAAGATAATTAATAAACATATATTAACCTATCTACCAATATATACATATACTATTATTTTAAAAAATATTTCAATATATATATATATATATATATATATATATATA